>JARHVA010000033.1:6765000-7365000 GCA_037957365.1 Torreya grandis | reverse complement strand
TATTCATCCTCCTAACATCGGTTTGTTGACCAGATATTGTAAGGTTTGATGGTCAGTGAAAAATTTGAATGGTGTCACCAAAAGATAATGATAGAATTTTTGAAGTGAAAATATAATTTCCAATGCTTCCCATTCTATAGTTGTATAATTAATATTTACATCTAATAATTTTTGGCTAGCAAAGTGGATAGGATGATCAAGTTCACTATCTCTGGGATACATAAGTACAACACCAACTATGATGCCCAAAGCATATACATGTACATGAAATGGCTTACTCTAGTCTAGGAAAATAAGTATGGGCTTTGTGACTAGTCATTATTTTAGCTCAATGAAAGCTTCTTTGAATTCATATGTCCATACAAAATTAGCATTCTTGTAGAGTAAGGCTTCTAGTGGAGATGAAATCACTACATAGCCTTTGATAAATTTTTAGTAGTAACCTGTGTGCCCAAGAAATGAGTGCACTTTAGTGGAACTAACTGGTGGTGGCATACTCAATATTACTATAATTTTAGCTTGATCCACTAAGATGCCATCACTACAAACATGTCCAAATAAAGCACCAAAGGTGTAAAAAATAAAAATTTCTTCAAATTTAAAGTGATGCAAAAAGCTTAGCATCATTCTAACATCAAATAAAACTTGGACAAATTTTCTTTGAAGAGGGGTAAGATTGCCCAATCATCTAGGTAAACTTCTAGGAACTCATGGATGAAATCTTTTAATGATTTAACCACCGCACATGAGAACACAATAGGTGTGTTCTTAAATCTAAATAGGATGAATTTATATGAAAAATAACCCCACTCTATTGCAAAATTTGTTTTGGCTTGATCCTCCACTATGATCAAAATCTAACGGTATCTACTAAACCTATTCATAAAAGAATATACTTCATATCCTACAATAGACTCCAAAACTTTGTCTATAAATGGTATGGGTAATGGATCATTTACATAGGCATCATTCAAAATGTGGTAGTCCTCACATACTTGGATTTTTCCTATTTTATTTAGCTAAACTACCATTAGGCTTACGCAATCACCTTTTTCTACTAGATAGATTATCCCTACATCTTGCATTCTATCCAATTCTAACTTTACCTTTAGCTTCATGTTCAGATTAAGCTTATATGGTTGCTTCTTGATTGGCCATGCACACTCTTTCAATTCAATGTGCATCTCACCAAGAGTTGGTTCGACTCCTCAAACCTCTAAGAATTTGGTGGGAAAGACATCTTGGTAATCCCTCAAAAGTTTTAGGGCTTCTAAAATTTCAATCTCCATCTAATAGTCACCTAAACTTGATAATTTTGCAACCTCCTCTATTCTGATGTTAGTGACATGCTTCTTGAGAGGCTAATAATAAATATTGTGTTTCACTTCATCTATAGATTCTTGGATCTTCCTTTTTCCTTTCTATTCTATAATTTAGATGTTTCACAACTTATCTTATTCAATTAGTTCTACACCAGTGTCCTTGAGTAGTTATATAGATCACTTAGGATTAAATAAATTATTCAAATATAAATCAACATTAAAATTAGAGTTCATAAATTTCATTTTGTCTTTCTTGATCATTTCAGGCACAAAGATCAAATTTCCTTCCCTTTCTATTTGCATTTTTTGCTGCTTCAAAGTTTGTTTGCCCATAGAAAGGAGTCTCACCCCATTTTACATGGACTGATTCTTATCATAGAGGGTTTTTGCAAAAATAATGCCATAGCTTCAACTCCTTATTCTGAAAAAAATAAGGATTCACAGTGTAAAAAGGATGAAAAAATTAAGGGGAAAGAAAAAGTAAAACCAAAACCCTCCAGCTCTAAAAAACAAATTGTTGAAGAGGAATTTGAGTTGGAAAGTAAGGAAAGTTCTGAGAAGGATGTTTAGGAGGAAGAGGAAGCGATGGATATTGGGGAGTTCAGTTCTAATCTGGAAGGTTATTAGGAAAATAAAAAAGAAAGTAAGAAAGGAAATGAAGGGGAAACAACTGAGGGAAATACATAATAGAACAAATCTGATCATGAGGATAATCAGACTATGTTGGGGGGAAGTGTTAAAGACAAATATTTTACTTGTTGATTCAGCTTTGATAAGAGAGAAGGTACATATGGTTCTGGTGTCCAATCATGTGATGGAGATTAGGGAACAAGAAAAGGATGATCCTGTCCAGCATGAAGACCCTGTTGAGACTAAAGAGGAGAAAATGATGGAAAGGAAGGAATAAATTGGTAAGGATGATTCCTCTCCACATGAGAATGAAGAAGACATTTGTGACACTTGGCAAAGGGACACTAAGCTATCCTTCAAGAATTTAGCCAAATTCAAAGTTGATGCCATTCTTCAAGTTGATTTGTAGATGTATAAGGAAATAATGGGGCTGAAGAAGAAAGTGGAAATAATGCAGCACAATCAGGAAGTTGATCAGACCAAAATCAATAATTTGGAGATGCAAATGAGAGATATTCCAATTAAACTTAAAGATTATGAGAATAATCTTAGAAGACTCATCAAGGAAAGTAGAACGAAAATGGAGCAGGTAACTTCAAGCATATGTGTTGCTGCAACTAACCTTGGAAAATGAGCAAATGAAGAAATTAATCCTTAAAGGGTCCAAGTAAGAGGACCAGGTAGAGTTTAAGGAAGAAAGCCCTGCAAGATGCTGCTACTTTAGCTGCAATATCTATACAGGATACTACTATGATTGGAAAGGAGGCTGTGAAGATGATCATGGAATTAGAAGACTAGGGTCTTCTTTATTGATATTATTTTTTGTTCTGGTCCTTTTTGTTGGATGTTATAATTGGTTCTAAAACTTGGTTCTTAGTTTTAAAACTTATTTTGAGTTTCCAGGTATCTATAAAACCTGGGCTCTTTTTTATGGTTTAGGTTTGTGGTTTTAGGTCCCTGTAAAACTTGATTTTGATGTTGATCTGTAGTAGGTTTTAGGAATGCTCTTCTTGATGGACGTTATTGCTTTATCTTTCTATTTCTGTTATAGGGTTTTGGGGTCCCTTCAAAACCTACTTTTACCTTAATCTAAAACATTAAAATTAGAATCATCATTGTCTTCTACATCATCTTGGATTTAGTGACATGGCTATGTCAAAACATGTTATTCAGTCTTAGCAACTTTATACCTTTTAAGAACTGAATTAAGATCAAAAGCTATGGTTTTTTGTGCAATCAATACTTTTGTGGTACTCAAACCTTCCATGTACCCATGGCATAGAAATTACTTGATTTTCCACAATACATTATGAACTAGAGTATTTTCATCTTCAAAGACAAATTTTTTTATGAAATCGCTCTGTACTTGTGCCCAATGTTTGGTTTCTCTCCTATGCTCTTGGTACATGTACCATATTGTTGGTAGTGGAGTAAGAGTATAGGGGAAAATGTGAACCCATACTTGGGTTTCACATATTCCTCATTCTAAACTTTAACACATTTATACACATGAATATCAAGGCATTCACCTTCTTGAAATAATGACCAACTGGTGCATATGAACTATGGTATCTAAAACCTACTGATCATGAACTTGCAAGCATCATCCCATTCAAGTTGGTCATTACAATGAGTTGCCCATCATGTTGTAATAGCTCTTTTAGAGAATAATTTAAATCACTGACTCACTAATTGATGGTCAAAACATGGACTTGTAAACACATAATGAAATCATTGATGTTTTCTATTGCATAGTACATAGGTAATTATTGCTCATGTATAAAGACATTCACATCAGCCAAAGTTTGTGATCACCTCGATCCCAATTAAGGAGGTGGGTATTTGAATCACCACTAATAGATAAAGCTAATTCACATGGTAAAGTGTCTTCCTTTATTATCTCTATGTATTCCATCATGTGATCATCAACTTGATATAGGAAATCACCTTCTAACCAAGTAGGTGATTTTATAGACATAGAGGCACATTATTCAATGACAAATTGATCTACCACTAGTTGTGTAGTTACTAGTTTGGGCCTCCATTATTCTAATGTCTTGATTTATTGAGTGACAAGTTATTATACCTTTGGTTTGATATGTTGGTATAAGAAATTACATTCAACTACATGTAAAGCTTTTAGATTCTCCTCAATATTAACCTTCATCCTACTAATTTCTTTTAGAACATAAGTAGAGTCTAGTTCAGTTGGAATTTTGTATGGATTATATGCTCTATTAAGAGGAATACAAATAATGTATCCCCTTGATGTGCCTCAAGTTGGTTGTGCATTATAGTAATAGTCATTTTTCCATCATACACCCATTTTTTCTATCAACACAGGTTAGTGCATTGCTATAGTCTTCATGTCTATGACCTCAAAGTCACCTCATAGAGACAAGTCTATGACTTTTATTTCAATGTCTTCCAATCTACCAATAGACTTAACTTTTTTGTAATTATCTGAGCTCAAATTTACTAGGATATATCTAAGAGTTGGCCATCCAAAATCTTTCCAGGTGGATCTAGGAATCATATTAATTATGCTAGCAAAGTCAAAGATAACATTTGGGATCTCGTAACCAGCAACCTCAATATCAATCCACACATCAACATCCCATGGTTTCTTCATCTTGACATACCAAACCAATTTTTTTATTTTTTGTTGACCATGTTGTGCACATTCCAAAATAGTATGTATTAGATTCATGATGTTCTATGATATATATTCATTACACAAAGTACTCAAAATTTTTAGGAGATATGTGAGCACAGTGACAACTCCATCTTGTTGTATAATGCATAAAATTTGACCATACATTTGTGCATCAATTATTTCAGCATTTCCATCAATAGTTTCTTGATGTTGAATGTTCTTCAATAATTGTAAAGCTTCATTCATGAGACTCTTTTTTGTAGTTGGATCTAGGTATTTATCTTGTCTAACTTTTTTATGCCCTAATCCTAAGGCATTTTAAGTGGAGGTAGTATTTTTTCTCCATGTTACAGCATTTAGAAAAGCATTTTATTTAGGCTCTACACTTACCATATTTACATTTTAGATGGCTTTGTCCTTTCTCTACTTCTCAAGAATAGGATAGTCTTTTATATCATGTTGATTAGAGACTCTAAAGTATGCACAATATGACTATCATTGTGGTTTCATCAAATAATTTTGTTGGACATGATTATATTATTCACATAGATATCATTATAGATGAGGCTATTGATAATTATTATTTCTACCACCTTAATATCTTCCTCTGTAACTACCTTGACCTCCTCCTCTATTGGGCTAATATCCCCCTCGATATCCTCCTTGTGGTTGAATAAAGTTCCAATGCTGGTATTGTTTATTATTATCTCCCATGTTGAATTGTTGTTATGTAACTATAGGGGTCCAATCCAATGGTTATGGCTACATTATGGGTGAATTCCAAGGTGTTGTATATTGGTATTGAGGGGATAGGGTGTCCAACTCAACAAAGAAGGATTCCATCTAGCCAAACCATGAGGTTGTTATTGTGGTGAACTTGGAATTCATTATGGACCCATTTGGGTTCCATAACTCTTATCAACCTCTGGGGCTAGGTTTATTTATTTTTTCAAAGAGATTTACTACATTGTAATGGCAAATACATTTTTAGAGATGCCCTCTTTAAGCTCTTATAAAGCTCTATAGTTTTTCTCATCATGGCTTGTCAATTTTTAGAAATTAAAATACATATTATATGGATTATTGATATGTTATTGAAAAATATGGCACTACGTTATAGCATGTTCTACTACCTGATACAGCTCATAGAATTCCATCTTGACTTTAGGACAATCATTTCAATGGTGTCCTTTTCTACACTTAGTGCACCATAAACTTCATTTAGGTTTATCTACCTCATGATCTTACTCCATTATTTTTATGAGACCCTAAAGTGTGTTTTTAATTTTTGAATTATAAATAGGATATTCTTCATAATTCTCAATTTTTTCTACACACAGTGTAGTAGCTCTGACATCTAATTTTGTCTCATATTGTGTTTGCACAATGGCAAACTAAATCCTGCCTCACAGTCCTTCAAAAAAACATGTTGCTTTGCCTTTATCTATCAAATTGAATTCTAATTTATTCATTACATCAAAAAATATATGATCATAGGCATAAACTATCTCTCTAGACTTTTTCCTTATCTCTTTCAGGTCCTATATTATCTGTTTAGTACATTCTTAATCTTAAATTCTATGATGAACCAATCCTACACATCTCTTAGAATATCATGTTGCATATGTATTTTTTATATGAACTCTAATGCTCTCTTAGCTAGAGCCCCTATTGATTCACACTTTTGTAAATTTTCATTAGTGACACCCTTAACTTGCCATTTCATTTTACAAGTTCACAAGTTTTCTTCAGGGTCTATAGACCCATCATAGATGGCAAAATTTAAGAATCCTCCTTACTAATTCATCATATTGACTAGTATGGATGGAGTCTTTTTCATATTTATTAATGAGGTGGTTGCATCTTGTGTGATCCTATCTATTTACTAGTATGTGCACTAGAAGAATTAATGTGTACACTTTACTTTTCTGCACTTCTTTCATTTTGTTATTCTATTTCAGCTAAATCTAATAACTATAAAGCCTTACTAATTGTTTTGTGTGATTTTTGGTACCCCAATGGTTCATGTGCTCTAAAAATGGTCTTTTCCAACTCTTCTCCTTTTGCTCACCTGGATGAAAATTTGTATTGGAATATGAAATATTAGGCTAAGGGAACATGTGTTTTTTTGGTGAAAGGTTTTTTCTATGACTTCATCTATTATTCTTTAACCTTGATTAACCTGCAACTAATTTTTATTTCTATATATAATTCATATTCTTCTATCAATACCCTTTTATGTAGCAACATATTACATCCATCATCTACTGACTCTACTTATAAGCTATTCTCATATTCCTCTTCATACAACTCATTTTCATCACATTATTCATTCTCTTGTTTCATCTACTATCATCCAATGCCATCTTCTTTCTTCATCCTTTTCTCATCATCTTGCTCATTACATCTACACACTCAATCATCATCTACTCTACTAATACTCTTACTCCTACTCATAGATACTTAGGTATTCTTCTATTTATTCCATCTATTTTTTTATCATAGTTCCCATCCTAAATCTAGGGTTTTATTTTGACTCTTCTTTCCTCATGTATCTATTATGGATTCAATCTTAAGCTCTATTCACTCTTATATCCATCATTTACCATCATGTGCACACATCCCCATATGTCCAAAGTGACTACTCCATATTAGTTGGACTAGGCACCATAGCCTTATCCAATACCAACATCTTCAATAGGAGAGGTAGTTGCTACAAAAAATTGCCTATAATTCCTTAGATGAAGCAGTCTTACACAACTTCATACACTATATAACCTTGTACTATGAACTCAATAATGTATCCATATATAGTGGTGGTAACCCAATAGTCTATCATTCTTATCCAATCAGTTTTTAGTTTCACTAACTAGTCTATCTTTTCTTCAGCCCAAGTAATGGTCTCTTCTACTCTAGGATTGAAGTAATAGTACTCCATCCTTGTCAAATAATTAGTCAAAAATTTAGGTATTTCATACCATAAAACTTCATATATATTTTTTTTATATATGGTCCTAAATGATTTCACTCATGGTGAGACCCATCTTTTTGGATTCTTCTTCTATGAAGTACCATACTTTTTGGTCTAGCCAAGTTTTAGTGTCTCATTGTCCCAGTAACCCTCTTATCATAGCTTCCTTTAGAAGAAGTGTTTTCATGGTCATTACACCATTGTTAATAGAGGTTTCAGATTCAATAGAATATGATAAGGATGAGGATAGTTAAATTTTATTAGTATGTACAGGTTAGTATAGAGAATTCATATTTACTAGAACTAAGATAAAAATGAGTTATTGTGTGATTGAAAGGAACTAAGATTAACCAGAGTTTTATTTAGGTTTACAGAGCATTTGGATTACTTTAAGATAGATTAAACCAAAAATTAAACATGATAACACATACAAGTAATAACATAAGAAATATGATAGGTAACCATAACCATAAAGTCTATATTGATCTCAACAAAAAGTCATCACCTTCTTCATACAAGCATACATATTTATAGTCACTACAATTCCTAACTATTCATATTCTTCTCGTACGTTGGTGCCAAAATGAGGAAACTATTCTTCTTCTATCCTTTCACAAGCTGAAGAGGATATGCCAAAATACCTATAACCAACAAATTCATATAAAATGCATGAATATTTTGAGAATATCTTGCACAACTTTTCTTATTTGTTTTTCTTATCCCAATAGTACTTAACTCAAATTGATAAGCAAATGGTAGGTCGGACTCTCATACAAAGTGATAGAGGATATTTGATGATGTAGTGTGTTTCCTTGGAGGAAGTAATTTAGAAAAATCTATTTGCCTTGACCACCATTAGGCCATAATTTGATCCTAATACCTCTTTGTTGATAGAGTAGTAGTTGGTAGAGATAGTGGAGAATTTAATCATCTAATTTGGAGCCACAATGGATAGAGGCCTCATCAAAATTGAGCCTTTATAAGAATATAAAGAGTTGTTAGGGCCATTTCTAAGGGAAAATAAAGGCAAAAAAATAGCGAATAAAGAAAAATTAAGGGAAATGAAGGAGAAATTAGAGGATGTAGCCACCTAGTTCACTTACTTAGCTATCCATTATGGACAATAGATACAAAATCTAAGTTGGAGGAAATTTAAAAATAGTTATGTAGCCTCAACTAGTTTTGGATCTCAAAACATTCCCTCCACCATTCAAAGAGTTAAAATTATAACCTTGCATGAATGATATAAGTATAAACAAAGAGATTATATATATATATATATATATATATATATATATATATATATATATATATATATATATATATATATATGAAAAAATGGAGGACTATGTTGAGTTCTTGAGAAAATAAATGGAGAAAATAGAGGTACACCTTATGATGCATATTGATTACCTAAACTCATTAGATAAATATCCTATCCCAAATGATAGTATCTTGGTAGTGAAGGAGAATGTGGCTATGGAAAATATGATTATGGAGGCCAAGAAGTTCATTTTAGACTAGAATTATTTTTCTCAAACTATGGTAAGCAAGTACTAGTAACATGTGCCCAAGGGAGGGGCACCTACTCCATGATCTCTAATAGTGTACTTTAGTAGTTCCCATAATTTTTTTACACTTAGGTGGATTGAGGTCCATTTTGGTACCTTTCAACACTTAGATTTGTCTAGAGAATAAGATAAAGAGATAAAATCTAGGAAAATGTTGGCAAGATTCTCTATCAGCTAAGTATTAGTGTAGGTTTTTATTTTTTCCTATTTATTAATTAGGGAAAATGTATTTCTTGTGCATACATGGAGTTTTCCTACATTTGTGGGATAGGCTAGCTTATGTGGAGGTGTGTGTCATAGATGTGTCATAGGTGTCATAAGAATGGCATAAGTAACTCCCTTGATGAGAGTTACTTCTCTATTCTTAGCACCTTATCACCACCTTTCATGGAGGAGTTACTGACTATTTTTTGTGTGTCTTGTCCATCTTTTGTGGAGGAGTTACTTTCATACTCTCCTATTTGTAGTCCTCATCTTGGCCATTCCATGTTAATTCAGATTTGGTTTTCTCCATTTTGTTTTGTGCAATTTATCTTCTTGTTATTGTCAAATTGCTTTAGCATCTTGTGGTGTGCACTTGTTTATCTTATGTGATCACGTCTTCATTGCACTCGCATTATCCGGATTCTGGCAACAACTCTGATATGGTATCAGAGCTTTCTCGGTAATCTTGTGTATGATCATGCTTTTAGCTTATTTTGAAATCAAGAGGAGTGGAGTGTTTTATTTTTAGATTTAAATAAAAATAAAAAAAATCTGTCAATATCTGGTTAGTTTTCTTGGAGATCCTTGAACTTGGGTGTCTTTTGTTGTGTGGAGCAGAGGGAGAAGCAGCTCTAAGCTCTTTTGGTCAGCAGTTCTAGTCCAGGCGCCAAGCTTATGTCCTTCAACAACCAGCTCCAACGCCACTTCTGCTGCCACGTTTCTGTCTTTCTAGTGCCCTCCAACAGCAATCTACAGCCAAGCCATAAGCCGTACGACGTCCAGCATCTAGCAAGTCAGCAAAATCAGGTCTGAGTTTTGTTTGGTGACACTTCTGTGCCTTGTTTTTGGTCTTTTTCTATTTGCTACGCCTAGTTTGTTGCGCCTTGTTTTTGGTCATTTTCTGTTTGCTGTGCCTAGCTTCTAAGCTTTCTCTTCAGCCAAGTCTCAGTCTCCAGCAAGGCGCTTCAGTTCTACCCTTAGATAGGCCATACGGCACCCTCCAGCAAGCTATTTTTTGGCTTTTGTATAAGATAAATTCTGATTGTTGTTTTTGGACGCCCCTTCCTACTTGGCATCCCATGTGGCACTCAAGGACACTTGCCATTCTGTCCAAACTATCATTACTTTATTTTTTTAGTGAAAAATTGGCTTGATAAAAAAAAAATCAGTCAATTTGACTGAATAAAAAAAATTAGACAGTTTAGTAATTTTTAGAGGTTTAATTTCCACTTGTATCTTCGACCTACGAAGACGAAGGGTGAGGCCTGGGTTGGTAGGAGGCCAATTCCCCCTCACACAAACCTCATTTGGATTCTTCATTCCATTCCAAATCCAATGAGTGGTTGAAAGGCCACTTTCTCTCCCCATAACAGGCATTTTTTTAATGTTTTTAGTGCTTTTTTTGCAAAAACACTAGTTTACGGGAAAATTGTAACTTTAAAATCTTGCAAATGGTAGCTCAGTTTTGGGTGCCATTTTTTGCAAAAGTTCTTTTAATTCAATTCTCCAAAGCGTAGACTTGTTATTTTTAAAAAACACACTAGTTTATAAAGTGCCAAAAAATTGGGTCTCTCGAGACGCATTTTCAGCTGAGTCTGACGTCCGTTTGCATTAGTCTTGAACTAATTGCTCTAAGATGCATTTTTGGCTGAGTCTGACATCTTTTGAGCATGGAATTACATATTTGGGGGGGGGATCAATATTTTAGGGGGTGTGATTGCTTTTCACAACTTGCAAACTTCACTTTCATTCTCTTTTCTGCATACATTCACAACTTGCAATCAACACAACTTCACCTAATTTCAGCTAAAAATGGATTCTTTTCAACTCAAACCTCTAACACCCTTCAATTATCATGAATGAAAAGTTAAAATGTCAATCATTCTTAGAAGCAAAGGTTGTATAGGATCACAATGGGTACAAAAGTAGAACCTAACACAGATGTTGAAAAGGTTAAGTGGTACAACCGTAGTGATGAAGCCTTTGGGTTACTGAGCTTGTCTATATCTCCAAAACTTCTCTTCCACTTAGAATCCTCCCAAACTCTTAATGACATATGGGACACCTAAGAAAAATTATTTGGGAAGCTTGATGAGATGAGAGGTCATGAGCTCGAAAATGAACTCATAAGTCTAAGTCCTAGCAACTTTGACATCTTACAGGACTTCTTCACTAAGTTTAAGGCCCTTAGATTGCAATTAAAAGAATGTGGGATAGAGAAGAAAGATGATCAACTCATACTTTCTATTCTCACAAAATTAGGTCCAAGTTATTCAATCTTTATCGCCACTTTCCATGCCACTAAAAGTGCCCTTGGCACTACATGGAAAATGTCTTCTTTGGATTCATTCATTGCCGACTTGACTAGGGAGCAAGATAAGCTAATTCAGATGGGCACAATGAAGTCTACTCAACCCCAAGCCTTGATAGCTGGAAATGGTAAGGATAAGACTTTAACAAAGGAGAAGAAGAAAAAGAACAAGGATCAAGAGAAAAAGAAAAAAAACACCAATCCTGCCAAAAACAACACTGAGTCTTCATCTTCCAATGCTAAACCTAAGAAGGAGAAGGTTAAGTGTGCCTATTGTAAAAAGAATGGGCATGATGAACACAAGTGCATGAATAAACAAATAGACCACCTAACTCATCTTTTAGAGAAGAACAACATAGGTGTTCCTGAGTCCATCAAGCAGAATTCATCAACCCAAGATTCTACTAAGGCAAAGGGCAAGGGTAAGGAGAAAGAAAAGGGCAAGGCCCTTGTAGCTATAGTAGCTTCCACATCTTCATGGGTCATCAACTTAGGTGCTTCTCACCACACAGGCTCTTCACTAGTTGAGTTTTCATCTTTAGAGCCTTGTAGCATGACTTCAATTAGTTTGGGTGATGACACATCAGTTTCCGTTATAGGGAGAGGATTAGTTGAAATGGAAGGAGGAACATTCAACAATGTTCTAAGTGTTCCTTCTCTTTCAACCAATCTCCTATCAGTGTACTAAATCACTCACATTGGTCGGGGCATGAGAGTTGAGTTTTCACTAGATTCAGTATCTATCAGGGAGTTGCATAGTGATACTACAGTGGCAGTGGGAAGGGTAGATCACCAAGCCAGGTTATACACTTTTTCACATTTTGCATCAGATTCTTCTCCTACAGCATTGTTGACTCATTCAGATGGAGTTAGCAAATTATGGCATGAGCGGTTTGGCCACCTTAACTACCGCTATCTTGAGCAACTTTGTAAAAATGACATGGTCATTGTCTTGCCTCGTGTCCAATTCTCAAAATGACTTTGCAAGGGGTGCTCCCTTAGGAAGCATCCCAAAGCAAAATTTGACAAAGGCAAAGCTTGAAGGGCTTCACAACCTTTGGAGTTAGTCCACAGTGATGTATCATTACCCTTTCCCAAACCATCTTCCACAAGGGCCAAGTACATCCTCACTTTCATTGACGATTTCTCTAGGTACACTTGGATATATTTTCTCAAATAAAAGTCTGAAGTGTTTGAACATTTTCTAGACTTCAAGGCTCTTGTTGAGAAACAGAGTGAAAAATCCATCAAGGTTCTTCAAACTGATAATGGAGGGGAGTATGTCAGCATCAGGTTTAAGCAGTTTTGCACCACAGAGGGGATTGATTTGCAGCGCACAGTCACCTACAATCCTTCACAAAATGGGGTTGCAGAATGCAAGAATAGGTTCTTGAAAGAGATGGCTAATTGTATGATTCACTCCAAATCCTTAGCACCATAGTACTGGGCTGAAGCCATCAATTGTGCTTGTTACATTCAGAACAGGGTTCCTCACAAAGCTTTGAAAGGGATAACACCCTTTAAAGCTTGGCATAAAAGGAAACCTGATGTTGAGCACCTTAGATTTTTTGGATCCCCAGCCATGGCCCACATTTCGAAGAAGAAATGCAAAGCTATGGAACATCAGTCCAAGCTTTGCATCTTTATAGGATATCTGGATGGTATTAAGGGATATCGCCTTCTAGATCCAGTTACTCATGAGTTGTTCATCGAGAGAAGTGTCCATTTTTAGGAGAGTCTTAGAGACTCAACACTTGACACTTCTTCTCCCTCATCATATCTACTTCTTCATAATGATTCCTCATCAGATTTAGATCAGCCACAGTAGGTTCTTGAGCCAGTGTCATCTTCTTCTTATTCAAGTTTAGATAGTGAAGACAGTGATGCAGTGTCATCCACCTCTAGTCAGTCAGAGGATGAGGAGTTAACACCTGACTCACCCAATTTTGGGCCACTTTGGGCTAGACAGACACTTGAGAGTGCTGGCACATGGGTAGGAGACCCCACAGATGACAGACATACTAGGGGGGATTTTCAGAGAGATCCACATGCCTTCTTTGCTTCAGTTTTAGATCCATAGACTTTTTGAGAAGCATAGGGGGTACCTAAGTGGGATAGTGCTATGGAGGAAGAATATTCTTCCTTAATCAAAAATCACACTTGGGATTTGACTTCACTTCCTAAGGGAAGAAAGATGGTTCGATGTAGGTGGATATATCAAACCAAGTTTGCAACAGATGGGTCGGTCGATAAGTACAAGGTGCGATTGGTCACCAAAAGTTTCTCACAGGTGGCAGGCATTGACTACTCAGAGACCTTTGCGCCTATTGCCACAACACATGGTTGGGATGTGCATCAGATGGATGTGAAGAGTGCCTTTCTTCATAGAGACCTTGAGGAGGAGATCTACATGGAGCAGTCGCCAAGATTTGTTCAGGATTCTTCCTTAGTATGCAGACTTAAAAAATCTATCTATGGCCTCAAACAGGCCCCTCGGGCTTGGTATGCCAAGATGGATTCCTTCCTTCTCACAGCGGGTTTCACTAGGTGCCATTCTGATCCTAATGTCTACTTCTTGTGGTAGGATGATTCACTTCTGATTTTAGTTCTATATGTTGATGACCTTTTGATCACTGGGAGTTCTTCATCAGCTATTACAGCGGTGAAGGCATCTCTTCAGGATAGATTTGACATGACAGACTTGGGTTTGTTGCACTACTTCCTTGGCATCAAGATCTCATAGTCAAATTTAGGGATTTCTCTTGCATAGCCCAAGTATGCTCTCGACTTATTGGCTCGATTTCACATGGCTGATTGCAAGCCATCTCTGATTCCCTTTCTATCAGGAGTCAAGCTTGAGATTGATTATTCTTCACTATTGGTTGATGCCACTAGGTATCGACAACTTGTTGGTAGTCTCTTCTACTTGACTCACACTAGGCCTAACATTTCATATATAGTGGGACTTGTCTCTAGATTCATGCAGGAATCCCATGAGCTGCATTGGAAAGCAGCTAAGAGGATCTTGCATTACATACAGGGTTCACATAGATATGGGATTCACTACAGATTTGGCACAGAGGTTGACTTGGTTGGATATACAGATTCAAACTGGGCTGGTGATTCACAGACTCATAAGTCCACTTTTGGTTATAGTTTCTCTCTAGGTTCAGGTCCTATCAGTTGGTCTAGCAAGAAGCAGAATGCTATTGCTATATCATCCACAGAGGCAGAGTATAGGGGAGTTGTTAATGCAGCTACTGAGACTATTTGGCTTCAAGGGATTCTTTCTGAGTTTGGCATTCCTATCAAGTAGCCCACCATCATTTATTGTGAAAATTAGAGTACCATACAGATTTGCAGGAATCTAGTTCAGCACCAATAGACCAAGCACATAGAGATTCACATGCATTTTATTCAGGAGCTTATTCATAGTCAGGTCATTGACTTGATATTTTGCCAATCTTCAGAGTAGGTTGCAGACATCTTCACCAAACCTTTCACTGAGAGCAAGTTCATTCATCTATGAGCTCTTCTTAGGGTGTGGTCTACATTTGTAGTAGCATCATCTTCAGGGGGGCCTTCTAGCCTCTTCTTTTCTTTTATGTCTCTCTTTTGGGGGGGAGTTTTTTCCTACGGGTTTTATCCTTTTCTCTATCTTATGGGAGATTGCATTTGTACATGGGTACCTCATCAGGGCTAGTTGTTGGGACCCATTTTATATTTCCACACTTCCCACCTAAGCTGCACTTATGGGGGGTATTAGTGTAGGTTTTTATTTTTCCCTATTTATTAATTAGGTAAATTGTATTTCTTGTGCATACATGGAGTTTTCCTACATTTGTGGGATAGGCTAGCTTATGTGGAGGTGTGTGTCATATATGTGTCATAGGTGTCATAAGAATGTCATAAGTAACTCCCTTGATGGGAGTTACTTATCTATTCTTAGCACCTTGTCACCACCTTTCATGGAGGAGTTACTGACTATTTTTGGTGTGTCTTGTCCACCTTTTGTGGAGGAGTTACTTTCGTACTCTCCTATTTGTAGTCCTCATTTTGGCCATTCCATGCTAATTCAGATTTGGTTTTCTCCATTTTGTTTTGTGCAATTTATCTTCTTGTTATTATCAAATTGCTTTAGCATCTTGTGGTGTGCACTTGTTTATCTTGTGTGATCACGTCTTCATTACACTCGCGTTATCCAGATTCTGGCAACAACTCTGATACTAAGGAACAAGTACTATAAATTTGATTCCATTACTATAGTATCATAACACTCATCTGAGCTGATATTTTAAAGGATTCTACCAACTAGAGTTATGGTAAGAAATAAGGCTTTGTGGAGATAAGGGATGACCTGATTAGAGAAAATATGTGTCTCACATAGATATGACTATTGAGTTGTGTTGTTTTTTCTCAGTATTTATATCATATTGTATTATAATAGATAGATAGGTAGAGAAGAATATAGGAGAATAAATATAGATATATAGAGGTTATAAAGTATAATAACTTTTGTATTTATGGTATAAAATAGAGATCATATAAAATATATGTATTCAATCATTATAGAAATATATATAATACAGAGTTAAACTAGGAAATATTGTGTTCTATGCAATTTTCATGAATTAATGTAAATATAGGCACTACTTTTTAAGTGTATACTAAATAATCTAACCAATACTAACCGTGGTGATATATTAGTTTCACTAAATTTAACTTACATAACATAAAACCATCTGCATCCAACCATTTTAGATTTTATGTCAACATAAGTAAATGATTAACCTTGTAATAATTCCACTAATTTCATAATATTTGATTCATCTTACCTCAATTATTTATGAATGACAACATTTGGTGGTCTATATATAGCATAAATTCCTTTGATAAAAGATACTACCACCACTTCTTTAATGCTTGCACAATAGAATTTAACTCTTGATCATAAACTAAATATTTCTTCCAAATGCCTGGTTTATCTCTAAATTAAGTGATAGGCTTACCTTCATGACTCATCAAAACTATTTTCAATCAGAATCACACCCTTGTGAAGGTTGTTTTAGTCCTTCATAGTGTAATAAAACATGGAAACAATCCTAGGCTATGGGTGGCCTAATCGATGGATTGAATCTCTAGATTCTAGGGCTAGCTCCCTTTGGTGTATCAATTAGGATCTCTACTCTATGCTATAAACTGCCAAGAAAAGGAAAGAAAGAAAAATAAAGAAAAAATATTATCTAATGATGGTGATGCACCTAAATTTTGGTTCATCCACTCAATTTGAGCTCCTAAAAACACTAATTAGACAAGAAAAACATCTATCTTTCAATTCTAAGTGACTCTTATGCATTAGTATTTCATGAAAAGGTTTTATCTGATGATCAAATCTTGAGGGAAATGAAATAATAGGCCTATTTTAAGGCACTAACCAGCTACTTATATCCATTGTAACTTCAACCAAAACATAGAACATGACTTTCATAATCTGATCAACTAGTAACTAGGTAAGAATAAAGACTTCATAAGGAAGAAAAACTCTATCACTTATGCAAATCACTGACATAAATACACTATACTAGCATTCTAAAAAATAAAATTAGTCCTATTTATCTAAAAAGGTTACAAAACTCAATCTTTGGTAGAGTTTGGTCATGCAAAAAGAGGGATTAATAATTCAAATGTTGTAAAGATAATATTATATAGAAAAATCATACACAAACAATAGATTGGTGTTGAAAATAGAAGAGGAGACCAACTCCCACATCACCCCAAGTCCAAATCCAACTATGCCAAGATAAAAAAGCCTTCTAATAATATCCTTTTGTTTTACATCTTACATGAAAATCTCTTTGGCATTGGAAAAGGATGGTGAGCCCATTTCATATTATTTATAATAAACATTAATTCTTCAAAATTATTTAAACATGCATGGATCTTCAAAGTTGGCATAGAAGTTTGGATGGTGGGCCCATATTAGACTAATCTACTCCATGCATGGAAAGTGATACCACAATATTCAAAGGAATATGCCTCTTGATTGAACTTGAAGGTGAGTTAGATCATTGAATGCATGAGATGACTAGGAGATAAGCATGACTTCAACAAACAATCAACTAAAGCTTTAACCAATCAAATCCAAATAGCCTTCCATTTACATGCGCAACTCTTTGAAAACTAAAGCATGCATGAAATTCCATGTTAGCTTCTTGAACAGCCATCCAACATTAAACTCTTTGGGCCCTTCATGCATTCAAATCTTTGCTTTAGAACTAAAATATTCATGCTTAAAGTGGTTGCATGTCTTGGACTATAAATCTTATTTTAGATGGAAAAACAATATCTTTATTGAATTTTTTCATGTTTGTGCTTATCCTAGATGTGTCTAATATTTACTTATGCCACTTTTCATGCTTTGCATGTATTCCTTCATACTAATATTTGGGCTCTTTGTTTTTACTTCTGTCTATTCCCATAGACTTTCCTCTCAGATAATTTTTTGTCTATTTCTTGCAGGTTTTCCTCTCAAACCCTTATCTTCATTAACTTTCTCAAAATTATTTATTTTGACAATAGGATTTGTCCATTTCTCACTAGAAATTTGTTTGAATATTTTTCTTTGGATTTTTCTTTATTTTGAGCAATTTTCCTGAAAGAATTGTTTCTTTCTTTTCCTTCATTCATTTCCTTCGAGTATTTTCCTTAAAGGAATTGTCTTGGATTTTTGGCCTTCAAATTTTTGTCTATGGCTTATCTCCTTATTTATTTCCTTTATACAAAAATTCTGAAGGAATTCTTTCATAACCTTTCCTCTCTTCATTTCCTATGGACAAAAAGTCTAAAGTAATTCATGTCATTAGAACCTTTGTAAATTGCCTTTTAGGTTGTTGACAATGCCTTTCAGGCATTTGTAAATGTTCCTTCCGAAAGGTAAGAGACGTTAAAAAAATTTGGAGGGTGCACCTTTCCAAAAAATTGTAGAGGGCTTCAAAAAAATAAAATAACCCTTCAAAACCAAAGTTTGTGAAAAAGTCTTTTCCAAAAAAATTGAACCCTTCAACCCTCGAGAACTTTTTGAAGCTGGACATTTTCATAAGGAAAAGACCCCATGAACTTTATGAAAATGCCCCTTTTTGGACCCAACGAATCCTCCATAATAATTTTCCCAAAAAATCCTCTAAAAACCAAAGTAAATGCCTTAAAAAGACATGTTAATCATGGATTATTTCAAGGACTTTTCAGGACCAATAACTGACTCACAAGACAAACTGGCATGATATGCAAAGTTTCTAATAATGAGGGTGGAAATTTGACATGTAGGGTCAAAATTTTCAACATTTTGGTGACTCAACTGGGAATCATGCCTATTATGATTGAGAACTAGACCATATATGTGGCATCTAAACTCACAAAATAATGGCAAATCTGGTCCAAGATTGCAAATTCTCTTTTAACCTGATATGAGATAGCCTTCATCTTATAAAAATAAGGGAAACACACAAAATAGGAAAACTAAATAACAAATCAAATGTGTAAACAAGCACTTATTTGAGATAAAACAAAACTTAGCTAATGTACTTGAACAACACTTAGAGGAAAACAAACAAACTATTTACAAGGAGCCAAGCTCTTCAGTAGTAATGTTTCAGATGTATCCCATTGACTTGGATTGGAAGCTCTTCACCATCCATATTTACAATATGGAAGGCATTATGGGATTTGCATATAGATATTGTGTATGGACCACTCCAAAGGGAATCAAACTTTATGTGCCTTCCTAGTTTATCTTGATCCTCATCCTACTTGAGGACCAAATCTCCTTCTTTGAAACTGCATGAAGAAGATCCTTTGTCAAAGGCTCTCTTCACTTATACTTAATGAATTCCCATGGCTAGAATGGAATAATTTCTTACTTCTTCAAAATTCATAAGCTCAGAATACCTAATCTCCATAGGCTCATTCTCCAACAACTCAAGTTTATACATTAGTTCTAAAGTAGGAAACTCAAGAGAAATGGGTAACCTTGCTTCCTTATCATATACCTATTTGTATGGAGAGCTGGCTATTGATCTTTTATAGGTGATCCTATCAGCCCATAGAGTTTACTTCAAGCTGAGATGTCATGACCTTTGATTGTCTTCAATATTCCTTCCTATGATCTTCAATAGGATCTTATTTGTAGATTCAGCAAGGCCATTACCTTGTAGATAATAGTTTGATGAAGTGATAAGATAAATTCAATGTTGGGTAGCCCATTGGCTGATCTTATATCCCACAAAATCCATTGCATTATTTTAAATAATAGTTGAAGGAACTCCAAATCTAGTAATTAAACCTTCATAGAAATCCAGAACATTGGTTTTGTTTGCTTCTTTCAATGCCATTGCTTCTATCCAATGTGTGAAGTAATCAGTCGTAGTTAGAATCCATTTATGTCCTAAAATTGAAGGAGGATTTCTGAGACCAATAAATTCCAATCCCTATTGGATAAAGGGCTGATCCACCATAATTGGTTGAAGAGGTAATGCTGCAAGTTTCACTTTTCCTACAAACATAGCACATTGTTTGCACTTTATAACCCATACATGGCAATCACAAATATACTAGGCCAATCTTACCCACCTCTCATGATCTTAAGGGATTTATTTATGTCAAAAAAATTTCCTCCAGCATGACCATCATGGAATTCTTTAAGCAATATCTGAATTTCACTTAGTTGTATACATCTTAGCAACATGCCATTGATATCTTTCTTGAACAAAACACCATCAATAAAAAAAAATGCAATTGACTGCAACCTAAAATATCTTATTTTTAATCACTTAGATGAGAGGGATAAATACCATATTGGAGATAGCTTACCAAGTCATGAAACCAGCTAGAAGGTGAGGTATGACCAACTACAACCTTTTCATCATTTGACACCAATACAACCTCATTAGTCTCTTACAAGTCTTAATCTAGATGCTCACAAAGTCCTTTGCCTCTAATCAGATTTGTGACCTTAATTTCTACATCATACTCCATTACCTTGGTTATCCAACCAGCACTTTTCTCATTTATCTTTGTTCAAAAGGAACTCCTTGATGCTTAGATGAGAAACCATTAGGTGTATCTTATTCTTAGACAACAAGTATCTAAACTTTTTAAGAGACCTTATAATTTAAAGTACATATTTTTCAACAAAATAATACCTTGTTTCATATTCTTCCAAGCCTTGACTAAAGAAAGCTATTGGCTGCTCTAAAGCCTCATGATTTTGTTGCATAAGAATGCATGAAATGGTGTCCATGTTAGCATAAGTATTCAAAATGATATCCTTTATGAAATCTAGACTTATAAGTGTAGGAGCACTAGCTATGGCCTTCTTAATATCTTCAAAACTTTTTACTCCTTCTTTGGACTAGTTGAAGCTCTAATTCTTCTTTAGCATGGTTATAAGTGGCTTAGCTAAAATGGAAAAATATAAAATATATCTCCTTATGAAGTTGATTTTCCCAAAGAAGATTTGCATATATTTTTTGTGCTTAGGCAAGGAGAGTGAAAGAATGGAGTCTACCCTTTAAAAATATATGCTTAAACCATGCCTTGAAATATTATGTCCAAGAAGCTTACCTTCATGGACTGAGAAGACACACTTTTGGGGATTTAGAGATACCCAAAATTGCCTACACCTTTCGAACACTTGCTTGAGATCAACCATGTGATCATATACACTCTTTGAAAACATTGTTATATCATCCAAATAAATAGTACAAACTTGTTAATAAGGCTTTGGAATTCCATATCCATGGCTCTTTGAAAGGTTGTTTCAGCATTAGATAAACTGAATGGCATATTTTCATATGCAAATGTTCCCCACTTGGTTGTGAAGGCCATCTTAAATTGGTCCTCTTCCTTGACCAAAATCTAATTGTAGCCACTATATCCATCCAACAAATAAAACCTCTCTAAACCTGAAATTAGTTGTAAAATTTGTTCCATTAATGGTAATGGATAGTGATCTTTAAGTGATGCCCTATTAAAATCATGAAATTCAACACACAAATGAATCTCACCATTCTTCTTTCATACCAAAACAAAATTTTCCACCCAATTTGAGTGCTTAATTGGAAATATAATAGCAAACTCTATGAGCTTGTGAATCTTAGCTCTCGTCAAAGGCTCGAGATTTGGATTGATGGGCCTTTGTCTCTGTCTCACAAGTTTAGTTTTAGCCTCTAACTCAATGGTGTTTTTTGCTAAAATTGGGTCAAATCCCTTGAGATCACTATATTTCCATGAAAATATATCAACAAAACTTGTGGATAACTCAATAAAAGCTTCTTTTTGTGGAGTGCATACCTTACCCAACTTCAAAATCTTACCAGCTATAATCTCTATATTGGAATAGTGTTCTTCCTTTGTTGACAAGGATGACTTCTCTTTCCTTAACTCATCATCACCACTAAAAATGTTCTCAAGATTGACCAATACCTTAGGTAACTTATTTTTTTTTAGTTTCACAACCTGATCACCATACTGCTATAAATATTTTGACTGGTTTCTTGAAGAAAACTCAACCTCCTCTTGAAATAATCTCATAATTTGATTATCATCTTCGAACACTTGCCAATTCTCATGATTATCTAGAAAATAAGTCCTTAAAACCACCTTTATATTTAACTAAATCTTTATAAACTGGGATACTAAAATGTGATCCAATGGTAGCTATCCTATTTGCATGTTTATTCTCACCTCTTGGTATTGCCTGAATGTTAAAAGATTGAACATCTTCAAGTAAGTCCCATATTCTATGCTTGTAAAATTTAAGAAATAAATTTTTGCATACATTCAAACCTATTACTTGGTGAGCTATAAGTTTATTATCACCAAAAAATTGTAAGGTGTTAACTTTCATCCTCCTAGCCCATTGTAAACTATGAACTAGTGCTTCATACTCAGCAACATTATTTGAAAAACTAAATTAAAATTTAATAGAAGATAAATACCTTTGATTTTTTGAAAAAACCATCATCATTCCAGCTCTGGTACCATGTTTATTCCTTGATCCATCAAAGTATAATACCCATAAACTTTCACTAGATTCATCATCATTAACCATGGCTAGGATTGGTACATCATTCTCATAAAGGAAATATACACCAAGTCCTTCTTTAATAAGCTTATAAAGATCATGATCATGAAAATTAGAAGCCCACTCATCAAGAAACAAATCTATAACTCCATCTAGAAGTGATTCTTTTTCTACTTCACTATTTTCTAATACCTCATCTGAGATGATACAGTTAGTGTTCACAACACGTGGCATATATGGTTCCTTATGGAAATGTGAAAATAGGTTCAAAATAAATTGTTAACTTGGTATCATACCTATTTATAAACAACAAATAAATCTAGTTATCTAATAAATATTCCCCAATCTTTGAGGTGAAGTCCCTTGAAAGGCACATAGTAAAGTAAGGAGGCAAGTCTACCACAACAACATCCTACTGAATAGTAACATTGGGACAAGCATGTAATGTCAATTTCAGACCCTTGATGATGCCTACCATATTTTTTGGTGACCCATTCAATTTAAATACTCCCTTAGTGTTTGGCTCATAAACAAGGCCAAGCTTGTCTGCAATTTGTGTAGGCATGATTGTATTACTAGCTCTACTATCCACCATACAGTTATGAACCAAAGTATCACCTAATATTAAATAAAGGTAGAAATGAGGAGTTTTATTTTTTTTTACCTTATTTATATCCACCTTTGACATCTTGTTTATTTGTTTCTTAGTTGGCTGATCCAAATTAGTTAAGACAACACCTTCTTTCTCAAACGGCTTTGGAGGTAATTTGAGAGCTAAAGCTCTTAGATGAGCATATATTTTTATCCTAGAATGGAAAGATAATCTCACGTGTTAATGTTGATATTATAATTCTTCATTTCATCCACTATACTAAAATTATATCCACTAACCTTTGGTTACACTTTCTAAAGCATTGACTGTTCACGAACTAGAGGTAGTTGATGAACTTTACTAACCTCTATATTCTAATTTTTTTGAGTTTTAAGATCAGAAAATTATTCCTTTATACTATTATAAACAACATGAGGAATACTTAAATCCATTTTCACCTCTTGTAGCTCATCAATGGCTCTTTTTTAAGCTTTAGTTATAGCTGCAACTTGACCACTTGAATTGTTAGTTTCAACACCCTGAGTAAAAGCAACATGATCATCCACTTGCCAATTTACATTAATGGAATTAGGCTACCCTTTAACTTTTTGATTCTCTCCTATTGATGCCAAACCTATATCTTGGTAATGACCTCCTTAAAAATAAAACTCTTCTTGTGTCATTTGTGGCATAGTGATGTTTTGTGATAGCAAGGCTTGGTTTTGAGCATCATTGATATTTGAGGACTGCCAACCTAAATCCTACATCAAGTTGTTTTGAGGTGGGGTGTAAATAATGGTCTTTCAAGTGGAAGGAGCATTAGGATCAATGGTAGAATATGGCTTAGTTTGGGTTATGGATCTTTGTGTTTGATAAGGTGGTCTATTCTCTCTAAAACCTTGATAAGGAGGCCTTTGATCTTTAAAGGGCTGATAGGTGGTCTAATTTTATTACTGATAGGGCCTACTAGCCTAAATTTTTTGTCTCTTGAGTTGCACTATTTCATTCCTAAAGTATTGTAATAGGCTTTTTAACTCTTTTATCTCACTAGCTTGACTAGTAAGGGCTATAATTTGAGCTTGATGTGATATAATAGGAGCTAAGGATAGAACATGAAGAATTTGAGGGGCTAGTATAGAATTCAATTCTATAAATATAGGTATTAGAGGCCTTAGATAAATCTTACCATCTTGTATCAAACTATTCTCTACCCTTATTGTAACCTCATAAGCATTTGGAAAGGTAGTACCACCCATTGACTGTATCATCACACTAATGTCAGAGTTAAGGGCTTTCAAATAGTATAGAAATGCATATTCAGGAGATGGTCTAATCAAAACAAGTATCTCTATCCATTTATTTTGGAATCTAAGGTTAAAATCAGACATGAACTCATGAGGATCTCTATTTATGGTAGTTAATTTCTCAACTAAAGATAGGTGATCAAATTTGTCCTCAAATTGCTTGACTAAGGCTGCACCCAATTCATCATAGGTATAAATGGAGTTTAGTGGGAGGTTTCTATACCACTTTAATGTTTTGCCTTTTAAGGAAGAAGCAAGCAATCTAATAGCAACATTATCTTCAACAACATTATGGACTAAATAGAGATTAGTTACATCTTAGATATGCTCAATAGAGGTTGTTTTATTTTCTCCTGAGAAGAATTGGATACTCTTGAGGGTAGATACAATAATATCATCAAACTAGGATATATTTAATGGGATACCTCTATTTAATGGAACAAACACATGGTTTTTTATGTCCATTTAGATAGTGGGGTTTGTAGTGGTTAGAACAGTAGGATAATTAAGAGATAAATACTATTTTTGAGGATATGGTTTTGCCCTCCTAAATCTTGATCTCTTATATGATATAAATTCAAAATGAATACCTTTACTTTTTAACCTTATGGTAACCTTTGGCATGAATGAATTTCATGAATGATGCTATGATCTCTATAATTGGATGCCAATGATAATGAGCATCTTCTTTTGCTGCAAAAACTTATTCAGATATGAAAAGAATTTCTTTGATGTCCCACTAAGCATGCCAAAAACTATTTTCAATGAGAATCACACCCTTATGAAGGTAGTTTTAGGCATTCACATTCTACTAAAACATGGAAACAATCCTAGGTTATGGGTTGCCTAATCAACCAATTAAATCTCTAGATTATAAGGGCTAGCTCCCTTTGGTGTATCAATTAGGATCTCTACTCTATGCTACAAACTATCAAGAAAAGGGAACAAATAAAATTGAAGAAAAAATACTATCTAATGTTGGTGATACACCTAAGTTTTGGTTTATCCACTCAATTTGAGCTCCTAAAAACACTGATTAGATAAGAAAAAGACTAAACTTTTAATTCTAATTGACTCCTATGCATCAATATTTCATCAAAAGGTTTTATCTAGTGATCAAAGCTTGAGGGAAATGAAATAATAGACCTGATTTAAGGCACTAACCATCCACTTATATCCACTGTAACTTCAGCCAAAAGACATCAAACATAGAAGATGACCTGCATAATCTGATCAGCTAGTAACTAGGTAAGAATCAAGACTTGGCAAGGAATGAAAACTCTATCACTTATGGAAATCACTGACATAAATACACTATATTAGCATTCTAGAAAATAAAAATAGTCCTATTTATCTAAAAAGGTTACAAAACTCAATATTTGGCAAAGTTTGGTCATGCCAAATGAGGGATTAATAATTCAACGCTGTAAAGCCAAGCTTATATAGAAAAACCATACACAAGTAAGAGATTGGCACTAAAAATATAAGAGGATACCAACTCCCACATCACTCCAAGTCCAACTCCAACTCTGCCAAGTTAACAAAGCCTTATAATAATATCCTTTTGTTTTATATCTTGCATGAAAAGCTCTTTGGTATTGGAAAAGGACAGTGAGCCCATTTCATAATCATTATTTATAATAAACATTAATTATTTAAAATTCTTTAAACATGTATGGATCTTTAAAGTGGGCATAGAAGTCTAGATGGTGGGCCCATCTTGGACTAATATACTCCATGCATGGAAAGCTATGCCACAATATTCAAAGGAATATGCCTCTTTATTGAACATGAAGCTAAGTTGGATCATTGAATGCATGAGATGACTAGGAGATAAGCATGACTTCAACAAATAATCAACTAAAGCTTTAACCAATCAAATCCAAATAGCCTTCCATTTGCATGAGAAACTCTTTGAAATCTAAAGTATGCATGAAATTCCATGTTAGCTTCTTAAACAGCCATCCAACATTAAACTCTTTGGGCCCTTCATGCATTCAAATCTTTACTTTAGAACCAAAATATTCATGCTTGAAGTGGTTGCATGTCTTGGACTATAAATCTTATTTTAGATGGAAAAATAATATATATATTAGATTTTTGCATGTTTGTGCTTGTCCTGGATGCATCTAATCTTTTCTTAGGCCACTTTTCATGCTTTACATGTATTCTTTTAGACTATTGTTTGGGCTCTTTGTTTTTGCTTCGATTTATTCCCACAAACTTTCCTGTCTATTTCTTGCAAGCTTTCCTCCTAAACCTTTGTCTTCATTCACTTTCCTAAAATTATTTCTTTGGACAATTTTCTTGGTCCATTTCTTGCGAATAATTTTTCCAAATCTTTTTCCTTGGAATTTTATTTCTTTTGATCAATTTTCCCAAAATAATTGTTTCTTTCTTTTCCTTCATTCTTTTCCTTTGGGTATTTTCCCCAAAGGAATTATCTTGGATTTTTGGTCTTTAGATTTTTGTCTATGACTTATCTCTTTGTTTATTTCCTTTAGACAAAAATTCTAAAGGAATTCTTTCAAAACCTTTCCTCTCTTCATTTCATTTAGACAAAAAGTCTGAAGGAATTCATGTCCTCAAAACCTTTGCGAATTGCCTTTCAGGTTTTTGACAATGCCCTTCAGGTTTTTGTAAATGGTCCTTTCAAAAGGTAAGAGACCTTCAGAACTATTGGAATGTGCACCTTTCCAAAAAAAATTGAGGTCTTATGAAAAATAAAATAACCCTTTGAAACTTTGTGAAATATGCTTTAGACTTTGTGAAAAAGTCTTTTGTGAAAAAGTCTTTTCTAAAAAAATTGAACCCTTCAACCCTCTTTAACCTTTTGAAGATGGACCTTTTTAGAAGGAAAAGAACCCCTTGAACTTTATGAAAATGCCCCTTTTTGGATCCAAATAAGCCTCCATAATGCTTTTCTCAAAAATTCCTCTAAAAACCAAAGTAAATGCCTTAAAAAGGCTTGTTAATCATGGATTATTTCAAGGAATTTTTAGGACTAATAACTGACTCACAAGACAAATTGGCATGATATGTAAAGTTTTGAATAATGAGGTGTAAATTTGGCATGTAGGGTCAAATTAATCAAAAACAACCCTAATGGTTATACCACTTGCATAACAATCTACCTAAAATACTCCATTGAAATCAAGAAGTGCCAACATAATCTCTTTCTTTATCTTCTTCATTTTTTTAAATTATACTTGGCTTTTATAGTCCATAAAACCTTATTTGTTTAACCCCTCATCACCTATATGATAGATGTGCCAATCCCATTAAATTTTTTATGAACTTCTGCTAAAATATTTCCAATCCATGAAAACTTCACACATCATAAGCAATTTTTGGTGATGGTATTCAAGGATACTTCTCACCTTCTTGGAATCCATCTTCACCCTTATTTAGATATTAAAAATCCCAAGTATACCATTTTTGTCATCATGAAGCTTCATTTCTTCAAATTTACAAGTAGTTTATCTTCATGTTCATGTAAACATCATAACATTTGTTTCAAGTGTGCTAGGTGTTTTTATTTGATCTTATAAAAATACAAAAGGACTCAAAACTTTGCTCATCCATCACATGAATGTGCTCGACATGTTAGTTAGACCAAAAAGCATAACCAAACATTTATATAAATCATCCCTCATCTTTAAAATAATCTTCCATTCATCTCCTTATCTTATTTTGATTTGATGGTATCAAACTTTCATCTATATTAGATAAATAATTCACTCAACTCAATCAATCCATTAAGTCTTCCATGCGTAACAAAGGAAATTTGTACTTAATGGTGGTCTTATTGATGGATCTAGAATCAATGCACATACTTCATTTACTTATTTAGCATGGGTACTGTAGGTACTATTACAACTCAAGTTTTTTATGATCATCCCCTTTTCAAGTTTTTCTTTAACTTTCTTCTTCACCTCTGCATTCTCTTGTGGCATTAGTCTATTTGACATTTTTTAGGAAAACTACATCCCAAATAAGATCCATTATATGAATTATGTTTTGCATAGGTGGTAAACCATTTGGAATATACTTGGACATGAAATCCTCATATTCACCCTATATATCCTTCACTTCACATGGAATTTCCTCTTATGCACTCTTTCTATTTATAGTTTGTGCATGCTTAGGCATGAGAACAAATCATATGCACTTATTCTTTACTTCCTTCAAAATTAGTTTTCCTAACACTAATGATACTCTCAAAATGCTCTCCACCTCTTAACTTATATCCTTCAAAGGATTCAAATTGTATTATTTACCATCCTTCTAAAATATATATGTATTTTCTCTTCCATCATGCAAATCTTTCCTATCAAATAACTAAGGCCTACCTAATAATACATGGAAAACATCCACTAGCATGATGTTTCACATAGATTCATCTTTTTATGTGCATATTTGATAGCTATCTAGACATTATTCATTCACCATCAATTGATTCCATTTCAACAACTAAGACACCTTGTATCGATTTTGATGTTGAATCCTTTTTAGACCAAGTTTCCTGTACCATCTCATTTGAAATGAGAATATCATTATTTCTACTATCAATGATTACCTTGAAACACTTTCCTCTAAATTTATAGATGGTATTTAAAATAATATTTCTATATGATGGTGTTTTAACTTATTTTTTATTTAGTAGTATAAACAAGATAAAACTAAAGACTAATTCATATTGTGTAGTATGTGTCTAAATTAATTAAACATGATTGTAACTATTAGAGTATGATTGATTTTTAACACTTTTTATAAATATAAATAACCAATAATATAAGGTACTTATCTTTTTTAATATTTTATTGTAGTATGTTATAGTGTACAATCATTGAAAGTGGTCTAAAATGGGTATGTGGTCGTTCAAATATGGAAAATGACTATTTAAGCTTGTTTGGATGAATCTAGTAATACTTGGATGCCTATGGTAACTAAAATCATATTATCTCTACCAAATATATACCTATGGAATTTGACATATTTTTCTATCATAGATCATTATGATTTCCAATAAATAGGTATTATGTGTGATATCAAAGGCTCAGTCCTATGCACATGTTCAGATTTATCTCCCTTCATCTTAAAACACTAGATCCACTTTCTAAACTTTCTTCACCTATGAAAAAGGGATTATAAAATATGGGTTATCTGACCTCAACCACCCCCTACTGAGTTTCTAAGTATTATCTATATTCTAATACTCTAAAGAGATAACAAACCACATGTAGTTCTCCCACTTAACTATGTGTGTGCTCAATCAGTGATACAATAGTATGCAATGTAATCCTATGTATGGATTTTAACATTTGAAAACATATGAATTTTACCTTGTAATAGTATTCAAATGAGGTTTATAGGTTTTTCTTTCCATAGTTTATAAATTTTCATGATTAATGGTAGTGCCTCAAGTATGTGTGGATGTATTCTTCTAGTGTAATAGATGTTTCTATAGGTAGGTATTATATAGGAATAAGCTTATGATTGATATGTATAAATAATTGACACTTTCATTAATATTCATTCAAATATATGTGCAAAAAGTGGAATTTATCCCAAAGGAAGAGTTTAAATTTGGGAAAATAATTATTGGAGAGCATGCAAATGGGTCTAACCAAGGCAAATGAATCTGGTAACTTCATCAATATGGTTGTGTCCATAGGCATCTAGTTGAAAATAAATAGTGATATGGGATCAATATAGACTCCATTTAAGATGATTATATATTTAGGCATAGACTAGGGAAATACTATGTGTGAATAATGACAAATTGAGAAGGTCAGACCCATAGGTTAATAAATGGATAGGAGAGAATGTGAGAAATATTTTATTGTGTACACACAAGTCATGTATACTAATCTTTCATGAAAACTAACATTTTCACGTTTCTAATCCCAAAGTTATGTATCTACATTTTCCCTCCTTTTATTCTAGTATTAAAAGTGCTAGAGTAGAAGGATAGAATGAGAAATTTGATACTTAAGTGTAACCCCAATGGGTGTCTTCAAGTCTGTGTTGAGTATTGAGTTTATTTCATGAAAATTTTGAAATTAAACATGAATAAATTAGTGTCTACTTATGATATAAATTTTAAAGTAATCATCAAACATAATTGAAATTAAAAAATTAAGGAATGAATACACTTATAGGTACACAGACCAAGTCACCCTTTAGATTTATTAGAGAATGGGGAATTTATGCCCCATGGAGATGCTAGAGCTAAAACCAGGTAAGAAATAATACATCCCAACCCTCATTGGATATGGATAAGTGCTTAGATTTTAAGTCATGTAGAACCTAAACCACATTACTCATTATAATTTTCTTAGAATGGGACCCAAATGGGTTCCAAAAAAATGAAATCTGAGTATGCCTAAGTATAACATGAGTAATTCTATGTAATTTTTTAAATAACCACTATAAATAGATTTTATATTCAATTATGAGTGTCCCTAAGTATAGCCAAGTCTAAGTAATTGGAATGATAAAATATGTCACTCAATCTTATGGACTTGAGTAATCTTAAGTAAATAATCCTATTGAATGTCTCACATATGCCCCCAATATGATAAATTTTGCAATGTGAATCATGTAACCTATACGATAATATCATAATGTGTATGATTTTTCACTCATAATAGTTTAATAATCTATGTCAATTTGTATCAATCTAAGTAAATATGTATCAATATGTGCCAATTTAAAATAATTTGATCCCAAAATCTAATTTTTTTGGTGCCAAAATCTTTTTTTTTGTGAAGGAATAAGTCTTTAAGACAAGCCCACTTTGTATAACCCCATTTTGAGATGAATAATGTAGACTATTAATTAATCAACTCAAAATAAAAGAGTCATGTGCATCATTTTTTATAGATAAAGGTGTAAGCATGTGACAACATGATTAGATTATGTCATCATTATAAGATTAGATCATCTAAGCATATATGAAACATGTATCCTAAGTCATACATGTGTCATTTCAAGTAGATATATTAGTGAGGCATGAAGCAAGAGTCATTAGATAAATTATCAAGGAATATCTAAGTAATAACTATCTAAAATATGCATGATATGTCATGGCATCACATTTGAGTATAACAATGTGTGATATGAAACATGACATCATAATATTAGCAAATAAATCTACATGCAATGTCATGGCCATGACACATAATGAGGCATATAAACATGCATGAGAATACATAGTTTCACATAGAGTAAGAGATGATCAATGTCATGAATAGTAAGATACACATAGAGGATGATCAATGTCATGTATAGTAAGATACACATATAATAATTTAGAATTAGAGAGTTAAACATAGAAAGAGTCACACAATGAACAACTAATGCCACATAAAGTTAGAGCCAAATTAAAAAAATAATGGCATTCATAGTAAGATTCATATATAGAATAGTGAATTTCATATAGAGTAAGAGTCATAAAAAGGAGTCACATAATGTATTAAATAATCAAATATATCACCATGTAGCACACATCAACATAAATCATGCATAGAATAATCAAGGTTAATATACATAATCAATGTATGTCATCATCACATATATAAATATATAGTATCCATAACATATATCACTCTAATTAGTATGTGTAAGAGTAAGTCATGATTAATCAATGTAAGTAGTTTAATATGATGAATGGAATGGTCATAAAAATATGTAACGTGTAAATTTACCAAAACTCCCTCAATATAAGCATGCCCCCAACGTAGGAAGCCTAGCCTCTAGGTATAGCATTACCCTGTATCTAAATTTCCATGTCATATATAACTTATATGTCTTACATCCCACTCATCTATAATTTCAAACACGTGTATAATAAATTGGATATATAATATACCATGTATGTGATAAATCATAAATTAATCATGTAAACTAGCAATACATGTCATGCATAGGTCCTTTTTTTGTATTTATGAAATATATATATTTTTTATTTTTAAAATTTGAATTATATATAAGCTAACCAATGATACTATTAATAGGATGCTCTCATGTAGGTCCTAGGTTAATTATGATGAATGTTACCTATTATGGAAGATTATTGATACATGTATTTGTATTGGAGGATGAGAGGTGATCTGATATTGTAACATATCCCTCATGGTCATCATAGACCATATGATCATGTGTATGTTGTATAATTATGGTACCCATAAAATTGTATGGAATATGTTGTATAGTATCAAAGTGTGTTTGTGTTCATTATGAAATGCATGGAATAGCCTATAATAGTAGCTTAGGGTGTGATGGACTAGGTAATGCCTGCTAAAATGGGATATGCCTCTAATGTAATGCATGTTTAGGTATTGGTTTTATAAGAGGATTAATTAATTTTGTTTAGACTACCTATGTATAATTAACCTATATAGGTTGTAACATGATATGGTGTATCTTTCAGGGTGAAGGTCTCTAGATAAATAAGATATTCATATGGTATATTTAAAATTATAATTACTTTATTATTATATATATAATTCATGCATCTATGTAGTGAAGATGTAACTGCAAATTCCTTATGTATCCAAAGGTGTCCTAATAAAATTTTAAATTCCCATGTATTTGGTAGCACTAATAATAAAAAATCAACTACTATAAGGCCCACTCTAAGTGGTAAAACAATGCTTCCAAGATGGTTATTTTTCTTCCCATTGAATCCTTTCACTATATTTTTTGTGTCTATAAAGTCATCATATGTATGTCTAAGATGGGTAAGGAGTGTCATGGTGTGAACATTTTCACTCAAACCATTACCTTCCCTAAATATATGTATAGGTTGTAAGTCAATGTAGGCATGTTTAAACATTGGCACATATATAGAATAATCATCAACAATATCATTGTCATTAAATGTGATAATAGGTATTCATACTTGTTTATTATTGATTATTCCAATAATACCATCTAAATGATGTTCCTCTTTGGTCTTACAAGTATAATAAGTCATATGAGCCTTGTAAATTATATGAACTCTACACTTAGTTTTAGTCTCTTCTGCCACATGATTTAGAAAGGGATTAGAAAATATTTTCAATTTTGCATTCCATTTAGGTTGTGTCCTTGAATAATGTGTAGATGTATTTCTCTTCAAAATGTTTTCATTTATCAATTATATTTCAAACTAATGCATTTATTAGTTGAATGTATTATGCATCTATGATAAATATAATATGCATTATTAGTGAATCCATTAGATAGTGCCCTATTCATATCAACCTCTTCTTGGAGAAGAAGAGATATGAGAGTTCACTCTATAGACATTATTTTTGAATTATATAACACTCAATCTTGTACACTTTAAAAATACATATCATGGATGCAACTTCATCTTCTAGACCTTTCCTATTACCAAAAAGCTCACATACACTATATATTTATGCCTACTTGATTATCTCTTAATCTGACCAATGTCATTCTAATGACCTAGGCCTTATATCTTACCCTAAATGTTTTAAACATGTTTATCTTCTATATTTTCAAGTTTTGGGCTTGTGACTATTTTTTAGCCACCCAAAAACTTGTGTCCTAGTTAAATGTTATGTCAATACAAGTGTCCTACCCCAACACAAGTGTCTAACACCCTAAAGTCATTTAATTTTAAAATGTGGCATATACTTATGGTTTACTTACATTATTTTATGTGATATATTCTCAAAATGGATTCATATAAATATAGGATCAATCCTCATTCATTCATCACCTAACACAAACCTAGTAGAGATCAACCAACTCACAAGGCATATTACCAAAGGCATTCAATCAAGCACTCAACTAATTAAAGCTTATATATTTTATATTATTTACATATTGTTCATATGGACAACACATCTATAGGTTTTAAGTACTAACGGAGTAACCCAAGATCCATATTTTCTAAGTTACAAGTTAGGTCACTATTTTACTTGCTTATCTCACATTGCATGATTCACACACAACATAACATGTAGGGGAGAAATACATAAGTTTAAGGCCCTATTCTATGTATTGTCTATGTACACATCTCTCATTAATATATGTGTCTTTAGGGTAGCTTGACAACATGTGCCCACTAACGCATTTTCCCAAAGCCACTATGAAGATGAAGAACTAGGGTTTTTCCATTTTACAAAGAGAGACAATCCATGACCCAAATCTGAATACACCAGAGTGACTATGACATAAAAATAAAAATAATATATGTGGTTACATATATTTTTAGTGTGGATTTTATACCAAACACCTACATCTGATCTAGATAGAAGTATTGATCCCACTATCCTAGGTCGATGCAAATGTCTGTAGCTATAGAGGGCATTTTTCTAAAATCTAATCATTGATCTAGAATATTTTTCCAATTTTCTTCCTACTTTTTCTAGATCCAAATATATATTAGCATAAAAACCATCTAAGTATCTTAATTTCACTATCACTATAATATCTATCATAGTTGCACTTTCAAAATAGATATTTTTGAATGCATCATGTTGGAAGAATTTAAGACCAATGTTTCAGACACCATATGTTTTCCAATCATCAAGGAAAAGGGATGAATAAATTGATGAATAATATGAGAAATAATAACACCACCATATCCATAAATGGTTTTGTAAAATAATAAAGTTCCATAAGTTATGTTCAACTACCCTTAACAAGAATAAAAAATATAAACACGCCAATGAAAAATCAATGAGACATTACCTTGTGTGAGCATCATTACAAATTCTAATATGGTACATAATTGTTCTCCATTACTCACCAATGCCTAATCCATTGTCACATTTCAATTTTATTGGTCTTTTTTCTATTTAAATAATTTCCCTCACCTATCTTTTTCAATAATCCTCCTCATTTACTAAAATTTTTGATTGGTCAAAGCAAATGTGGTGTTTTATGAGAAATGAGTGTTTTGCAAGGGCAGAGTTATCTATACGAGATTGATGAATGTCTATTTTATATTCATTAATCCTCATATGTATATATCTACTATTTTCTCCCATGTAAGGGATAATGTAAGAGAATGGAACTAAGTAAACCCTTTTTTTATAAAGAATCCACAACATCCTTGGCATAATCTAAATAAGTTTGAAGGGTGTTATGGGGTTTGAAAATAAATTTAATGCCTACCTTTCTCAATATTCTTGATAATTTCTCTAAAATTCCTTGAACATAAGGAATGGTGATCCTTGATGTCTCTAAATCAGTGTTCCTCTCTCTATGGTTATGATTATTCACATTGTGAAAGGTTTTTTCAATTTTCCACCTTTTATAACCATTCTCTTTTATAACTTTAAAGAGGTGATATTTTTATTATTGAAGGTGATCTTGGTCCAATATTTTTAGATCCCTCAAGGCTAAGGAATAAATAGTTGTGGCTTTATGGTAGGGATGATGATGTGAGTTAGCTTGCAATTAAATATATGTATGAGTCTTATTTCTATAAACCTTATGAGATAAAGAGTCGTCAGGTATTTTTTAGATATTAACATCAAGGAATGGTAAATTATTGTCTTCTTATTTTTCCATTGTAAACTATATCTAGTTATATATCCCATTAGATAAATTAAAAATTTATCTAGTTTATCATTACCATGAGGCCCTTTTACATTAGTGTCATCTATGAACCTACCCCACCAATGAGGTTTTATTGGGTAAGATTCCATGGCTTGAGACTCAAATTGTTCCATGAATAAATTAATAATTATGGGAGATAATAGAGAACCCATCTCTACTCATTATATTTGCTCATAAATTTCTCCTCTAAAAGTGAAGAAAATGGACCTTAAATAAATTTTGACTAAATTGATAGTTTTGGTTCAATGCTTGATTTAGTCAACCTTTGTTTAGGTCCACTTTTTTCACTTTTATAGGAGAAATTTATGATCAAACAAAAGGAGTGATGATGGGTTCTCCACTATCTCCCATAATTGTGAGTTTATCCATAGATCACTTTGAGTTGCAAGACTTAGAATCTTTTCCACTAAAACTTGATTGGTAGGATAGGTTTTTAGATGACACTAATGCAAAATTACCTAATGGTAATGATAAACTTGATAAATTCCTATTAATCTATATGGGAGATCTAACTAGTTACAATTTATAATTTAAAAATAAAAAGATAAAAATCTACCATTCCTTGATGTTAATATCTCAAAAAAACCATAGGTTATTTATCTCATATGGTTTATAGAAATAAGACTTGTATAAATCTTTATTTGCATGTTGACGTGCATCGTCACCCCTATCATAAAGTCATCATCTTTATTCTTTAGCCTTGAGGGCTCTAAAAATATTGAACCAAGATCACTTTCAATAAGAAAAATATCATCCCTTCAAATTTTTTTAGGAGAATGGTTATAAAAGGTGGGAAATTGAAAAATCCTTTCACAAGATGAAAAATTGAAAGGATAGAGAGAGGAACATATATTTAGAGACATCAAAGATCACTATTACTTATGTTCAAGGCATTTTAGAGAAATTATCAAAAATTATGAGAAAGGTGGGTATTCAGTTTATTTTCAAACCCCATAACACCCTTTAAACTTCTTTAGATTGTGATAAGGACATTGTGGATCCTTTATCAAAAAATGGGGTTTAGTTAGTTTTGTACTCTTGCATTGTCCTTTACATGGGAGAAACTGGTAGATATTTACATATGAGGATTAAGGAACACAATAGAGACATTCATCAATATTTTATAGATAAATTTGCCTTTGTGGAACACTCATTTCTAACAAAAAACCATATTTGTTTTGACCAATCAAAAATTATAGTTAATGAGGAAGATTATTGGAAAATAAAGGTGAGGGAAACTGTTGAAATAAAAAAGATATCGAGCAATTTGAATCATGAAAATGGATGAGGCATTATCAAGTCATGGAGACCAATTATGACCACATTGGAATTTTTAATTATTCCCTCACAAGGTAATGTCTCTTTGATTTTTCATTGGTGCATTTATATTTTTCTACTTGTTTGAGGTACCCAACCACAACCTCTAACACTTTATTGTTTTACATCACCATTTATGGTTGTGGTGGTGTAATTATTTCTCATATTCTTCATCAATTTATTCATCTCTTTTCCCTAATGATGGGCACACATATAGTGTCCAAAATGTTGGTATTAAATTATTCCAACATGATGCATCCAAAAGTATCTCTTTCGAATGATCTACATCATGGAAACTTACATAATTTAATAGTAGTAGTTTTTCATTTTTATCATGTCTCAACATATTAAATTTAGTATATGTTTTTTTTAAGTTTTATAAGTAATTGTAATACTATAGGGATAGTTTATCACCCTTGTGTTTTAGGCTATCTGTATCCCCTTTAAACCTAGATTCCCTCAATATAGATTTTAGGGTTAAACATTTGGTGAACTTGATTCATGTGAATTAAAATATTTTTGATCCCTAAGGTTTTTAGTCAAATAAGGTTTTAGTTTGTTGTTCAAATTTGGTAATTTTTCATTTGTACGCAATGGAAAATAGTAATAAAAAAACTTGATTTCAAATGGAAGATAAATAAGCATTGATCACTCATCTCAATAATTAATAATGGATTAATGGATTTATTTTTGTATGTTATGAGAAATGAAATTAGTAAGCATGATAAGGCTAAAGATTCCTCACCTAGTGATGGTGTGTCCTTAGAGGGTACTAAAATTTATTCCATACCAATTGATTTCCATGTATCTAGTAGAGGCATGGATTATAACTTCCAACCTTTGTTTATTGAGACTACTAATGTTGCATCTACCATGAGGTTATCAAAATTTACAACTCAAATACTTCCCATTTGGTGACTACTAAACTTACTAATCTAAATCCCAATGGGACTACAGTGTAAACACTTCTTCAATTTATAAATAACTTGGAGGACAATGTCATAAATATTAAACAAAAGGATTTAAAGTCTCTTGATGTTATTGATTCATGAGAGGTGTTGCATAATTATCTTATACCAAAGATATATTTACACCCCTTTCCAATTAGTTTTGTTTCACCTAAGTTCACATTTTATGATGGAAAGGGTGATCCTAAACAACATCTTTGATATTTTTATGTGGCATGCCTTGATTATGCCTCTAATGATAAAATTTTGACCATATTATTTACAAGGAGACTCAAGGATTATGCTTTGAGGTGGTTATATGATTAACCTCTTCAATAAATAAAAGCATTTAAACCTCTTACAGGTCAATTTTTGGCACACTTATTTATTAACATTACCAAGAATGTTTCATATGCCCAAATTATAAAGATAAAACAAGGAACCAAGTAATCTATTAATGAGTATGGCTTGAATTAAAAGACAATTTTGGATAAAATTACCAATCCTATGGTAGATAAATATCTTCAAGATATTTTCAAGTAAATTTTGCTTTTTCCTTTACATGAGTCCATTATATTCAAAAACTTCAAATCTTTTGATGACTTATGCCACATTATTTGAGACCATGAAATGAAGCTTATTGCATTTAATAAGTTCAAGTATGTAGCAAACACATCAACTACATATATATCTAATACCAAGTTTACTATCAAACTAAGTTAAAATTTCAAACCTCCTCAACATAAAAAGGAAACAACCACCATGGTTAATGCACTATCATAACAACTTAATCAGCTTGTGTTATCTAATGCACCATGGAGATAGTTTTCACTCTTACCTGAGTCTCCTATTTCATTACTTACATGGCTTGTAGAGTGTCATATTATATCTCTCCCTTATTTTATATAGATTAATATGGGTATACCTTTACCAAAGGATATGATGTGAATGTTTATTGTGACTATCACCAAGGCCTTGGGCATTCTATGAACAAAGGTTTTACCTTAAAGCATAATATCCAAGACCTCATTGATGACCAAAATATTATATTTGATAATCCTTCAAAAGAATCAAGTTCACAACCTGATGATCCCAAAAAATAGAAAATATTTAAAAATTTGTTACAAGATCATTCAAAGAAAGATTCAAAAGTGTAAATGGCATATAATGTGTATCCTCCTCCATCTCATTATAAGCACCCATTGGATGGGATTATTGGTACCTATACATGGCATATACCTCCTATGGTTCAAAGAATTTATATTACTTTTAATGATAGTGAGATTAAGGATGATGACTTAGATCTCCATTCCTTATTCATTTGAACATATCTTGATTGCCAGCCTATATGTAATGTTATGATTAACAATGGTGTAAGAAAGAATGTTTGTACTATGACATTACTTATGCATTTAGGTTATACAAATCATGATTTACATCCTTTTACCATATCAATTAAAGCATTTTATGGGACCTCACAATAGGTTCTTGGTGAGATTGAATCACCTTTACAGGTAGGTCCCGCACATGTGGTTACTACCTTCTTAATTATACCTTCCATGGTTATCTTTGATATGTTATTGGGATTACCTTGGATACATACCCTTCGATTAGTACCTTATAAAGTACATGGGTGTGTTAAATACATTCATTTTAATTGGTTAAATACATTTTGTAGAGTCTCATATGAACATCCTATTGAGAAAGATAAATTTATACCTCGGAAATTAATTATAGGACCTCCTAAGGTTATTCTATCACAAAAAGGGTAAGCAACATGCATTCACATTTACTAGGTGGCCATTACTTGAGAGACCATTGCATTAGAGATACACAGTGGGTTCCATGGAATCCTCATCTATTACACATGATGTAGAGGAAACTAAACATATATGATGTAGATGTAAATATATGATTACCTCATGCATTCCTAGCTCTACCAATTGTTTTCTTCCCCTTGTTAGATCTCTAAGTTTCTTGAATATAGAAAGTACTCTATTTGTAATCTTAAACTTCTTCAACTTAGTTTTTTTTAGACACCTTAACCTCTTCATGAATGCATATGGTTCTCTCTTTATTTTGAAACACTATCTTCCATATTCCTCTTTTTAATTCTCTTAACTCCTTAACCTAAACATCATCTTCTCATACTTACCTTTCATATCTATATTCTTAATTGTCTAAACTTGCTTATTTTTTCATATATTCTCATAGACTTAGGAACTTATTCTTGGATCTCAATATTCTATCACTTCAATCAAGCCTCTTATGGATAAAAATATACTCATTTGGACTCCCTTATACATATCATAAAAATCCTCTTTTCTCTAAGTTTGCACTCTTCACCAATCAACTCTGTTCTCAATCTAGCCTTGTTGCTTATAGCCCTTTTCACACACAAATTTCCTAAGATTAGACCATATATAGAGACTCAAGATAAATTGAGAATATTTTTGGGTAGTTGTTATCTTCCTCCTATCTTAACTCAAGTTTCATACTTCAAATTCTCAATCTCACCCCGTTTCTCTACACTACTTTTCACTAATTAGGTCTTTGCTACTAGCCCTATTTTAAGACAAACTTAGTTTTTGTGAGCATTTTGAAGGGTTGAAAAATAAAATAAGGGAACTTATAGATACCCATTATTCATATTCTACTTTTTACAAATTTTCATTACTCTATCCTTGATAAAAACCTCTAATCTCAACACTTCTCCTCTTTCTATGATTTGTAAACTGGAAATACAAGTGTAGTTTATTTGAAAATCACTTGTTCACGTTTAAGAGATCCTTCAATTTCTTGATTTTTTTTCTTAATTTTGTATAAATAAATTAAAAGAAGATATAAAATAAAGATCATAACTAAATAAAATTCAAAGAATGCACCAGCAAATTGATAACGAAGTTCGGCTTCAATAGCCTACGTCTCCGGGTTCGTTCGAAGTGAGGACCATTATCATTAATTTTGAGCAACAAAGGCTTCCAAAATTAATAAAATTATTCAATTCACCTTCTCTAATCCTTATTTACCTGTATAAATATCTCTCAGCCTGAAAATAATGGCCCAAGGCCGTACAAAGCAAAAACAAGGCTCTAATCTTCTTAAATCTCTTTACACAGTTTGTTTTTTGTGTTTGTCAAGTATAAATTAGTCCTTTTTATAGCACTTCGACCCCCGTGGCTGAAGTGGTTAAGGAATTAATATTTTAGATGATAGGTCAGGAGTTTAAAACCTCCTCCCACCTTTCTAGGTGCCTTGGCATGAGGAAGAGCACGCTCAGCATGAAATTTGAAATGATTTCCCTCCTTTTTTGGCACCTATGGACTTGGTTTTGTCCCACATTTGCTAGGAATTCAGTTTTAAATGCCTTAAATATAAATTTTTGACCCCTCTTCAAATGCCTAAGACAAAGGTGCCCACTTAGGCCACTGATTTGACTTGGTTCATGCTTGGTTGGTGGGATGGGTGATGAGGCAGTTTCTTTGGCGCCTTTGTTTCAAATTTTAAAAATTTCAAATAACATTTAATAAAAACAACAAACCAACATTTTTTTTGCACTGAATTATCTTTCCACATGTCAAGTGCTATTGGTCCACTTGGCATGTTTTCAACAGTGCCACGTCACTTTCGACACCCCGTGTCACAAGATTTCTTCAACTAGCCATATCTTGAGCATCAGGACTCCACTTTTCAAACCATAAAAAGTGATAGAAATCACTCGATGAGTACTACAATGTGAAAATAATTTGAACATAATTTGAAGACTTTTTTAAAAATATAATGGTAAATGGATCCACTTAGATCATTCCTCCCCACTGTGAACTTTTGGACCTCTAAAAGTTGAAATTAATTGGTAATGAGGTGAGGGTATTTTTCCCTCACCTTTCCAACTTCCATCCATATGGCCTTGCTTGGTTGCATCCCTTTGAGGCCAACACGAAGATATTCAACATTACCTCTTCACGAAGTTTTCATATTCCTATCAAGTATAGTATCTTCCTACAATTTTATTAGATATTCAGGAGAAAAATCATCAACGAAAGGAATGGATACACTTTCATCATGATCAATTATCATTGAAGGATCATAAAATTTCAAGTTTTCCACATTTAAAACTAAATAAATCTGCATGTAAGATGGTAAATCTAATCAAAAAGCATTTGTGCCAAATTTTTTTGTTATTCGAAAAGGACCATACCGGATTGGTTTCAAATTTTTACCTTCACCTGTCAGTCTTTCCTTACTAATGTGAAGCCATACCATATCACCTACAATAAATTTGTTAGGAACTTTGAGTACAATTGATTACTTTTGCATAAGCAACTAAACATGGAATTGAACCAGAAGTAATAAGTAACTAGAAATCAAAAATAGCAAATAATATGAGATACAAGAAACAACCAATCTTGCATTAAACTTTTCCAAAATACAATGAAGAAATCTCACTCTTCCACACCTCTTGGGTGTATAGTATTTCTCTCAAGAGTTCTCTCTCTCAATCAATTACAACCAACTTAATAACCGAGTTTTTATTCCCTTACTTTAGCTGATCTCCTTGATCTTGCACCTTGCAGATCTAATTGACCTTTCTTACTTACTTGCTTGGATAATTACAATACATGCCTCCATGGGTCTCTTAAATAGGATCCAAGGCATACAATAATTAGGCTTCCCAATTACAATAATTAGAAACATAGACTCAAGACTAAAATTAGTCTTTACATGCAAACACTCTATCTGTCCTAAAATTAGAACAAATCTAATTCTGGAAATGCATGCAAATGCACACGCACACACAAGTGACCGACATCGGTTACTGTCAATCTACATATGACCGACATCAGTCAATCCTTGACCAATGTTAGTTGGATCTAAAACACACCTGACTGATGTCAGTGATACTACCGATGGTGGCAACTGTGTTAGTCTAGCAACCTTTGCATGAACTCAATAGTGAAGCTTTTAGCTCCACAACTTAACAATCTCCCACTTAGAGATAAACAGCTGGACCTATACCTGTACAGCAACATCCTTTGTCTTGTTTCTCTGGCTTGTTTCTCCCTCTTCAAGTTCAATCTTGAAGACCAACAAAATTTGAATAAAGATTCAACTTCTCCTTTGTTACCAGCTTTGTTAACATATCTACAGGGTTCTTATCCGTATGGATCTTTTTCAGCTTCAACTGTCCATCCTCCAATACCTGTCAAATGAAGTGGTACCTAAGTTGTATATGTTTGGTTTTTGAATGAAAGGCTGAATTCTTTGCCAAATGAATTACACTTTGACTATCACTGTACAGTCTACAACTCTCCTGCTCATTTCCCAACTCTTCCATGAACTATGTCATCCATATCATTTCCTTACTAGCCTCTGTGACTGCAATGTATTCTACCCCTGTAGTAGATAGGGCAACAACCTTTTGCAACTTTGAAATCAAGCTAACCATCATTCCACCAACAGTGAACACATATCTTGTGGTGCTTCTCCTATCATTTAAGTCACCTGCCATATCCGAATCTACATACCCATGTATAGAAATGCTTGACCCTTCATAGCATAAATACCTACTACTGGTCCCTCTCAGATATCTAAGAATCCACTAAACTACTTTATAGTGTTCCTTTCTTGGATTGGCCATAAACTTGCTGACAACTCCCACTGCTTGGGCAATATTAGGTCTAGTACATACCATTGCATACATTAAGCTCCCAACTGCTGAAGCATATAGAACTTTGCTCATGTACTCAACCTCATCATGTGATTTAGGACACTATTCTTTGCTCAACTTGAAGTGTTCAGCCATAGGTGTGCTTACTGGTTTTACATCCTGCATAAATAACCTCTCCAACACCTTATTCACATAATCCTCTTGAGACAAAATCAGCCTGTGATTTTTTCTGTCTCTCTTAATACTCATGCCAAGGATTTTCTTTGCTGTTCCTAAATCCTTCATGGTAAATGTGTGAGCTAATTTTACCTTTAGCTTAGTAATTACCTGCATGTGTGAACCTGCAACAATCATATCATCTACATATAGCAACAGGATAATATAACTACCATTATCTAATCTGGTAAAATAAACATAATGGTCAGATTGACATTTACTAAAGCCATGCTTTGTCATAAACCTGTCAAACCTTAAATACCACTATCTTGGAGCTTGCTTAAGACCATATAAGCTTTTCTTCAACCTGCACACAAGTCTCTCCTTATCTTTGACCTCAAAACCTTCTGGCTGATCCATATATATCTCTTCATCCAAATCTCCATGAAGAAATGTTGTCTTAACATCAAGCTGCTCAAGATGCAAATCCTCAATAGCAACTAAAGACAATACATTCTAAATAGAAGTCATCTTTACTACAAGAGAAAAGATTTCACCAAAGTCAATACCTGGTTTTTGTGCAAATCCCTTTACTACCAACCTGGCCTTATGTCTCATTTGTCCATTCTCTCCTTCCTTTAACCTGTATACCCATTTGTTTTTTAGTGCTTTCTTTTCAGCTAGAAACTCAACCAAATCCCATGTTTGGTTCTTTTTCAAGGAATCAATTTCCTCATTCATGCCATGCTCCCATTGTTTCCTGGATTCTACCTACATTGCCTCATCAAAACTTTATGGTTCTCCACTATCAGTGAGCAACACATAGTATAAAGAAGGGGAATAATGAATTGGAGGTTTACTTACTCTTTCAATCCTCCTTATGGGCATTTGAGACTCATTTACAGCTTGTCTGCCCAAATTCTCTATCAGTAATTGATCCTAGTCAACTCTCAGTCTGTACCTGACCGATGTCAGTTCCACCTGACCGACCTAACCGATGTCGATTACTATCTAACCAATGTCAGTTCTTACTTTACCATTGATGTTAGTTACCTGACTAACGTCGGTCTCTATGTTTTCTTGTGAGTGATGATTTTTACCTGCAAGCTCATTTTGGATCATTACCTCATCCAAATCAAGATTGCCCTACTCAAAATTATTCAACCTCTTGAGCTGATCACTGTACATCACCTTCTCATTGAAAACTACATCATGGCTTCTAATAATTTTGTTAGTTTCTAAATTCCACAATCAAAATCCAAAATCTCCAAATCCATAACCAATGAAAGTGCACCACATAGATTTAGCATCTAGCTTCTTTCTATTTTCTTTATCAATGTGCACAAAAGCTTCAAAACCAAAAACTCTGAGAAATAAAAGATCTACCTTTTTACCTGTCCAAGCCTCTTCTATAATTCCACCATCCAGAGTAGTAGAAGTTTCTCTGTTAATTAGGTAAACCATAGTATCTACAGCTTCTACCCAAAACTTTAAGGGCAAACTAGCATGCAACATCATACTCCGTGCATGCTCCATTATTGTTTTATTCATCCTTTCAACAACTCCATTTTGCTGAGGTGTCCTTAGAACTATCCTTTCCCTGTGTATTCCACTCATAGAATAGTAACTGTTGAATTTATTGCTGCAGTACTCACCACCATTGTTAGATCTAAAGCACTTCAATCTCAAACCTATTTCATTCTCAACCAAAGCTTTCCATTTCTTAAATTTGTCAAAAACATCAGATTTCCTCTTTATGCAATAAACCCATGCCTTTCTTGTAGCATCATCAATGAATGAAACATAATACTGTGATCCTCTAATAGAAGCTACCTGAGCTGGTCCCCACACGTCTGTGTGAACAAGCTCTAACCTGTGCTCCTTCTTTGTTGACCCAGTCTTGAAAAACCTTACTTTCTTCTATTTTCTAAAAATATAATGCTCACAAAAATCTTGATCTATGCTTTTCAAATCTGAAAGATTACCTTTTGACTTAAGAACATTCATTCCCTTCTCACTCATGTGACCAAGCCTATAGTACCACATCTTTGCATCTACATCTGAAGTAGATAAAATAGAAGGAGAATAATCAGTAACACAAGTAGATAGATAAAGTGTACCTACTGTCTTATCTCTTGCTAATACAAGTTCACCCTTGGAAACTTTCCAAGATTCCACTGTGAGAGTTACTATGCAACCCTCATCACCCAACTTTCTTGTAGAAATCAGATTCCTCTTCAAGATGGGTACATGCATGACATCTTTCAACACCCATGTGTTGCCATTCTGCAATTTCAGCTACACTTTTCCTTTGCCAACAATTTGACAAAGCTCACCATCCCCTAAATAAACTTTTCCAAAATCTCCATGGACATAATCATTGAAAAATTCTCTATTTGGGGTTGCATGGAAAGAAGCACCAAAATCTAAAGCCCATGATTCTACTTGACTATCCAAAGAAAATATAAGAGCATCCTGTGCAACAATACCTACAACATTTGCTTCGTTATTACCTTCTTGCTGATTTTCTTTGTTATCCTTCAACCAGCAGTCTTTCTTTGCATGCCCTTTCTTTCCACAATTCCAGCAGATTATACCTCCATTTTTGGATTTGGATCTCCTTCCCATCTTTGACCTTGATTTCCTCTGCTTGCCTTTCTCTCTTTACCTTCCCCTACTTTCAATACTTAAAGCATTACCTGATGTTTCCCCTATAATTTTCTTGTGAATTTCTTCATTCAAGATTACACTAACAACATCCTCAACTTTCAAGATATTTGAAGCAGATGCAGTATTGCTAATTGCCATTACCAAGCTGTGTCAGCTTTCAGGTAAAGAGCATAATATTAAGAGAGCCTTAATTTCATCATCAAAAACTATTTTGACTGAATTTAACTAATTTACAATTTCATGAAAATCATTAAGATGACTATATACATATCCACCTTCTTGCATTTGCAAATTAAATAATTGCTTCATAAGATATACCTTATTCGAAGCTGAGGGTTTTTCATATAATTTTGCCAGAATATCCATTAACTCTACCATTGTCTTTGCTTGTGATAAATTATAAATCATAGAAGATTCTAGGCTCAATCTTATAGATCCCAGAGCCTTTCTATCAAGAACATTCCATTCTTCATCTTGCATATATGTGGGCTTGCTTGCAACCCCACCCAATGGTAAAAATAGATCTTTCTAATACAGATAATCTTCTATCTGCATCCTCCATAATTGATAATTCTTGCCATTAAATTTCTCCATTCTTAATTTACTTTCTTCTACCATTGCTTTGCTCCCACTCAAACAAAAACCCCTGTGAGTGAACCTGTAATCAACAAACACTAACCCGCTCTACCACTTGTTAGTAATCCTAGCTCTGATACCAGCTGTTAGGAACTTAGAGTACAATTGATTACTTTTGTATAAGCAACTAAACACGGAATTGAGCTAGAAGTAATAAGTAACTAGAAATCAGAAATAGCAAATAATATGAGATACAAGAAACAACCAATCTTGCATTAAACACTTCCAGAATACAATGAAAAAATCTCTCTTCCACACTTCTTGGGTGTATAGTATTTCTCTCAAGAGTTCTCTCTCTCAATCAATTACAACCAACTTAATAACTGAGTTGTTATTCCCTTGCTTCAGCTGATCTTCTTGATCTTACACCTTGCAGATCTAATTAACCTTGCTTACTTGCTTGCTTAGATAATTACAATATATGCCCCCATGGGTATCTTAAATAAGATCCAAGGCATACAATAATTAGACTTCCCAATTACAATAATTAGAAACACAGACTCAAGACTAAAATTAGTCTTTACATGCAAACACTTTGTCCATCCTAAAATTAGAACAAATCTAATTCTAAAAATGCATGTAAACACACACACACACACACAGAGGTGACTAACATTGGTTACTGTCTGTCTGCATATGACCAACGTCGGCTGATCCCTGACTGATTTTGGTTAGATCTGAACCATGCCTAATTGATGTCGGTGATACTGCCAATGTTGGCGACTATGTTAGTCTAGCAACCTTTGCATGAACTCAACAGTGAAGCTTTTAGATCCACAACTTAACAAAATTGGTGATCAATATGATGTTTGTCATGCCTGGCTTTGTACTTGGCTTGACTTTTCTCCAATTGAGTATGAACATTATGATGAATGAGTTATATTTATTCAATGAACTTTTTGGCCCAAATGGCTTCTTTTGGTTCACCAACAGCTATATCATGTCCATAGCAAACATCTAGAGGAGATTTAGGCAAGTATCCATAACAAAATTCAAATGGAGATTTCATTGTAAAAGAATGAAGTGCTCAGTTATATGCATGTTGTATGTAACACAATTGTTCATCCCATAACTTTGGATGTTTATTGCTATAACCCCTAAGCAAATGTACCATAGTGCAGTTCACAACCTCTGTTTGTCCATCATTTTGTGGATGAAATGCAGTGCTCTTTTTTAATTTAGTGTCCATTAGTCCCCACAAAGTTGACCAAAACTCCCCAATAAATTGAGAATCTTGATCAAAAATAATTGAAGTAGGCAAACCAAAATGAACCCATACATGTTCAAAGAACAAGTGTGCAGTACCTTCCCCATTAATTTGCTTAGTGCAAGGAATAAAAACACACATCTTGCTAAATCTATCCATAACCACATGTAAATAGTCATGTTTTCTTTGTGTCATAGGCAAACCCCCCACAAAATCAATGGAGATACTTTCCCATGGGTGAGTAAGAATAGGCAGAGGAGTGTAAAGTCCTAGTTTCTTGTTACTAAGCTTGCTTATGGCACAAAGAATACATCCCTTAATATATTTAGCAACATTTTCCTACATACGAGGCTAATAACAATACATCTTCAAATGTGCAACCATTTTAGCAACTCCAAAATGACCAAAAATAAGAGAAGTATGTGCTTCTCTAATCATGTGCACCCTCTCATTTTGAGGAATGCATAGTTTATCCAAATGATACAAAAGATCATTGTGTACATGATAGTCTAATTATTCTACTTGTCTACTAATCATCAAGTCTTTATAAACATCCTAAAAATCAATATCATTCGCATATTATTCTTTATAACTTTCATGAGACAAAGAACCATGTTGTAAAAGAATAGATGCAACAACCATAGGAGGCCTAGATAGAATATATGCATCCTTATTCTAAATTCTTTTTTTATACTTGATCACAAGATGAAATTATTGTAAGAAACCCATCCAATGAAAATGTCTAGACTATTGTAGCTTAGTTTGTGATTGGGGATATTGTAAGGGTTGATGATCTATATGTATTATTGTTTCTTTACCCATTAAGTAATGTTTCCATTTTTTAACACTTTGAACCAATGCATACAATTCCTTATCATAAGTTGGATATTTTCTTATTACACTTGTAAAGGTTTTACTCTGATAACAAACCAGTTTCCTACCTTGCATTAAAATATCTCTCATAGCATACTCACTTGCATCCATCTCGATCTCAAATGGTTTTTGTATATCAGGAAGTGCTAAGATTGGAGCAGTACTTATCTTTTCTTTCAAAGTGTCAAAGGCTTTTTTATGTTTGCCTTCCCACTGAAAGACCTATTTCACACTTGTCAAAGAATGCAAAGGTGATGCAATATATGAAAATTGAGCAATAAACTTTCTCCAAAACTATACTACACCAAGAAAACTTCTAACCTCAATTGTGTTAGTGGGTGTAGGCCAATTAACAATGACTGCCACTTTTGCAGGATCAATTTACAATTTACCATGTCCTACAATGTAACCCAAGTATATCAAAGAGGTCTTGCCAAATTCACATTTTGACATTTTTAGAAAAAAAAATCCCTTCGTAATGCATCCATGACTTTCTTAATGTGGATCACATGCTCTTCCCATGACTTGCTGAAAATAAATATATCATCTAAGTAAACTATAACAAAATCATCAAGGAACTGTCTAAAAACATCATTCATCAATCTCATGAATGTAGTAAGGGCATTACACAACCTGAAAGGTGGAATAAGCCATTCAAACAATCCCTATTTTATTTTGAAGGTGGTTTTCCAAACATCACCTTCATTAATTCTTACTTGATGATATCCACTTCTCAAATCTAACTTAGTGAAATAAATATCATGTTTTAATTGGCCCAACAAATCATCAATATGAGGAAGAGGGTAACGATTCTTAATAGTAATTTTTTTTAAGGCATGAAAATCAACACACATTCGCCAACTGCCATCTTTATTTGGCACCAAAATAATTATCGAACCAACAAGAGATGAACTTGGATGAATAACACCTCTATCCAATAGATCCATTACCTATTTTTTGATTTCCTCATTTTCCACCACTAATAACCTATACATGCCAATGTTAGGGAGAGGATAATCTTGCAATAGTTGAATTTCATGTTGAACTCCCCTTTTAGGGGGTAAGCCCTTAGGATCCTGAAATACATCATCATAAGTAGAAATGATTTCAACCAATTCATTCTTGTGTCTAGGATCACACTTTTCCAAAGCTTGAGAATATTCTTTTTCCTTAGACTTAATCAACATGAGACAAAAAATCTTACTTGAATTAACTAGTATTTTCATTTGCCCTACTGTAACCAAGGAAAGACTTGTTCTAATGTGATGTGCTCTAACTCTATATTCAATGACATCCTTAACAAGCAAGTACTTATTCTCCTCTCTATAGAAGATTGCTTTTCTATCATAAAGATATGGCCTTCTCAAAACAATCCCACATATGTCTAATGGAACAACATCCAACTCAGCCTCATCTACAAACTTGGATGTGATGGCAAACCTTAGCCTACAAGTTTGTGAGACTTGTAGCTTCGCATTGTCACACACCCAACCTAGTGGATAAGGCTTTGGATGGGGATTGGTTTGTAAGCCTAGCTTATTAACAACCTCTTCAAAATTAAATTTATTTGTGAACCACTATCAAATAGAGTGTCAATCTTAGTATGCTTTGAAACAACTCTAATGTGGAACAATTCATTTCTTTTATTATCAACATGCACAGAATTCTATTTAGAAGAAGATGCAGCATTATTGCTAGAAACTGAAAGAAAAAAATCATCATGTAATTCCATAGTTGTAATCTTAGTTTCATCACCTGAATCTGAACCTAAGTCTGAAACCATAGCATTAGCCTTTTTTTCTTTCTTTTGATACCTCTTAGGCCTTAACTCAGGATGTAATTTCCAACACTTAGACTCATCATGATTTTTCTTGCAATGATTACAAAATGGTTTTCCTTCTTCTTTTTTAATAGTATAAGTGGATTTTTGTTTACCCTTTCCTGATGAACTTCCCCTTTGGATTACTTAACATTAGATTGCTTACTTTTTACTTTAGGAAAAGATTCTTTTGATTGTTTTCCTCTAGCCTCTAAATGAGTGGCTTGAATACATATTTCATATAAATTAGTGGGATTGAACATAAAAATCATATGTCTTAAGTAACTATGCAACCCACTTATATATTTTAGCAGTGTTGCTTATGTGTATAGAGGAACATTCAAAAGTAAAGCTATTTTCCTAAAATCTTGTGTATAATCTTGAACACTTTGGCCTTTTCCTTGTCTAAAACTTTGTCAATCCATCATGTCTTGTTGCATATATCCTAAAGGATAGAATTGCTTTCTGAGTTCTTCAATAAATTCATTCCAAGTAGAAATTGAGTTGCCTTTTTGAAGCTCAGCTTCCTTCAACTTATTCTCCCACCAGATGAGAGTTGTGCCTCCCATACGAAGAGTAGCCAAATGAATTTTTGACTCATCCCCTGCAATCTTTTGGACCTTGTAATAAACTTCAATCTGCTTGACCCAATTATCCAACCTTTCAGCATTAACTTTGCCATTAAACATTGGTAATTCAAACTTAATATCCAATTTTAGTGAAGGGAGAGATTCCACAGTTTTTTACCATCATCCAATGGAGAAGGTTTTTTGGTTTCTTTACCTTTTGATTCTCATGAATCACCTTCTTTTTCATTCTTAGATTTCTTTTATTTGTCATGGTATAGTTCCTCAACCATGCTTCTCATGTCCATGAAGGCTCGGTGGAAAGCTTGTTCAGATTCCATCTCTTCTTCGGCCATCCTTGAAGCACACCTTGAACCAATCTCTAGATTATACTCAATGAGTTTTCCTTCACCTTTTTGGGATTTAGACCTTATCAACATACACTAGCAATCAATGTTAATAACAACCACTCTGATACCAAAAATCTAATATGTAAACTAGAAATACAAGTGTAGTTTATTCGAAAATCACTTATTCATGTTTAAGAGATCCTTCAATTTCTTGATTTTTTTGCTTAATTTTGTATAAAGAAATTAAAACCAAATATAATATGAAGATCAGAACTAAATAAAAATTAGAGAAAATTTAAAGAATTCACCAGCAAATTGATAATGGAGTTCGGCTTCAATAGCCTACGTCTTCGGGTCCGTTCGAAGTGAGGACCATTCTCATTAATTTTGTGTAACAAATGGATTCCAAAATCAATAAAAGTCTTCAATTCACTTTATCTGATCTTTGTTTTCCTATATAAATATCTCTCAGACCTAAAAATAATGGCCCAAGGCCGTACAAAGCAAAAACAAGGCTCTAATCTTCTTAAATCTCTTTACACAGTTTGCTTTGTGTGTTTGTTCAAGTATAAATTAGTCCCTTTTATAACACTTTGACCCCCATGGCTGAAGTGGTTAAGACATTGATTTTTTAGATGATAGGTCAGGAGTTTAAAACCTCCTCCCACCTTTTTAGGTGCCTTGGCATGAGGAAGGGCATGCTCAGCATGAAATTTGAAATGATTTCCCTCCTTTTTTGGTGACTATGGACTTGGTTTTGTCCCAAATTTTCTAGGAATTCAGTTTTCAATGCCTTAAATAGAAATGTTTGACCCCTCTTCAAATGCCTAAGACAAAGGCACCCACTTAGTCCACTGATTTGACTTGGTTCATGCTTAGTTGGTGGGATGGGTGATGTGGCAGTTTCTTTGGTGCCTTTGTTTCAAAGTTTGAAATTTTCAAATAACATGTGAATAAAAATAATAAATCAACATCTTTTTTGCACCAAATTATCTTTCCATGTGTCAAGTGGCTATTGGTCCACTTGGCATGTTTTCAATAGTGCCATGTCACTTTCAACACCCCCTATCGCAAGATTTCTTCAACTAGCCATATCTTGAGCATTGGGACTCCATTTTTTGAACCATGAAAAGTGCTAGAAATCTCTCTATGATACTACAATGTGAAAATGATTTGAATATAATTTTAAGACTTTTTTTAAAATAGAACGGTACATGGATCCACCTAGATCATTCTAGGTCTCTTTTAGGCCTATTCAACACATAATGTCAAATATCATATTGTATAGTCTTGATTAAATATAAAAAACTCAAAATACTTTATATCATGTCAATAAAAATTGGTTCACAAAGTTTCATAATATTCCAAGGGTAGAATTAAAAGATATGTAAGTTTATTTTTCAAAACCCTAGTTAGCCTTAGTACACGCTTGTAGGTGGTCGAGAGGTTGAAAATTAGTCTAAAAAGATTTAAAAACACTTATAAGATCTAAATAAGTTCTATCCCACCTATGTATACCTTTCCAAAAAAAATTGTTAAATAACAATCACTATATACCTCTAATAAGACAAATTATAGAATTATGGGAGGATATAATAGAACTGGAAGTTTTGACTACAAGTGTGAATAGAGTATTATTTATTCCATGGATTATTTGCATGTAAAATATATTTTACTCCAAGTATGCCTTATATAATTTTATACTCTTTGTCAAACATCTATTAAAACTCATCAACTCCCTTGATCTCTTTCTTCTAGACTGACTAAACATAACATAATAGGGCACAGGATTGTCCATAGTCTGACTAAATTTTAATAGAGGTTTTACCTTGAATTTTTATGATGAATTTTACTCTAATAAATAATATGATTTAACCTCACAAAATAAATACTTATTAATCTCTTTAAACTTCTTGAATGACCTTCAACTATGTTCTTTACCCTAATTTTCTTTCTCCTAAACTATAATAAAAGTAGAGTTCTTATAACTCATGTAAAATCACTAGTAAACCTTTAATAAAAAGTGATTATACATTAGATGAAAGTTTTCACTATACTATCTTAGTCTTATGCACTTGAATAAACTATTAATTACACCTCAAATCTCACTATACTAGACTATGATGAACATAGAGGTCTTCATCTTGTATTGCATGATGATAACTTGTGGATGGAGTAAGAGTAAATTATTTGAACAAAGAAAAATAATTTTAATGAATGCATAAATACAATATATCATTTTAATCTTACAAATACTTTCTTCAAACCTTCTATTCTTTATTGATTTTAATTCTTACAAACATAGTCATGTAGAAAATATCCTTATATGCAAAGAGCTTCAACAATTTTTATTTTTTATTTGTTTTACTCTACCCCTATCTCTGTTGAGATTATTCTCAAATCTTATACCAATATCACCTTTCTACTACTCTCCTTCCTCACAAGTACTCTTAACATGTATCTTACCCTCTTATTTCTACACCAAACATGTAATTACTCCTAGTTTTCTTGCCACCTTCATGCAAGGGGTAGTTACAACATTTTCTAATCTTATTTGTTTTTTACTAATGATCATGTCTTTTACATAATAGGACCACTTCACACCTTCCTAGGATCATCTAGGATAATTTTCAAAAAATTTACAACTTTATTATATCTCCAAAACCTTAAAATCCCTCTCAAATCTAGTTAAAATTTTCAAATTCTTAAATTTGGTGAGAAAATTCCTAGAGGGCTAAAAAATCTCAAACATGACTTCATAGTGACTAAAATAGAACATATGGGTCCCTATAATACCCCTAATACCTATCACAAACCAAAATTACCACCATGTACTTTATAACATAATTATAAGCTCAGTTTATTAGGATGCTCGCATCATACTCCCAAGGGGGAAAATTTGAGCTTATGCTCAAATGTATTTATTCTACCTTATTCCTTGATTTCTAGTTCTTTATTCTTTGATCCTCTATGCTTCCTTTATTGTTTCACCTCTGGTCTTTCTCTTTTCCTCTCAATTGGTTCTTGTATATCTTTTTCCTTGTCTTGTCTTGATTCTTGATCAACTCATCTTCTATCTCTATGAGGTGGATAACCTTCTGCCACTCCTTGCTTACCTCATCTTCTATGTTCTCCATATCTAATTTTTCTTCATCATAATCTAACTTTAATTATTTATTATCCCTTCTCCTTCTTTATCTAAATCCATAATTTTTTTCTCCACTTACCATGTTTTTCTCTTGCACTTTTGGTTGATTTTGCTTCTTGATCATGCATAATTCTTCGTTATTATGTTCTAATGGTTGTTGATTCATAATTTATTCATTCATTCATACCAAAATATTCTATATATCTTATTTTTCTATCCTCTCATGATGTTACACAATCTCATGATGAGTCACTTTATAATACTATTTTTCATCATGCAATGATACCTCACTGGTAGATGATGTTCTTCATACCATAACATTAATTTATAGTTTCTCATCTTACTAACTAAACTACAACATTACATATTGAATAGTTTACTCTCTTACCTTTCTTTTGTTTACTTTACTTTCTCTTTAGCTTGCTTTTTTGTGGCTATTCTTCCTTGAGCTTTGGTTCTTCACTTTTTGATCTATTTCTTTGATCAGTTTTTCGACTCAAGTTACCCTCTCCTTTTTCTCTCATTCTCATTCCTTCCTTTAATTCCATTAGGACTAATATTTTCCTCTTACCAACATTCATTATCCATCCATTCAACTTCTTTATGAGGATCATGGTCATCCTCCTTTTGCAGTGGTTCAATCATGAGTTCTTATACTTCCTTTTTTCTTTCCTCCATGTGATCATGGATTAACCCTTCCTTTATCATTTCAAATCTGAACCTTCATGTTTATCATTCATCAAATTATACTCATGAACTTGATAATCTCTTCTATGACCTCCTTTTCCTTGTCAACCTTTCTTTCTTTGACCTTCTTTTTCCAAGCCTCTCTAGGCTTCTCTTTCATCTTCTTGGGTTTTCCTTCATGTCCTCTTATCCTTTGTTCTTTATTTACATCATTTGTTGCATTTAATTTTCCTTGAGTAATTTACATGATTCTAGTCCTTATTTTCCTTAGATTATCACTTTGTTTGGCTCATCTTGCTCATCTTTATGGCTGTAATTTATGACTTGATTCTAATTTTTTGCCTTTGTCTCATTTATGTTAGCTTCATCCTTTTCTTGACTTTGGTTGAGTAATTTTAATAGATCACCTTTAGCTTCTTGTATCAGTTCATTCCACACTAACTCCTTTTTTCATTGTACTATTGCATTCTTTGTGCCATATGTTATACTTAGACTCCATCTTATTTAATTATTTTTATAGGATATATGTTGTCCTTTTCTTTATCACTAATGGCATGATCCAAAGATGCCAATTCTTCTTGAAAAGGTTCCCAATCCTTATAGATAAATTTTTGTTCTTATTTCTCAACTAACATCTCATCATCACCTATCGTCTCTTGTTCAAACTCTCTAATTACTTCAAAAATGTAAATTTATAATTGTTATCTTCATACCTCTTAATCCCATCTTCTTGATTCAATTCTGTCTTTTTTATGCCTTCCATGAGGCATTCTTCTTCTTGAAAATCCTCTTCTCCAAGTGATTCTCCTTTTTAAAGATATAAAATTATTGTACCTCTATATGTTGTTTCCCAATCAGATCCATCATCACAAACATGTTATTCATGCTTGTTTTTATTCATGTTTTCAAGCTTTGAGTCTTCAAAATGGACTATTTCACCCTTCACTCTTGTACCTGCATACACACATGATAATAAATCCTTATATTCAAAAAATTTAGGCTTTTTTGCCTTCATTTTATCTTTCTTAAGTTTTTTGAGTTTCATGATTATTTTATCCTTATTCACAAGGTGTTGCTCACCTTTTTCTTCTTTACCAATCCTTCATATTTGCATTATCTCTCATGACAATATTTTTTCTTCTCTCCATGAGTAACCTTATATTCCATTTGAATCTCTTATTCATAAACCATCCATACCACTGGCTATTTTATTCTTCTTGCATGTGCTTCACCATGAGCACTATCCTTTTTAAGCCTTGTCTCAGCTCTTGTCTTATTTATTTCACTTATTCTTTTATATGTATCTCGTTATGGTATGTTGTCTTAGCTATTCCCTACCTTTTAACTCTCTATGTCTCACTTAGACCTATCTCTCTTATCAAGTTTGCCTACTTTCCCCTTAGGACCTCACTTGGGTCTCCTTCACTATTTGTTTCCTTTCTTCTCTTGACTCTCACTTAGATTCTCTCACTCTATTTTCCTCTTTAAATTATACTTTAGCTTATAAAAACTCTCTTATTAGGGATACACCTAGACTACAAACTCTATCTTACCTTTTATTTACCCCTGTAACTTATTTTTATGCAATCTCCATAGCAATCAATCTCAAATAGCAATCTCAATTCAATAAGCAACATTAATCAACTAAAAATCACAAATCATTCTAAGAGATTACCTACTTGGATATCATTTGATGCAAAGGAAACCAAACATATCTTATTTAGATGTAAATATATGCTTACCCCATGCATTCCTAGATTTGACAATTGCTTGCCTCCCCTTGTTAGATCTCTAAATTTCTTGAATGTAACAGGTACTCTATTTATAATCTTAAACTCCTTTTTCAACATTTTTTTTTAGACACCTTAACCTATTCATACATGCATATGGTTCTCTCTTTGTTTTGAAACACTATCCTCCATCTTCCTCATTTGCATTCCCACACCTCATTCACCTCAACATCATCTTATTATACTTAATTTCATAACTTTATTCTTAATTATATAAATTTGCTTGTTATATAGTCTCAAATACTTAAAAACTTATTCCTAGATTTCAATATTCTATCACATCAATAAAGGCTCTTATGGAAAAAAATATACTCATTTGGACTCCTTGATACATATCATAATAATCCTCTTTTCTCTATGTTTTCTCTCTTCACCAATCAACTTTATCCTCAATCTAGCCTAGTTACTTGTAACCCTTTCCACACACAAAGCTCCTAGGTTTAGACCATAAAAAGATACTCAAGATAAAATAAGAATAGTTTTGGGCACCTTTCATCTTCCTCATATATTACCTCAAGTTTCATATTTTAACTTCTCAGTCTCACCCCCTTTTTCTACACTACCTTTCACTAATTAGATCTTTGCTACTAGCCCTTTTTTAAGATAAACTTATTTTTTGTGAGAATTATAAAGGGATACCAAAAAAAATAAGGGAACTTATAGATACCCATTATCCCTCTTCTACTTATTAAAAAAATTCATTACTCTACCCTCAATACAAATCTTTTATCTCAACACTCTTTATAGGTCTCTTTTAGGCCTAATCAACACATAGTGTCAAATATCATATTGTACGGTCTTGATTCAATATAAAAATTTAAAAATACTTTAGATCATTTCAAGAAACCATGGTCCACAAAGTTTCATAAGAATAAAAGAGTTGAATCAAAACATGTGTAAGTTTCTTTTTCAAAACCTTAGCTAGCCTTGGTACAGGCTTGTAAGTAGCTAAGAGATTACAAATTAATCTCAAAATATTTTAAAAGATTTAAAAAAAATTATAATATCTAAATAATTTTTATCCCACATATATTCACCTTTACCAAAATTTATTTGTTCAATAATAATCACTATAGACCTTTAATAAGACAAATTGCAAAAATTTGGGAGTATATAATAGAACTAGAAGTTTGACTGCAAGTGTGAATATTATCTTATTTATTCCATGGATTATTGGAATGTAAAATATTTTTTAATCCAAGTATGCCTTCTCTAACTATATACTCTTTGTCAAACATCTATTATAACTCATCAAATCCCTTTATCTCTTTCTTCTAGATTGATTGAACATAACATAACAGGGCATCGGACTGTCTATAGTCTAACTAAACTTTAATAGAGATTTTACCTTAAATTTTTTAAATGAATTATACTATGAAAAAAAATATGATTAACCCTCACCAAATAAATACTTATTAATATCTTTCAACTTCTTGAATGACCTCCAAATAGGTTATTTTCCCTAATTCTCTTTCTCCTAAACTATAATAAAAGTAGAGTTCTTAAAACTATGTAATATCACTAGTAAGCCTTTGATTAAAAGTAAGTATACATTAAATTAAATTTTATACTATACTATAGTATTCATATTCACTTTAATAAACAATTAAGGACACCTTAATTCTCAGTATACTAGACTATGATGAACACAGAGCTATTCATATTGTATTTCATGATGATAAGTTGTGGATGAAGAGTACATTCTTTAAATAAAGAAAAATAATGATAATGAATGCATACATATAAGAGATCACTGGAATATTAAAAATAATTTATTCAAACCTTATATTCTTTATTGATTTTAATGATTAAAAACATAGTCATGTATAGAATTTCCATATATGCAGAGAGCTTCAACAATTTTATATTTTCTTATTTTACTCTACCCTTGTCTCTTTCAAGACTCTTCTCAACTCTTCTATAAATATAACATTCATAATAATCTCCTTCCTCACAATGACTCTTAACATGTATCTTACCCTCTTATTCTTACACCAAACATGCAATTGCTCCTAGTTTTCTTTCAACCTTCATGCAAAGGGTAGTTACAACATTCTTGAATCTCATTTTTTTACTAGTGATCATGTCTTGTACATAATAAGACCACTTCACACCTTCTTAGGATCATTTTTAAACATTTTAAAACATTTATATATCTCTAAATCCATAAAACCCCTCTCAAATCTAGTTAATAAATTTCAAATTTTCAAATTCTTGAATTTGGCATGAAAACTCCCAGAGGCATAAAAATTCTCAAGCATGACTTCTTAGTGACTCAAATTCCACCTTTGGGTCCCTATAAGATGAATAATACATATCACAAACAAAAATTACCTCTATGTACTTTATAATATAATTACAATCTTGGTTCATTAGGATGCTCTACATCAACACACCATATTCAGTTATCCAAAGCACCTACATATGTTTCTATTAGTGTTGTTCCAAAGAAACTGCATACCCTTCAATGATGGGTTCCACAAACCCATACTCCTATTATTTATTCATGACTACATAATCCTTTTATACATATGTAGAACATCACAGATACTACAGTGACAAATATTGCACCTATACTTGCTTCTTATAAGTACCACCACTTTATTGCACTAGGTTTCATAATGTGGAACCTATGAGCATCCATTAGATGAGATCATAAGTAGCTTATCTAGTTTAAATTATTCCAAAAATACCAAAAAAATAAAAATAAAAACCAAAAATATTTTCCCTATTTAAATGTTTTATTATCTCCTTGGCATATATGTTGTTAGTTCCATGTTAGTGATAATATATCATTTATTTCTATATACATATGTGTTTCACAAATATTTTAAGTGTGATACATGCATACACATATATATGATCTATTCACTTTTGTATGTTGGGCCTTCCCTTTACACATGTTACGTGGACATTATGGGCATCCACTTTTTTATTATGATACATCTAGGTTATATCATTATATGGTCATATTACATTATCATGTTTGATTTTATGTACATACACATGCCTTTCTCCATTCTTATATCTTTCATAGTGTACTTGATATGATATTTTCTTAACATTTTTTTATAACACATGTGATCCATGGACTAGTATGCTACGTTTATGTTGGTTGCTTATGTTTTCATTCATCCACTTCCTTGAATGTATTGCCTTGTTATTGTCTTACTTTTTAAGCATTTGAATATGCTCTATTATTTATATCCCCCATCATTTTATTTTCCTATTTTACATTTAAATATGTCATTAATTATTGTATGGATGCTTTAATATGTCATTCTTACTTTTAAATACATTTGACTAAGTTATGTCCCTTTGATTATGTGACATATGAACATGGCCCTTACTTGAGATATCCTTGGACCATTATCTTTTGACTTGCTTTTGAGTGCTTTTGTGTGTGTGCTTGGTTTCTTGTTGAGCTTATATTGTTACTCTCTATATTTTTTCATGATATATATAATATATTAGGCTTTGATGTGATCACATTTTACATGATTCCATGATATATCTACCTAGACATGCTCCCTCTATATGTTACATGGTACATTCATAGTTTACATGGTTATATTATCCTTTTGAAGGTAACTAACATTTAATACCTTCCCTTACCTCAAAAATTAGGGGAATATAAGTGGGTGCATGCCATATAATTACTTCCACAGTCCTTCAAAATTTTAAATTGCAGTGGGGGCATGTTTTGAAAACATGTTCTCCACATTTGTCATAGTTTTAGATTTAGTGGGGGCATGTTTTGGAAATGTATTCTCTACACTTATTCAGTATCCAATATACTTAGACTATAGTGGGGGTACATTATTGAAACATGTCCTCCACATTGGCACTTATATAAAATTTTAAATTTCTCCATATATAATGGGGGCATGATATGATAAGCATGTCCTCCACACTTGTCCATATTCTAAATTGGCCAAATTCATAGTTATATGATTTATGTCATATAATTCTATACATTGGTACCATTATTATACATAGTTTTAGCATGACACATATATAAGGATAATATTATATGTAATGTGTTCCTAAAATTATAAATCCAAATTCATTTTAGATTTCAAAACACTTATATGAACTGTCACCACCCACCATGTTGGACTTTTATAGATTATTGAGCCAATCTACTGCAGTAGTTGGTTTGATTTTTAGTATGTTCAAGGTGATTAAATCATTCAATCTTTCCAATTTTATATGTTAAACTTAATTAAATCATCAAACATAACCAATTTTATAGTGTTAGTTGATTTTGTACACTCACACTCACCTAGTTATAAGTATGTTTAGGTTACACGGTAGAGCTAATCTCAACTATCAGGTGGAAACTTAGCTTTTCTCCAAATTTGGGGGCATGAGTCCTCTAATATCCTAATCTCAACTCTATGTTCATAATTCTACATATTTTCAAATCAAATTGCCAAAAGGCAAGGTTGTTGCATTAATACATAGGTATATTCCTAAACCTTGCTCTCTTTTTTTTCAATCATTTCAAATGCTTTAAATTTTAGATTATATGCACTGATTATTATTTTAAGATGTTCTTGGTTTCAATTCATTCACCATCAAAACGCTCAATTTGGGCTCAAGCAAAGGCAGGGTGTGTTATACACACCTAGGTATGTATTTATTTTCATTTAAACTAGTAATTTCATTAATAGATTAAGGGAGGGGAGAAATTATAAACATTATTTCTTAATTATATGTACCTTAATATTATCCACTTGGTAAATACATAGCATGGATGTACCTTTATCTTCTAGACCTTTCCCACTATGAAAAGGCTTACATACATAATCTCTATTTGCTTAATTGCATACCTCTTAGTCTGACCAATGTCATTTTGATGAACAAGGGATTTTATCTTTCCCATAATGTTGTAAACCTACTTATATTTCATCTCTACAAATTATGGACCCTGTGCCAATTTTTTAGCTACTTGAACACTTGCATCCCAGTTAGATGCCTATATCAACATAAGTGTCTTATTCCAATATAAGTGTACAGTTCCCTAAATTCATTCAATTTTCAAATGTAACGTATACCTATGGTAAGCCTAAGTGATTTTATGTGATATATTCTCCAAATTAATTGGTATAAATATAATATCAATACTTATTCATTCCTCACCTAGCATAGACCTAATAGAGACCAAAAAACTCACAAGATCACTCCTACACATTGGTGGGTAACACAAAATCCAAATATTCCAACTTGGGAAGAATTCAAAGATGCCCTATATTTGATATTTAGACATAGAAATGACTACAAGTATTTTTCTACATACAAAGGTGACATGGACCCTTAGTATATGTCTTTAAACATGAAAAGTAGTGGAATAGATGCACTCCTTGTATCCTAGTGGGGATATTGGTTCATGCATTATACCTAACCCTAAATACATGGACCCATGGATGGTACATTGTGAATTAAAAGAGTCATGAGACCAATAGTTAGACCACCCTAAAAGAGAAGTTCACTTATACCTTTTCCTTCTCCTCATCCAATTTGGAACTAGTGGAGCCCTTACATAACATCCATCATGTTGTCATGGAAAATGAGATTATAATAGAAGAGCACATTAGGTAGATGTTCAATGAAAATGGAATTGTTGTACCTAAATTATTTTATGAGTTTGATTTCAATAATTAATCTAGTAAATAATATAATACAATTGGATTAAGAAAACCTAGATTTTCATGACATAAAAGTAAAAAATGGTGTGTAAAGTGGATGAGAAGTCTCATGAGGATGATCCAATCTACTTTCATGTAGAGACTAGTGAAGGAGAGAGGGAAGTGGTTGATGTGCAATACGCATGACACTAATTATACCATGATCCATTAAAACCAACCAATTTAAACCTAATCTTGGAAGAGGAACCAAAGATTACCACCATTGGGGATTACTTGTCAAACACAAAGCTATCATGTATTATACAGTTACTTCATAAATTTCAAGATCTCTTCCACATAAGTCATATGTAAATTAAGGGAGTGTATCTTTATTTTGGAAATATGAATATTAATTTCATCAGATATTCCAAGCCCATGAAAAAGAGGATGTATAGGATGAACCCTATCTGTCACATTAAAGTAAAGGTGGATATCAACAACATGTTAGTAGTTATTATCATTTATTCAATGGACAAGTATGAATGGGTAAGCCTAATAATAATTAGTATCAAGAATAATGAGTGCCTTCACATATATTTTGAATACTAACTCCGTAATGACACACATATCATCAACCCTTTTCCTACCCCTTCATTTAATAAATCCTTGAGAGAGTAGCAAGGTGTAAGGTATACACCTTCGCATATGGCTTATCAGGATATTACTAGGTTAAAATTTAAGAGGAAGATAAACACATAGCTACCTTTGAAACTAAGTGGGGGTCATTTTATTATAAATTTATATTGTTTGACTTGAATAATGCACATTTTTTCTTCTCTTACATATTCATCATTTCTTTCAAATACTTCATCCACCAATTTCTCCAAGTATACTTAGATGACTAGATAGTCTATGGGATGGTGAAGGATCATCATGATAACTTGAAATTCATTTGTAAATGTTGTCACCAACTTAATATATACCTCAACATAAATAATTTAATATTTACAACATCATTTTTAACTCTACTCAAACATGTGGTTTACAAAGAAGGCATTATTTTCAACCCTACCAAAGTAGAAATTATCCTTCAACTAGAAGCACCCACCACTTAGTGGGAGGTGTACATGTTCTTAGGGAATAACACTTATTATCATAATACTTTTTAAGACTATTCTAGGATCTATAATAGGTCTTATGAAAAAATGAACCGTTCATGTGTATCAATGCACAAGAAGAGGCATTTGAAACATTGAATTAAAAATTGGGCATTATGTGAATATTATAGTTCCTAGACTAGAACACCCCATTCTATGTACACATTAATGATTTTGGAACAAAATTTTACACTATTATTGCTCAGATGAAGGACAAAAAGATTGACCATATGATATACTTTATAATTATAATTTTGACACCCATCAATCATAATTACACCACAACCAAACATGAGGCTCTAGCTATGGTCTATATGCTCCAAAAGTTTTGACAGTAATTGTTAGCCATTCCATTCATGTTCTTCACTAATCATGAGGTCTTAAATTACTTGGATAAAAATCCATATATACATGGGTAAATATATCATTATATTTTCCTCTTATATTAATTCTAATTTTAGTTGGTCATGATGCTAATTAAACAAAATCTTGGCCCCAACCCCTTATCATGCCTCACCACTGGAGAATGTGTGTACCTAATTAAAGATAAAATGTTAGATACCTAGTTTTATAAGTTATTTTGAATCCCAAAGGATTTTGATGAGATTCTTACATTCCTAACATTTGTAATTGTGTTTGATAGATAATTTATAAAATAAATGAAGTGATTTAACCTTCTAGGGTTTAACTATGTAAATCATAGTATTAGATCAAAGGGCTGAGATGTCTAAATCAACTAAATAATATGCAATAATTAATTACTAATTTTCTATATCACTTTACCTTATTTAAATTTATAAAAATATAAATAAATAGGCATAAATATAGACTTATCTAAAAGTGACTATCATGGATGATCTGGGTTCTAAAAACTGAGTTCTAGATAGTTTTGAGTATCATCAACAAGATTCTGGAGTCTATTTTTTCATTAGACAATAGCACCCTATATGGATAGTAGTGTCATGTTGTTATAGTGTGTTCAAAGTTTTGGTAGTTTCCCCTTTGTGGGACTATTCTTAATTATAGGAGTACCTATGCCTATGTTTTTAGGTCCTATTTTTGTGTGCACAAAACCTGGAAATCTATGTTGTGCCTAGAAAACCTAATTTAGTGTGCAAACCCTAATCCTTGTTACAAGTATATCATGAGAAATAATTATGTTTTTGTTATTATGATAGGGTATACATCCTCAACACCTCATTTTGAAGATATTTTCCTACACATCAATAATCTGAAGAGGGATCAAGCCTGATATAGTTCTCCCACCTAGTGCTTGATGTAAGTGCAAGTGAATGATATAATGAAAGTGGACATGGATTCCTTGAATGTACTTGAGATTTTAAATCTTTTAAAACTATTTATAAGGGTAATATATATTATTGTATGTATAAATAGGAAATATTAGGGATCAAATACCTTAATTTTGCTCAACTCATCTTTGGTTTGAATGTGCTTTTGCATCTATTTTCCATCTAGAGAATAAAGGTCAATTATACTTGTATTTATAGAGTTATGTAGCTTGGGAGGGTCACACATTTGAAAAATTATTTATTGTGAAGAGATAGGACTAAGGATAGTAGTGCCTAATTAGTGACACTAGTGCCATGTGGTTGTATTCTCCTAAATGTGTTGCTAATGTCCACTTGGTGGATTACTGAGCAAGTTGGGTTGGGATCTGAGAAGATAATTATGGGATTATGTTTTGTCTAATTATGAGTGACTATGTTCTACTAAATTATTTAAAAAATATGTCTAAGGATCTAGGTCAGGTCTAAGACCAAGCTAGGAATAGGGTAACTCAAATGACACACTTATCATCTGATTCCCACTTTTAGGTGATTAAATTTACCCCACTTTATGCTAGTAATGCATCAAAGTGAAATGACTAGTATAAAATAAAAATAAGTGTACATGAACTTACCTTGGAAGTTAATCCTATGTAGCTGAGTCTAAGTATTCAAACCTAGGTATTTATATGTGAAACATGATCCAAAGCAATGTCTTGCAATGAAACATGTAAAAAATAGTCCTTACTTAAGAGATGATCAAAATCAAAAGAATATGTTAAAGTAATGTATCTAATTAAAGTTGAGTAAAGAGAGAGAAAGGAATGAATACACCTCTTGGGTATGCAAACTAATATATGAACCTAGTGACAACCTATGTGTGTGAGTGTACATAGTGATCATATCATTGAATAGATTAGACTGAGTTGATGTCTTACTCAATCCTCATATGCATAGATCAAGAAATCAATCCAATTTTGAATCCATCATTTCCCACCCTTTCTCAATGGATCCTGATCTATGAATAGCTTGGATAAAACTGTAAGTGTGTCTAACCCTCTCATGTGGATGGCTCAAGAACTTAAGTAGTCTATAACTCCATCATTGACCACATGTGTGAAGTATATGCATCTATAACTAAAATACACAAAGTGTTGAAAGTATTTAACTGAGTAAATCTAATTATGTATGTTAGTTCTATGGCCACTCAGGTATATTAGGTAGCTCTAGGCCACTCGAGATTGTCATCCACTACAAATAGAGTAAGGCATGAATCTGGTGACAACATAGAATGTGATAGAAAGTGTATACAACATATAAAATTTCATGGAGTTTTTCATTCCATATAATCAACCTATGTTTAGTTGAGTAAATGGAAACTAGGTGCCACATACATGCCCCTAATCTAGTATCTAAGTATACTAAATCTGAATTAAATAATGTAATAACTAAATCTGTGCAACTGAAATAAATGTGGGAGTGATCATGTAATGCATGATGCCCCCAAATATGACCAATTGGTATGAATCTAAGCTAAAATGAGAGTATCTCAAAAAAATTTAAACATAACTACCAAACCTATGATTATATCTATGCAAATTTTTTTTATACCTAGTGTACTAGTATGAATGATCTAGATGATCCTAAAGTTGGGCCCACTGAACAATAGTGCCATGTAGTGGATATTATTTCCCTATATCACTAGTGTCATAATATGAGTGCTAATGTCTGCTTGGTCTAAAATATGGGTGATCTAAAATATGGTTTGAGTCTCTATTTTTTCTTATGTTGACCCTATGTCTAATTTCTAAAATTGAGCCTATGTGCTAAAATTTATCTATGAATAGAAAATTAGGAGCCTGATCTCTATGAAAAATCCTTGTGAATGTCCCCTCCTTTTAGGGTATTTATGAAATCTATGTGATAAATACCCTATAAATAAGTAGCTCTACAAAACATGTTGGCTAGAGCATGTGCATGATATTCCAATACAATGTACAAATATAAAATTGAAATGTAAATGTATCTAAGCATGATTAAGTAATGTAATATATATGTTATAATATATCATTTCACAAGGGTTTCAAGAACTACCTATGTGTATGGGACATGATATCCATTATGGCACCCAAGTAGGAAGGGGAGATGCATGAGATCCCTCATGGCATCAAAAATTAATGTGTGTGTGTAACAAGTAAATATAAGTGTCATGGTGTAGAAGCATACATATAATCACATGAGGTATGAAAAAGGTAGGTCAAGGGGCCATAATATAAGGGACATGGGCATATGTCACTAAATCTAAGAATGAATATATATGAAGACATGTTCAAATGTCCACATACCTAAAAATTAAGTAATTTGGCTTAGAGCCACACATAGAAGGGCATGTTCAAATGTCTGCATATATAAGTAGGAAAAGGCACACACAAGGGATGTGGGCACATTTCCAAGGCATAAAAATAGAGAAGTCGTGTAGAGCCAATGAATAATGTCATATTCAAATGCCCTCAAATATGAAAGAAGCATAGGAACACAATCAAGTCTAATCTAGGAAAACTGAAAATGAAAACATGTATAACTATATAGTACAAATTTATGTAGATACTAGGATGCATATATGTTGAGTATAACTAGTGGTAGTTGGAAAAAAATTGAGCAATAAGTATCAATGATCAATATCAAGATAAGTCAATGCATAAATTAGAATGTATAGTATGTAAGATAAAACTTGGTTATAAAAATTGTACAAGAGATGCCCCCAAGTGGTTAAATGTATCAAATGTATAACCTTGAATCAACATAAATGCCCCCAATGGATAGATGATATCTGTTCTAGATTAGTATAGTGGACTGAAGTCCTATCTAGAATCTACAAGCATTCGATAAGAACAAGTGAAGTTTATGTGTATGATACAACTGACTATACGAGGATAGTTAGTAATATATAATATCTAGAAAATAGTATAAATATAAACATGGCAATGCATACAATCTATAAATTTGTGTTTTTTGAGTAATATTTGAATGTTTTTGTATTTTGACATGTTATATTATTTTTGTGTTTTTTTAGTATAAGTTCTGTACAAGAAAATGAAAATAAACTATGTACAAGGAGAGAGAGAGAAGGAAGTGTGTACAAGGGTAGGAACCATACTAACCAATGAGTATATTGGGAGACTCATTATCATTGTGGCATGTGTCAAAAATAGGAATGATAATCTCACATGTAGTGTGATTACTATATTGTAGTTGAATGTTATTGTAGTAGGAATCTAAGTAGTATTCATCATCAAAATCATATTAACCTAGAGTGTTAGGGGTAATTGCCTCATGTTATGGAGTTTACCTTTATAAATTGTGTTTTAGAATATTGATTTTGATTTTTCCCTTTGAAACTATGCTTATTATAGACATATGGTGTTGTGGAGGGTCTTTTACTAGAAAACCTTGTTTGAGAATGCTTATTGGTTGAGCATGATTTTGAATCTACAACTTAATATCTTGCTCTTTCTATAATATTTATTTTGTATTTGGATATTTTTCCTTGATAAACTATGTCTGTGATTAATGTGCCTTAGGATGTTCATTAAACCCCAAACCTTGTTGACCAACATTATCAACTGCTAGAATAGGAGAAGTGATACCTTGGGCCTATTTTTCCAAACCTTGACCATTATAATCATATTTTTGAAGATAATTTTTCACTAAAACCATACCATATTTAAAAGTTATCCTCATTTTGGAGAGGTATATTTTCTTGATTTATTTTTGTTTGTTATATTTTTTCTTGATCTGATTTTGCTTTTTGAACCTTGTATTGTTCTAAGTTATGCTTTGGTAACCATTTTTGTACAATTTATGAATTTGACCCTTTTTAAATTGCTAGATGTACCATTGTATATTTTTGGATGAAGTGTCACTATGTGATTTATCTATATCCATTATCTAATGTATTTTCCTTTTCAATGCTAAATAGGAATTTGTATAGTGTTCATGTATTCTATGATATGCACAAAAATATATGGATCTCCTCATTGGGTGTAGAGGAAGTAGGTTGATCAACTTAGATTTAATAAATTTCCTTAGTGTCTCACTTGAACTCTTATTTAATATTTAAATGATTTTTGAATCACTAGTTATAGATGTTCTTTGTTGTGATTTTGTGTTTTGGTATGTAACATTGTTTACACAAATTGCCTAGTTGAAGATGTATTAACATGATTTACACTATTTTTCCTTCGAGGCCTTTGTCTTGTAAATTATTTTTCCAATGATGTAATATTTTCATGTATTAGTTGATTTTTATTTTCTAAATCTATTATTATCTTTCTTATATTGATAAGTTGATCACATATAGTTTCACAAGTATAAACCCTAGTTGTTTCTATTTGAATGTGTAGACACACACCTTGTAGGGAAGAGGTGTGAATATGTTTATAATGGGGATTAGTGACATTGGTATATGTTACTTCATCTTGTGTAGGAGTGATAGCATGTACCTATTTAGAGTTAAAGTATTTATCACCCTCATGGAGATGAGGAGGAGATGGAGATTCTTTCTTGTGCATAAGATATGACATTGAAATTTGAAACATAGTTGTTAGATTATGTGTTAAATCCTTTATGTGTGTATGGGTTCACTTGTTAGTTGAAGTCCACATAGGAGAAAGATAAAATTATATGAGACATTACATATATTTGAATTGATATAAAGCATCATCTATACATGTATTTATGTCTTTTCTAAGTTCATTCTGAATTCAAGGGAATAAGCATGCAAATGAAAGCATTAAACTTTGCAATAAAAAGTGATTAATTTATTCTATCATTATATTCATGATTATATAAATTATAAGAGATATGAATCTAAAATTTGAGTATATATATAAAAGGATCCAAACCCTAAGTGTTTTTATGGTTAGGGTTTTTTGATTCTAGGGTTTTTTGTAACAAACTTAAATTAAATTTAAATAAATGAACCCCTAATTTTAAATTCATTTAATTAGATATGTTGTCTAAAAAAATTAGAAAATTAGAAGGATGTATCTCTAATTTATTACACAAAAATTTGGATTAATGCAAACTAGGTTTTGAAGTAATATTCTAAGTAAGTCAAGTTCACCAAATGATCTAACCTTTTAGGGTTTAATTATGTGAATCCTATTTTAGATTAAAGAGTTGAGATGTCTAAATCAATTAAATAATATTAAATAATTAAGTATTGATTTGTTATGTAATTTCACCTTATTTGAATTTATAAAAATAACAATAAATAGGCATGAATATAGACTTATCTAAAAAGTGATTATCGTGGATGATTTGGGTTCTAAAAATGAGTTCTAGATAGTTCTAAGTGTCATCAACAGGATTCTAGAGTATGTTTGCTCACTAAATAGTAACACCCCATATGCAAAATAACATCATATTATTGTAGTGTCCTCAAAGTGGTGGTAGTGTCCCCTTTGTGAGACTATTCTTATTTTCTAGGAGCATTTATGCCTATGTTTTCAGGTCTTGTTCTTGCATGCACAAAAGCTAAAACTATGTGTTGCACTTAAAAAATCTGATTTAGTGTGAAAACCTTAATCTTCCTTGTAATTATGGCATGATCAATAATTGTTTGTTCATTATTAGGATAGGTTATACATCCTCAACTTCTCATTGTGAAGATATTTTCCTACATACCAATACTCTGAAGAGTGATCGATCCCAATGTAGTTCTCCCACCTAGTGTTTATATAAGTGCAAGTGAATACTAGAATGAGAGTGGACTTAGATTCTTTGAATGTGCTTGAGCTTTAAATTCTAGGCTTCAGGATATTATATATGGTATTATAAATAAGTAGGGTAGAATAGGGATCAAATACATTAATTTCTCTCAATGTATCTTTGGTTTGAATGTGTTTTTGCATCTATTTTCCAACTAGTGAATAGAGGTCAATTAGACTTGTATTTAAAGAGTTCTATAATTTGTGTGGATAACAAAATATGCTTAGGCTAAACTTAGGATGGGACACATAAATGAAAAATTATCCATTGGGAAGAGTTAGGGCTAAGGACACTAGTGCCTAGTTGGGGACACTAGCACCATGTGGCTATAGTGTCCCAAATGTGGCACTAATGTCCATTTGGAATATTTCTTAGCAAGTTGGGTTGGGATCTAAGAAGATAGTTCTAGGATTATTTTTGGCTGATTGTGGGTGATAATGGTGTACTCAATGACTTAAAAAGTGTGTCTAAGGCTCTAAAATAGGTCTAGGGCCAAGCTAGGAATAGGTTAACTCAAGTGACACTCTTAGCATCCAATTACCACTTTTAGGTGATTACATGAAGCAACTGGATATCAACATAACCCCTTATCAACTTATCGGTGGGGATATATATATAATTTTAGGTGTGATGAAATATTTCCCGTATGTGTTTTTTACCATGAGAAAAATGGGTTATTAAATGAAAGGAATGAATTCATATCTAGGGGACATTCATCAGTGAAGATATTGCCCATAAGATCTCACTTTTGGCTTATGTTGGCCTACCTTACTTAAAGATACCAAAGAATACAAGCATAAATGTGATGTGTGTCAGAATATCTAGAATCCCAACCAATAGGATGATATGCCCTTAATCCTCACTCTCACATAGGTTCCCTTTAAAAAGTGGGTCAACAACTTTATGGGATCTATCTACCCATCTATGGAAAGGACTGATGTATGCTACATCATATCTAAAACCAACTATTTCACTCAATGGTTCAAGGCCACACCCACCAATAACTATATTATGTGATGCTAGGAATTTAATCATGGATGGGTGGTTAAATCAAGTGTTATTCTCAAAATGAAATCAAATTGACAAAAACACACTAACAAAGCATAACACCTCCATGCCTAGATCATAGGGGGATCTTGATGAACAAACAATAAGTGAAAAAGCTCAACTACAATGCAAGAAACATACCTTTCATACCTTCTTTGAATGCTCTAAATGATGTGTTCATTAGCTTGTTCGAATTGTGCCTGAGAGGTCTTCATCAATAGAGTTTGGCTACCTTCATCTCCTCTTGGCATCATGCTTGGCTTGGATTGGCTTGGCTTGTGGCTAAATTTTAGCATTATAACACTATGCATTGAGCTCTCAATTCATTTGTGCATGGTAACTTTGCACCAAAAATAGCTTGTTAAATGAAGAGGTATAGGCTTTCTTTTATAGGTTTTGAAATCAACTTGGAATGGGTTAAATCTTAACCTTGGTTGAGTTTATTAACCTTATTTGAGTTTAAAGGTGTCCAAATTTTCATGATTAGCTTGAATAGGTGTGCTTTGAGATATTTTCCATTTGAGATAACTCACAAAGGTAATGATTCATTCATAGGATATTTAAGATGCTCTTGATATTTGAATTTTCCTTTTTGATAATTGATATTATTATCTCATGGATGAATTTAATTAGGCTTTGATTAGGATTTGGTTAGGTTTTAATGCTAGATAATCTTTGTTAGGCATTTTTGACATTTGTTTCATTTTTGACATTTGTTTCATTTTTGAATTAATTTAATGTGCATTTACCCTAAATAAATTAATTTATGGGCCAAGTTGATTTATTTTCATGTTATGAAGCTAAATTTGAGACACTTAGAAATTCTTTGGCTAGCTATTCAATGGTTGGTAGTAATTGGTCTAAAGTTAGGTATGAAGCCATTGGTGGCCAATTTTAGATGACTATAGTTTTCCCATATTTAGGAAGCCATTTGCAAGATGTAAGAATAGTAATATCTTCTCAAAGCATAAAAATTTTATGTGTGCTTACGACTTCAATGGTGATGGATGAATTGTAAGGTGTCCCTGAAGGGAGTGGTTGGTAAAATAATTGGAAAATGGTCCCTCAAAAGAAAGAAATGAGATGAGGGGACCAAACATATGAAGATGATTGTGTGAGAACATAATGATTTACCCAAATTTGGGTAGAATCATTGAGAATGTAAGTGGGATGGTGTATAATGGTTTGTCCAAAAGCAGTTATAAGCATTGTACCCTAATTATGGAAATGTGGTATGACAAAATAATGATGTACCCAAAGGTGGTTATAATCATTGATAAAATTTAGCTACCCTAGTTAAGATAGACAAACAAGATAACAACATGCACCATGCAGGTAGAAGAAAGTAAAGGATTGGTGATAACACAATGATTTTCCCAAACGTGGTTATAATCACTAAGAATGTATGTGGGATGGTGTACAATGATTTACCCATAGGTGGTTATAATCATTGAACTCTAATTATGGAAAACATGATTCATAGTTGATGATTGAAAACATGATGATGATAACTTGATATAGAGGATAAAGATGAATTGGGATAACCTACTAGTAGGGAGATACTAATCCAAACTAACAAAGGTTAAAATTCTTTCATTATTTAATTACTCTGTTTGGGTTGTTTTTGGTGCCAATGTCAAGGAGATGTCGATGTTTCCATTGTTGTGTAGATCATTCAAAGCTAATTTTTATTATAGCATGTGATAGTAGGCATCATGATAGAACACCATGAGTACTTGGCAAAAATATGCATAAATACTTACTTTCATGATCCAAGACTCAAGGGAAAATAATGCACAAACGATAAAGACCATGATGACCATGTTGATGGATGAATATGGATTGATAAAAGACTAATATATACAATGAATCACCTAATGAACCCACATAGACTGAATCAAGGTAATAGTAATTAAATAAAAAAATAGCCACATAAACAACAAATAAACAATAGTTAGTCCCAATGTTGGTATAAACAACATGACACAAACATCGTCAAACATTGCCCTTAGAAAATAGGCAACAACTTAACAAACAAATAAGATAGAGGAATAGAATAAAGGGAAGGGGGTCACTAAGTTGTCTCCACATGTACTAGGCAAGTGGATTCTACCTACATAATTATATGGATGATATATCTAATAAAAAAATTAGGTTGAATGTCGTTCTCCCAAGAAATGCAAATAAAATGATAACTGATGAAAACAAACACGATGGATGTGATAGAAGAATAGGAATGAACTTGTAAAATAATGAGAGTATGGGATAAAAGGCCAAAAATTATGGGGAAACAAAATGATAAGTGACTTCTTGTGACTTAGTAAGGGTTCCTAAAATCCTTAAGGCAAAGAAGTGATCAATGTTTTTAGTTTTTATAAATGATTTTCAAATGTTTTTTGGAATTTTCTAAGTATCTCAACTCGATTGAGAATGATGAGATACTAAATAGTCCAAGCTCTCAAAATGGTAAGATCATAGAAAACTAAAATGGATGCTCATAAAATGGTGAGAACATGATGGAAATGGGGATTGATTTGACCTCAACGTGAATCAAATATGACCTACATAGTATCAAAATGGCCTTAGTTTAGAGTAGTTCTACTTTATAGCAAAGGATCTGACTAATGTAGTAGCTAATTCAAACAAAATAGGCATAGTTGGTATGATGTCAAAGTATAGCAAAAGAATGGCTAGTTGGTATGTCAAGGCAAAATAAATAAATGTTGATCCTATTTTTCCCATAGGTGGTTATAACTAAGACACAATGGATTAGATCAGTGATACTAATTTTCCCATAGGTGGTTATAATTAGTAGCAAGACTAGTGAGCACTAATTTGTCCTAGTAGGTAATATAATTAGGCTCACATAAATAAACATGATTAGAAAGGAAACAAGAAATGAAGGATACAACTACCAAACTTTTATCATATTAATTGAAAATATTGCCTCTATCTGAAATGCTTGAAATAACTACTTAAACTAATCTAATTTTGCATGCTAAAAATGTGAAACCAATGGATGAACTATGGTCAAATAGGATAGGATAGGATGGGTCAAAACATGTTTTGGTTGATAGAATTCAAATTTTTGGAATGAGATGGTAAGATGTCAAAGTGATAGGCTGGTAGAATAATAGGATGATAAATAAGAATGTTGAGAGGGTTGCCCCCAAATGGTAAGGTTATTGGTTGGGTATGTGATAATGTCAAAAGGAATAGAAAACAATAATGGCCTGGTGTTTGGCTGATGATGATATGGTACATGTTTTTGGCTTAGGTGTGGTTTTTTATTCTATTATTCCTACTGATGTGGAGATGCATGTCTTGATCATTAAATGATACACACAAATAATTAATCATGAAAATTACTAGCCTACACCTCATCTAAATAGCTACTCTGTCAAGAACTAATGATAGATTTGGATGCCAAGAATGTTTTTATGATCTTCATAGGTCATTGATTTTTTTTCCTTCAAATGTTGAGATAAGATATATTTATAGCCTTTTTAAAGTAAATGCAGCCATGGATGGTAACTAGGGATAAATTTTGTTTGATAGGTTTGATTGGGAAATGCAATGGTAGTTGATAATGGGATGGATGATGGTGGGGAAATAAATGAAGATTAATATTTTTAGGCACACACAATGTTGCTGATTTCATATTTGAGATAACTTTGGATATGGTAGGGCTGAAGACTTCTAAATAGTCTCTAAATTACACCACCATATTTTTTTAATGTTTGATCTTGAGAGTAGCTACCATCTGATTAGGCTATAAATGAGAAGATATTTTGATTTTTTCTTTGATTTTAGCTTCATCAAGTAGTGAATAACTTTTGTGCTTAGCTATTGGCACCTCGAAGAGGTTTCTACTAATGAATTTGTCTTGATTGTTCCATAGTGCCTCCAAGAAGGTTTCACTAAGGAATGTTGGCTTTTAACTTTGATTGTATTTTAGCACCTTCGAAAAGGTTTCACTAGAAGATGTTGAGTTTGAACTTTGATTGTCCCTTAGCACCTTCGAAAAGGTTTCACTAAGAGATTTTTCTTTTAAATGAATGAATTTGGTCTTGACCTCCCTAATATTTTATAACAAATATGTCACCATGGATGTAGTTTAATAAGGTATGATTTTATCAGTCTCAATCAACACTTGTGGGAGGTGAAATGTCAATAAAATGGTTATGTTGGTTCATGGTAATGGCATGTGGAATAGTAATGGAATGGGGATAGGTCATATAATCTTCATATAAGATACTAGGAGAACTTATGTTGATGTTGAAGTAATCATCCTCAAAAATTGTATAAAGATCAGAAATGTATTCAAATTGGTCTGCAAGGCATGAATAACCAATATTGTAATAGATATGAATGTATTCTAAATCTAAATCTAACTCAATGGACTCTAAATCTAATGTTGAGAGTAATGTTGATTATAATTTTGATGTTAAATTTGATGTCAGTTTAAGAATAGAACCTGACTCTAATTTTGATTCTTCATCTGATGTAGATTTTTTTATAATGATGTTTGTTGGATTTTTGGTATTGTATAAGTATGGCCTGTGATGGCATAATGGGCTTCATAGAGACTGGCTTGTCAAAGTGAATCTCTGCAATGGTGTGACAAAGGTCAAGATACAACTCCTGAGAAATTGTCTTGTCAATAGGAGGCTCTTGAAAAATAGGCATAGAAATAGAAGGTGATTCATCATAGGTTGGCTTATCACAAATGGTTGGTTCAACAAAAATAGCTTGGATTGTTTGGTTCTTTTGGTCTTGGTTTATGATTGGTTGTAAATAAATATTTTTAAACATAACTTGATCCTTGAATGATTGGCTAGTTGGATAGGTAATAATTGGCTCAGTTGAGTAGGTAATGATTGGTTTAGTTGAGGTATTGATTAGCTTGGTTGAGGGCATGATTATATTGGATGACATTTTGATTAGATTGGCTAAGGTTTTGATTGGATTGGCTGGGGTATTCTAAAGTGTGGAATGGATGGAAATAGTTTAAGAGTAATTGGTGGTTAGATAATGGTAGGACATGGTGGATCTTGGTTGCTCACACAATCTAAAGGATAAAGTATTGAAATGGTAGTGATAGGGAATTATGGAACTTTATTACTCACACAAGCCAAAGGATGAGGTCCTAGAAGGATAAAGCTAGGGAATTATGTAGCTTGATTAATCACACAGGCCAAAGGATGAGGTCTTAGAATAGAAATGGTTGGACATTGTGGATCTTGATTGCTCACACAAGCTAAAGGACTAGGTCCTGGTATGGTAATGGTACTCCTTAGATGTTGTGGAATGTGGTAGCTCACACTTTCCAAATAAGGGCCAATAATATAGGTGGGGGTATGAGTATCATAAATGTAATGAGTATAATACCACAACTGACCACCATAAGGTGTCGCCAAATTCAATGCTTGAGGATTTTGACTTTCTCCAAAGAATTCTTGAGTAAATTCATCAAAATTAGTCATTTTGTGCAACCATTCTATCATAACTTGGATTGTACATGACACCACCATAAGTGTACTTAGACATATCTGCATCAATGAAGAAAGCTTGTAAAAAAGGCATTAGAGTTATACAAACTCTAAAAACAATGTCCAAAGGACAAAGAGGTTAAAACTTGGTCTAACTTGGTCAAATATGGAACTACATTTCTAAAAATAATGGTTTAAAAAGTGAAGTTGTATCTCCAAAATGGTCTAAAAGTGGAGTTGTATCTCCAAAATGGTTTGTGCTAAGACTTGTCATAAAATAGTCTAACATCAAATGTCACACACACAAAAGGTCAAGCATATAAATAAAAAATGGCATGTCAAAATTATAGGCCAAATTATTTCAAGCAAGGTCTAAACTAGGAAAGTGAAAACAATTGTTAGGTCTTTTGTCCAAACACAGAGTCAAAATATAGGCTCAAACAAGATAGGCCAGGACATTTGGCCAAATGCAACATCAAAAGCTACACTTGAAGCAAAGGATGATGATGATGTGATTTAATCTAACAAGTTTGGAAAAACTTTGATATAAACCTGGCACATGGAATCAAACATAAACATGATCAGTTAGCATAATTTACAAGGCAAAAGGAACCTAGAGAAAGGTTGTGCTCTCCCAAATAAAGGCACAAACATTGATAAGGATAGGATCTGAAAAAACACACAAATAATAGTTATCAAATTTGGGATATCAATTAAACTAATTTATGTAGCCCAAAAGAGAGATTTGCGTATCATCCCCTACAAAGCAAGGCTTAAAAAATTTTCAATCAATGTTTGGATTTAAACTTGTAAAAGTGAATTGAAATATCAAAATTTGAATACTAGGATTTTGATGACCAAACAAGATTAGATAAGATTGGACACCATGACTATGTTAAACAAAGATCCAAATGGCTCAAATGATATGTTTTGAAACAATGGTATTTGATACAAGGATAGGATAAAGTCTTTTAAAACAAATTAGGCAACATAAAAACATTAGCACTCCCAAAATATGTGATAATGGTTATGTTTCAAAGACTTCAAAGGCACAAACTTGATAATGATTTGGGCATCATAATGGTACCCATTTCAGTCAAGTGACATAGACACAAACAAGTTTAGCAAAAATTACAAGGCACAAGTGTGGTGTAAAATAGCTAGCATAACACCTCCTCAAACAAAGGAGTGACATATAAATAAAATTATTTTTGACATGGTATAAATAAACATATAATTTTTAGTCTCAAAACACTAAGTAATAACTAATAAATGAAAAAAAATACAACTGAGTATAATCATCCTAGATCCTATTAAGGTGTGGAAAAGTGGGTTTGAATAAAACCTACAAGTTTTCAACCATCTAGATTGATTCCATGTGTACACACTTTCATGGATGCATATAGGAGAAGCATCACATTAATTGAGTTTATGTCAAATTGATTATTGTGAAAAGTTCTTGTCTTTTTCACAACCACTACATCTATCACTTGCTCAGTGTAGTGTGATTTCCATATTGATCATACATCTGGAGCTTAACCAACCACTAATAGAGATGGTTTAACTACTCAAACCACTATTCCAATCAAGTGATCCCAATTTATATACCCCCTCCCCATGGAGAGGGGTTGAAACACTATTTGTATATGAATCCCTAAGTCAATGTTTCCCTAAATAACTTGTGAGAGGTAATGACATCCCCTTCACAAGACAAGATGCATGAAAATAAAAGACAAGTACAAATACTTTAAGGTTGATTTTAGATCACCCAAAACTATATGAGTTTTAGGGAGATATTACATAATGTTCTTTATACACCTTGTACTAGTCATTAAAACACAATAGAAAGGTACATTTGATCCTGTGATTTCCTTATAGGGGAGGAGGGGAGAGCATAAACACACTATTCCTTTTTGCTAAACAAATAATCAACAAACAATTTGCATGAAAATGAATGTGTTCAAAAGCATGAAACTAAATGATGTTAAATTCATTTTAAGGCACCAAAATGAAATGTGTTTTGAAGTTTGATGGCCCCTTGGCTTTGATTGAAACTTTTAAAAACTTGAAAAGCATTGAAGGTATAAAAAATGAACTAGGTTCTTTTTAAACAATCAAAAGATGATGTGAGCAAGTTTGAAAAATGTTTAGACTTGATTAGGTTCTTTGTTATGCACCAATTGAAATGTTTGGATTAATTTTCATAGTTAATTTTAAAGAACTTGTGTAAACACCAACTAAGAAAAAAACAAAATCATGTTCATTTTAAGCACTTAAGTCCAAATATGTAATATTTAACAAGTTCATTTTGAAACCCAAATTGAAATGTTTTAAAATTTGACTAATTCTTTTTAAAGCCCAAAATTAGATTTGTGATTAGTCAAAAACATTCAAATTGGTCTTCAAATCAATCCTTCAACCTGTAAATGTTAGATTATAACCCCCTGCTTAGAAGCTCTTTTAAGTGTTAGCAAATGAACTTTTAAAAAGTAGCTCTTAGGTTTACATAGAATCAAACTGCAAATCCACTGAGCAAAGCTGGAACTCTACAAAACCATAATAATTAGTGAAATAACACAAATCATGAGAAAATAGAGTATTTTGGACAAAATCACTACTCTATTTGACAATAATGCAACTATCTTGATAACTTTTTAAATCTAAGATTTGTGATATTGTAACCTAACCCCTAATGACTAGATTAACTACTAGTGGCTAGTTATAAAATCACAACTATTTAGGCAAACTCATTACCTCAAAGTCATGGTATTAAAATATTGTGACTACAGATTCATGATATTGCAATATCACAAGTTGTATCCATGGTAAATAAGGTTAGTACTAAAAATAGAACAAATTCACAATTGTGTGACTTGTGGCTTTGTATTCCAAAGAACAAGTTCATGATTTACACAAAACAAACCCACCATATCCATAAAAACATCCTTTGGCTTTAATTTTTCACTTTAGCTATTCAAAAAGATTAATTTTTGACTTGACAAATGTTAATAAAATATGCTAAGAGGCCTTAGGGGCAAATTTTTGAGGTGCATGTCCCACTAGGCATGCCATTTGTGATGCTAGGAATTTGAAAATGGAGGGGAGGTTATATCAAGTGTTAGTCTCAAAATGAAATCAAATGGACAAAAACACACTAACAAAGCATAACACATTCATGCCTAGATAATAGGGTGAGCTTGGTGAACAAACAACAATTGACAAAGCTTAACTAAAATTCAAGAAACATACCTTTCGTACCTTCCTTGAATGTTCCAAATGATGTGTTCATTGGCTTACTCAGATTGTGCCTAATAAGTCTTCATCAATGGAGTTTGGCTACCTTCATCTCCTATTGACATCATGCTTGGCTTGGCTTGGCTTGAATAATTCAATGGCTTGGCTAAAGTTTGGCATTATAACACTATTTATTGAGCTCTCAATTCATTTGTGCATGGTAACTTTGCACTAAAAATATCTTTTTAAATGAAGAGGTCTAGGATTTCTTTTATAGGTTTTGAAATCAACTTGGAATGGGTTAAATCCTAAACTTAGTTGAGTTTATGAATCTTGGTTGGGTTTAAAGGTGTCCAAATGGTCATGATTATCTTGAATAGATGCGCTTTGAGATATTTTTCATTTGAGACAACTCACAAAGGTAATGATTCATTCCTAGGATATTTAAGATGTTCTTGATATTTGAATTTTCCTTTTTGATAATTGATTTTATTAGCTCGTGAATGAATTCAATTAAGATTTGATTAGGATTTGGTTAGGATTTTATGTTAATTAATATTTCTTTGGCATTTTTGACATTTTTTTTATTTTTGAATTAATTCAATGTGCATTTACCCCAAATTAATTGATTTATTGGACAAGTTGATTTATTTGCATGGTTATGAAGCCAAATTTGAGACACTTAAAAAAATTTGGGTTAGGTATTCAATGGTTGGAAAGAATTGATCTAATGTCAAGTATGAATCCATTGGTGGCCAATTTTAGATGTCTACATATTTCAGTGACAATAGTGTGTTTTCTTTGGGATAACATCATTAGTCGGTATGGACATACCATAAGCTTAACTAGTGATTGGAGCACCCATATAATCAATGAAACCATGCACATTTTTATGTCTAAATTCGTGATTATACATCATAATATGATGTCATACCATATTCAATAAAATGGGACTATAAATGCCTTCAACAAGATCATAGGACATTGCCTTATTATGATTTAAGATGTGTGGTGCAAGGATTACAATAATTGAGTCTCAATGGTCTTATGTGTTAAGCATGAGATATACTAAGAGGGGGGGTAAATCATTATATCATTTATATTTTTAATCTTTTACTTAATAAAATTCCTTTTCTTTAAACACTTAATCATACATTTAAAATATGCAATAAAATTGAAGCAATAACATGCACCTCACAAGAGAGAGAGAGAGAGAGACCATATTTTTATGTGGAAACCTAATGTGGGGAAAACCATGAGGAATAATCTCAAGTATATGAATGAGCACCAACTCAAATTAAAAAAATTTCAAGCACCAACTTGCAAGATCACCAACCCCTTTGCTATTCACCAACACATCAATGATTTGTGAGCACCAACCCATAAAAGCACCAACCCCTCTTGTGTATAAAAACACAACTATCTCACAATGTTGCTTTATCAATAAATGATAGAATACTACTATATCTCTTTCTTTTCTCTTCTCTTTTCTCTTCTCTCCTCTTACTCTTCTTAGCTAGATAAAACCATGCCCTTTTTTTCTTATTACAAATGGCTTCTTAATCCCTTATTTACAGCTTTCCAAAAGACCTTTGGCACTCACCCTTTGTGACCCTTCACTCCTCATGAAAAATGGCACCAAAATTACATTACCCTTCAAATCCTTTCATTCAAAAAGTCACATGGTGACCCTTCATGAGCAAATGCATCCTTTCCCCTTTTGTCTTTATCTTGGTGACCTTTCAAATTCCTTAAGGTGACTCTTCATGGAAAAATGCACCATACCCTCTTTTGTCTTCACTTGGTGACTCTTTGAATTCCTCAATATGACCATTCATAGGAAAATACATGCTTTCCTTCTTTTATCTTTATCTTGTGACTCTTTGACTTCTTCATGGGCCTTCTTTTGACTTTATGTAACCAAAAATATATTTATTGATATTAATTAAATATTAACACACACTAGCTAAGATATGAACATTAAAAACACCATTAAATTTTATGGGGCCTTTGTCACCAATAATACTAGACCTTTGACATCAATGACAATATTTCCAAAAATCTCTCCCTTTGTCATTGATGACAACCTCAAAGTGAAACTACCACATCCTGAAACATGTATTGCATATGCCAACCTACACATACTACCATCTAAAAAACATATAGTAACTCCCCCTTACTATAGCATCATGTACCTATTCATATTCTTCTCCCTTTTTGACATCAATGTCAAGGTTCTATCCTAAATCTAACACTTAGCTCCTCCTCAACTGATGTTGATCCTTAATGGCAGGAAGCAAAAGAAATTACTCCCAACTTTTCCTACAAATACTCGAATGTGTATTTCGGTAGTGCCTTTTTGAAAATATCTATAATTTGTTCTATAGTACTAATATATTCCATTTTAACCTATTTATCTATCACTTTCTCTCTCCAAAAGTGATATCTAATAGGAATATGTTTTGTTCTTGAATGCATCACTAGATTCTTAAAAATATTAATATCACTTGTGTTGTCGCAAAAAGTAGAAATAGGTTCATCATATTTTACCTTGATGTCTTCTAAAGTTTGCTTCATCCAAAGCACTTGAGTACAAAATAACACCATTGAAATATATTTTGCTTTAGCTGTAGAAAGTGATACTTAGTTTTACTTCTTGCTTAGCCAAGATACTAAGCTATTACTGAGAAAGAAATCTCCTCCACTTGTACTCTTTCTATCATCTAAACAACTTGCCCAATCTAAATTTTTATAAGTAACCAAAGTGAAATATTTGCCTGTGAGATACCATAATCCAATGTCCCCTTGACATATCTAAATATTCTTTTCACTAACTAAACATGACTCTCCTTTGGAGCTAACTGATATCTTGCAACCATACCTATTGCATGCATGATATCTAACCTTGATGCTTTTAAACATAAATGACTACCAATCATAGATCTATACAAAGATTGATCTATAATAGGTGAATCTTCATCTTTACTTACCTTTTTTATATACCCATTGGTGTGCCAACTAATGCACAATCTTCAAAACCAAATTTTTTCAACATCTCCTTGGCATTTATTTTGAGGCATGAAAATTCCTTTTTCTGATTGAAATATTTTCAACCCTAAGAAAAATGACAATTCTCCAAGCATAGACATCTCAAATTATTTTTGCATATTATCAAAAAAATCTTTTGTCATCTTTTCTATGTTTCCTCCAAATATTATTTCATCAATATATACCAAAATAATCAATTGATGCTCACCTTCCATTTTGATGTAGAGATTACTGTCAGCAAAACCTCTCTTAAAACCTTGATCTTTTAGGTACTTATTAAGTCTTGCATACCAAGCTTTGGGAGTTTTTTTCAATCCATATAGTGTTTTTTTCAATCTATGTACATGGTTACTATCATTTGAGATAATAAATCCCTCAGGTTGCTCAATGTATATCTCCTCTTCTAGATTCCCATTTAGGAAGGCAAACTTTACATCCATCTAAAACACTTTGAAATTCTTAAACATTGCATATGCAAGAAACATTCTAATATCCTCTAGCCTTACCACTGGTGCAAAAAAAAATTCAAAATATATACCCTTAATCTGAGCATATCCTTTACATACTATCTTTGCTTTATTCTTGGTAACTTCACCATCTTCATTCAAATTATTTCTATATACCCATTTTGGTCTAGGTACTAATTCCCAAGTATCATTCTATTCTGTCTGATTTAATTATTCATCCATTGCCTTAACCTAATGTTCATCATTTCTAGCTTCAAAAAAATATTTAGGTTGAATTTTGGATAACAAATAAAAATTAACTTGATCAAATTCACTTACCATAATCTTTCTGGTGTGAACTCCTTCATTTATGTTCCCAATGATGTCACTCTTATGATTTCTATGAGCATATTTATATGGGGTCTTGGTGTCCTTTTGCTCCTTCTTCTCATCCTCATCTAATTCTTCAAAATCTTCTTATTCAATTATCTTAGGAGTGTCTACTAGATCACTGGCTCTTTATGTTACATCTTCATCTATCTTGATACTTGAACTTTTAAAAATCTTATTGGTTATTTTATTATAACATTTATAAGCTTTACTTTTTATAGAATATCCAAGAAATATACCTTCATCTATTCTAGATTCAAACTTACCCAATTTTTCATCGGTTCTCTTTATGAAGCATCTACTACCAAAAATTATGAAGTAATCAATTATAGTTGGTTTGTCTTTCCATATCTCATAGGGAGTATTATCATTATTGACTCTCAACAACAATCTATTTTGAATATGCACTATTGTACCTACTACCTCTAATATTTATCTAGTATCTTGGATTCATATAGAATTATCCTTACCATTTCCTAAATTGTTTTATTTTCCAACTTAGCTACTCCATTTTGTTGTGGAATTCTATATGTTGAATAATGTCTCTTTATCCCATGGTCCTCACAATACTCAATAAACTCATCTAACATGAATTCTCCTCCTTGATCTAATCTCAAGCACATAATCTTCAAATCAGTTTCATTCTCAACAAAAGCCTTAAATGTTTTGAAGTGGATGAAAGCTTTTGATTTTTCTTCAAAAACATCACCCAAGTCATATGTGTAAAATCATCAATAAGTAACATGAAATATTTCTCACCTTGAGTAATTTGAGTTCTTATAGGTCCACACAAATCAGTATGAATGAGCTCTATATCTGAGTGGTTGAGTATTATTTTGTTTTGAACCATCTTCTGACCTACTTCCCATGTTGACATGGTTCACAAAGCATGTTGGAGGGCTTTGTAATATTTGAAATATCTTTAACTGCTTGCTTCTTGTTGATGTTGAAAAGATTGAAAAAATTTATGTGTCCCATTCTCCTATGCCATAGCCAACTTTCCTTAACCTATCTCAAACAACATTTTTGACCTTTCATATCTGATAACATATAAAAATTATTGCCTATCCTCTGAGCATCTGCAATCAACGTATTTGAATCTTTTCTCTTAAATTCAAAACCTTCTACATAAAACTTTAGTCTGTGTCCTTGATCACACATTTGACTTACATTCAATAGATTATGCTTAAGACCTTCTACATACAGAATATTTTTAGTCTTAGTTTTACCATTATCCAAACTTAAATTACCTTTATAGCTATTATGGCAGTGGTATTGTCTCCAAATTTCACTATATTGCCATTGATGTTCTTTAGAGTTATGAAGTTGCTCTTGTCTCCTATCATGTGCCTCAAACATTTGCTATCAATGAACCATTGATTTTCTTTATTTATTTCATGCAAAATTGTCTAGACTAACATAGACTTTTTAGTTTTTTCTTCTGATATGAACCTATCTAAACTTTCTTCTTGATGAATGGAGCCTTGAAACTTTGGTCCTTCTTGACTAACTCGAACATACTTCTATAATATAAAGCTATGTGTATGAAATTATTACACTTGTAACATATTATGGCCTCTTCATCAAAGCCTGATAGAGGAGAAAAAAAGTTGTGGCTTCTACTTGAATCTACATGAATTTCTTTCCCCTTATTTCTAAAATTGTTAACTCTTTTTCGACATTATATTTTCTTATAACCATAACCATTATAATAAAAATAATAACCATGAAAATATAACCTATTCTGATTAGTGTATCTTTGATCTGATTGTCTTTTGTAGCTCTATTCCTTCTAGCCTTCTTTATTTGAGTTTTCATCTGCATTCTCAACTTCTTCCCTTTTTGCTTCTTCTTTTGTAAGAACTTCAACATAGCTCTTTTTTCTTTTTAAATCCAATGCCTATCTTATTTGATATTGATTTTTGACTTTATAATACCTTATTCAACATATTAGTTCTATTCTCAAATTTTGAATCAATGGTTACTTTATCATTCACTACTTTATTTATTTTCTCAAGATCTACTTTTAAAGAGGTACTTTCAACAATATACCTTTCACATTATTCACTTACTTTTTACAACTAAGTTGTTAGATCTTCTTTAGTATTTTTTGCTTCTTCAATGTGTGCTTGTAGATCTTCAATTATTTCTTTTGACTCCTTTTCATTTTTCTTGATCTGGCACTTCAATCTTTGATTCTTCTTCTCAAGAGCTTGTAATTCTTCTAAGGCACAAATGAGTTCTCTTTCCAGATTAACCTTAGCTTCATCATGTTCTTCTTCTTGATCATTTGTACTTTTGCTTGTGAAGGCATCTTCATGTATGGTCATGAATAGAACTTCTTCTTCATCTGAGTCACTGACTCCACTATGTTTGGTTGAGCTAGGATCTTTAGACTATAAAATATTTTTTTTGAATCCCTTCTTGCATTTGCCTTTAAATTTATTCTTATATGTAAATTTTCCTTCTTCAATTTCACCATTATTCTTATCTTGGAACTTAGCTACAAAATTTCCAATCTTACCACATTTAAATGACAACTTCCTTGATATTTACCTTTGCCCTTTTTAGGCTTGTGGATGAATAGAGATCCATTTTCATCTTCCTCATCACTAGAGTTGTCACTTGATTCTTGAATCTTAGTTTTGTCTTTCTTTGATGTCTTGAAAGTAACTTCCCTCTTTGAAGGTTTCTCTTATTCAATCCTCATCTCATATGTTGTAATAATAACATGTAGTTGATCCATATTTAGCTTGGTTATATCCTTCGTCTCTTTGATTTTCAAAACCTTTACATCATATCTCATTGGTAGATATCTCAAAACCTTTTGTACCATTGTTGATTCTTCTAAATTTTCTCTAAAGCCTTGAATCTGATTAACTATTTGATCAACCCATAAAAGATAACTTGTTATATTTTCTTCCTCTTCTATCTTCAAACTCTCAAACTATTTTCTAAAATTTTGAAGCTTAGCTTGTTGAACCTTTCCATCACCTTTTTAAATATTCTCAAGATTTACCCAAGTCTCATGAGTAGATTTGCATTGCATAACTTTAATAAATTTTTATTCACATAAACCACATAAAATAGCATTTAAAGCTTTAGCATTATTTTCACTTGCCTTATTTTCTAACAAATTAATTACAAGTGTATGTGGCTCTTCATATTCCTCCACCACTACTTGTCAAATGTCGAATCCAAGGGACATCAAGTAAGTCCTCATCCTTATGCTCCAAAAGGAATAATTTTTCCCATCAAACAAAGGTGCCTTATTTGTAGAAAAACCTTCATGTGTTCTATCCATCGTGCTTTTCCTAATCTACCTTCAAGTTGTTAAACTCTTTTCAAAAGAACATGCTCTGATACTAATTGTTAAACATGGGATATACTAAGAGGGGTGTGAATCAGTATATCATATATCTTTTAAATCTTTTAATTAATAAAATTCATTTTCTTTAACCACTTAATCATACATTTAAAATATGTAATAAAATTGAAGCAATAACATGCACCACACAAAAGAGAGAGAGACACCAGACTTTCACATGGAAACCCAATGTGGGAAAAACCACAGAGAACAATCTCAATCATATGAATGAGCACCAACTCAAATTAGAAAGTTTTCAAGCACCAACTTGAAGGAGCACCAACCCCTTTGTTGAGCACCAACCCACAGGAGTACCAACCCCTTTTTTGAGCACCAACACAATAATGATTTGTGAGCACCAACCCATAGGATCACCAACCCCTCTTGTGTATAAAAACACAACTATCTCACAATGCTACTTTCTCAACAAATGATAGAATACTATTGTATCTCTCTCTTTTCTTTTCTCTTTTCTCTTCTCTCCTCTTACTCTTCTTAGCTAGATAAATTCATGCACTTTTTCATTTATTACAAATGGATTCTCAAGCCTTTATTTGTATCTTTCCAAAATACCTTTAGCATTCACCCTTTGTGACCCTTCACTCCTCATGGAAAATGGTTTCAAACTTGCATGACCCTTTGAATACTTTCATTTGAAAAGTCACATGGGGACCCTTCATGAGCAAATGTGTCCTTTCCCCTTTTGTCTTTATCTTGGTTACCTTTTGAATTCTTTAAGGTGACTCTTCATGGAAAAATGCACCATACCCTATTTTGTCTTCACTTGTGAATCTTTGAATTCCTCAAGATGACCCTTCATAGGAAAATGTGTCCTTTAATTCTTTTATCTTTATCTCATGACTCTTTGACTTCTTCATGGACCTTCTTTTGACTTTATGCAACCAAAAATATATTCATTAATATTAAATAAATATTAACACACACTAGCCAAGATATGAACATTAAAAACACAATTAAATGTTATGGGGCCTTTGTCACCAATAATGCTAGACTTTTAACATCAATGCCAATATTTCCAACATTATGGGCCTATTAGACCACTTATAAATGCCTAAATAAGTCCATACCATTTTATCTAGTGTTTAGGACTAAAGCTATCATATGCATGGAGTTATTAGTACCTTAAATATGTATTTATTAATTAGGTCACCTTGATGATAACAAGTTTTTAGACATGTGATTGGAGGATATGATGATACTAGACAAATGACATGCCATTGCTTGATGGAGCTAAACTATAGATAAGGCTAGATAGAAGGCTTGGCATGATCACCACATAAAGGAAATATTTTAGTGGAGTCGCCCCCTATCTTTTTCTATGAATTGAATAACTTTAAGCATCTTGGAAAGATTCAAATCTAGTGGCTGAAGCCTTACATAATTCATGACATTTTGGAGACAACACGTGCAAGCTACATGTTTTAGATGGTTGAATTCTCCCTAGAAATTTTAATGGAAAGTGCAAACCATAACATGCTTGGCATTCTTGAGCCATGTTTTAAATAAGGCATATGCCATTTAATTTTTAAATTATGTGTTTCTTAGGATAAAGTAGATTAGAGTAGTTTTGGGGCACACTAGTTTTGCATTATCACTGTAATAATATGTGTTCACATCATAATACCATTCAGGTGATTCGAGTGAGGACCTTCCCTTATAAGCCTTATGCTAGATGTCTAAGTTTTTGGGTAATTTTTATTGTGCATTTTTTACAACTCTCTATAATTGAAGGAAAATTTTCTTTCATAGAAAATCTAAATAATGCACAAGGTTAGGAATATTGAAGGTTAATTTGAACCTTGGTGACCATTGAAATGGTAAATATACAAATATTTGTGAATTTTCTATTATTTCTTATGTTTTTTATCATCCATATGATTACCCTCTTTTAATGGTATTTGGGAAAGAGACATGTTACACTCGAGGACTAAAGATAAAATTTAGTGTGGGGTGGCGGTAATGAAAATCATAGCACAAAGGAACTATGGGGCAAGGAAGTGTAGTGCCTAAGAATTAAAAATGGAACAATGATGTGGAAAAGATGACATTACTTGAGAAAATTCAAAATTTGGAGTAAATATGGGGAGTAACTTCCACACACTAGTAATTAATTCAAGGATGAAAAAATTGAATGATTGAGCATGGGAAGTAGAAACACCATTACATGAGTAGCTAATACATTAAAGGAAAGTTTTGATAACAGTGTAGAGGAGGATAAAAGTGGGAAATGCATGTTATTTTACTATTGTGAATTCAAGAGCCCTAAGTGACGCCAAGAGACATATTGAGCCATAGAAATCAATATATCTAAAAATTTAAGACCAAAATGATTCCAAGATGTCAATTGAAGGGAAAAATTAAGACTCTTGTGAGATTAAGGCTACAGTAGACCAATATTTGGGTGGCTTAGAAAATAATAAGAATTTATTTGATATATTGTATGTTGTAGAGGATGCTAACTACCATTAGAGCTTTGTGAAGCTTAGATTTGAGTCAAATAATTCAAATTCCAAATTAAACTCCTATTATAGCTAAAATTCAAGGAATAAACCAAGTAAGAAAGTCAAGGGTGAACCAGAGGAGATTCAAGCCAGTTATGAGACCAAATGGTAAAGCATAAAAGAGAATAAACTTCACTCAAAACCCATTTCCACAGTTTATAATGATTATCATTGAAGAGATAAAAGCAAAACTAAGTAGCTAGTGGTTTGAATGGACATCAACTATCATCAAAAAGGATGTAGGGGAAGTAGAGGTAGAAGCATTAATCATGTAGGTGGTATAATCCTATAATATCTACATGAAGGGTAATAAGATAGAATAAAGTAAGAGTGCACCTGATACCAAGTAAATAAAGGATACAGTAATTATGCCATAGACAAGATATAGGTCAATCATAATAAATATGAGTTTCACCAAGATGAAGTACCCTAATAGTGTAATGTGAGATGAAGAATGCAAGTATGAAGCAGATAAGTGTAAGGTGGAGGAATAAAACCATGATAATGAGTTAATGAGGCTAACCTAAAAAATAATCATGTGATTAATATGGGGATGAAACATTTTTAACACCACCTTCAATTAGATACTAGATAGAGTGGGAGTTATACAACTCTATGATCTCTTACTTTTGGAAAAATGGAGGAATTGGTGCATTTATTTCTTTTACACATGCATGAGAACATATTCTAATTGATCATGTGTAGAATGAAGATTATGCCAACTCATTTCAATAAGGTGACCAGGCTAGTCCAATTGGGAAAAGACATTAGGGAGGTGTTGGCCATCACCATGGAGGTCAAGCACATGGCCAAGGAACTAGAATACAAGAAGGGAGGTTTTAGCTTCCCCATTGTAAATATCAAATACTCAACAATAATGATTATAGTGCACCTTATCATTAATAATTTACATAGATAACTCTAGCAAAGGTGAACAAGAATGTTGTCTATATCATGCATGAAATGTCCTAGGATATACTTCTCAACATCTCCAAATTTATAGCAAATGTAATAAATGATGGTGTAGAAAAGGCACAAAGGACTAGAGAAACATTTAAATATGATGTGATTTTAATAATGCTAATTTTTTATGAGATTGGAATTTATGAGGGTGTGAAAGAAGTCTAATGTACATGTCCTTCCCATAATAAGTCCTCAACTCTTAAGTAACATTCATATACTTTCCATAGGATGGTCTCCCCTAAGTATAAGGCTATCTTGGATAAGTGGCTAGTAAGGTTGAATAATGCCATAGGGGAGGAATAGTGTGTGATTAGGCTACTACTAGATGTGATGGAGGGCCAAGCTAAGTTTTTAGTGATGCAACACTACTCATTAGCTTAGGTTAAACTAGATGATAGTAAATTGTATGGATGGTTAAAACTACCATATGGCTTTACAACACAATATTTTTTTGATGTAGTGAATGGTGTGAAGGTGACACACAAATAATATGATGAGTAAGATGTTAGGGTATAGGTCATCAACCCAATACTAAAAGTTTCCATAAAAGGATTTTTACACAACCTGTATGACTAATTGAAAACCATGAAAAATGCTATCAACACAAATGCACAAGACAAGGTTATAAGGCTACTAACGACATCAAAACTAATAATTTCACTCCACCTCCAAGAAGATAAATTTAGAGAGGAAAGATAAAATGCCACTGCCTTATGTGAAATAGATCTCAAAATAAATTAATTCATAAGAGGAACCACCTCTAAATAGTAAGAAGAAGTTAAATAAAATTGATGTAAAGCCACCTTCTCCTATGATAGAAGAGATAACATATATCTTATCAAATGAGGATCTCCTAGATTATAATATGCAATAATACAATGAAAAAATAAGGCCACCCTTTCCTAGTCTATATCACTAACCATAATAAGACATTAGGAAATAATTACCAAGGCAAGAATAATGGTTGCACCCCAAGTTGAGGAAAAACACACCAAACACCATGTAATAAAAGGGGTAAGTAGAAGGGAGAACCAAATATTGCCCACATGCCACTACACAAAGTTCTATAGTATAAGATATAGTATAAGACAACTCCCACACCAAAGGTAATGGATGAGAAGTAGAAAAAGGGGTCACATAGAGCCAATACTAAGAAAAAAGAACAACCTTGAATTATAAGTGATCAACCCAAAAAATGTGGAGGTGATGATGGAAAAGGGGGTGGATGTAGTAGTACAACATGTTTAAGGAATGGAATCCATAGTAGACCCCATGTAGAATATCCCATTAAATAATGGTTAGAGTAGAAACTATAGCGCATAATAGGAGAAGGCCAAAAGGATAACAAGGGGAAGGGATATGGGAGGAAGGAGGACCCTCAAAATTAAAGGAAGAGGAAGGAGAAAAATACACCATTATAGTTTGAGCCCAAAATGGTCAAAAGGAAGATAAACTCTACATGTGCCAAGCCATGAGGCTTAGCTTTACTATATAATTTACATGAAAACTTATCTCTTTTTCTCTAGATGTGTTTTTATATAAACCATGGCTTGAATTCTTTGTGACTATAGGGTCAAATTCTTTAGAGAGGCCACTGAGGGATGAGACATGTTCCTCATGAACCCAATGAATATGACTGAAGTATAGGAAGGGATCACATTGATACTGTTGGTTTCCAATGTTTTTAGACAAATGTTTTTGAAAAAAATAACCTGTAAAATATAAAATCATGCCATGAATGAATTATACTAGATAATTGAGGGAGAATAAAAGTGATCCTTAGTAGAAAGGGAATTTAAAGAAAAAAAAGAAAATAAACATGTTGCAGTAGAGTGTGCAATCAAAGAAGAGTAGGAGATGCATAGAGTGGTAGAACATGAACTTAAATATATGAAATCAAAGACCTTGAGGCTATGTGAATGTATCTTGAATATGTAGCCACCCCTCCTTAATGCAACTAATTTTTCCTAGGTTGACACTATATAAAATATGGAGATAGTTTTTATGAGCTCCTAAGAAGAGGAGTAAATGCTAGTAGTGTGCAAGAGGAATCATAACAATATGAATCTTCTTGTGTGAGTACAATATATGTTTTTGTAAAAAAATTGGTTTTATAATGATAAGGAACCATAGAGGTGATGATATATAACATAAGGCATAATGTGTAGATATTAGTGTATGCATTGATGTATAACATGAAATATTTTTTTACTATAGACATCTATACTCTATCACATTTAGTGTCATAATTAACTTTACTTAATATCCATATACTAACTCAACCACCACCCTAAATTTTAATTGTATCCTAAGTTCAACTAACATCATTTCCCTTCCTTTTTTGAATAGTTAATTAATCAATATTAATTAATTAATCATGCACACATAATTCTAAAAAACTAATAAAATGTGGAATTTTCAAGTCACAGAAAATCTTCCATATTATTCTCAACCAAACATTGAGTCATCAAACCATTTACTTAATTCCTTAACTAATTATTGAGTCATCATTGAACCTTTCAACAAACATGGTAAGTCATCTAATTACCTTGACTTATTTATGAGAAACTTTCAACTAACAACTAACATTCCCTTTTTCTCTCAAAGATATGAGGAATTGGTCTCTTCCACATGGATAAGAACTCAAATTCGACCATCTAAAATTAACATAATATAATAAATACAAATTTATCATAGCCACTCATATTCTCACCCAAAAACATATAAGTTAGATGTCACCCTTATTTTTTTATCAAATCATCATCAAACTATCTAAGTGCTTTCAAAATAATCTTGCGATTTCATACTAAAATAAATAAATTATGTTCATATGATACTGAAATTCACTTTGCCTTGGAGAATGAATTGAGCATCCACATATCGCATTGCAAGAGCAAATCAAAGTTCACCTATACAGAAGGTGATTTGTTTTTTTGGTAATATGGTACATTTTAAGTATGTTTGTTTTGTTGATTTTAATTAAATAACTCTAAATTAGGTTTTAGTTTAGTCTTTATAATAGGAAGTTAATTGTTTATTTGATTTATTAGCTTGCATAGATTCTAAAATTATAGCTATCACATTCTAGCACATGGTGGGAATTTACTAAATATTTTTCATCTTGTATGCTTTCTTAGAGTTTTTGAGTTGTTTTCAAATTTTGTTAAGGTGAATAGCTATTTAATATTGTCTAGAAGGTTGTATTTGTTGTTTTAGGTGTTATTTTTGGAGTTTTATGAGTTGTATGTTTGTTTTTTAAACTGAAAGTTTTCTCCATGGAATGGTAGTTTCATTTTTTTAGAACAAAAATTTTGTGTTGAGCTTCAATGGTATTGTGTTGTATATCAATGAATTTGTTCCAGTTAATTTATGGGCATTCTTTCTGCATCTTCTTTTTGGTTTTCAATCTTTTCAACCTTTGTGTCTTCCTGTCATTCATTTTTTTATCTTTCTCTTTATGTTTCTTTCTATTTTATATTTTTTTCATTTTTTAGAGAATTGGTTTTGTAGTAAAAAATGGTGAATTCATTACATATTTCAATGAATTTTTTATAGACTTTAGTAGTTTTTTTACAAACTTCATCAGTTTCATTTTATAAAATGGCAGTTTTGTTAGCTTCATGTTTCTATTTCTTTTATTTATTTATTTATTTTTCCATTTTTATAAAATAATGGTTTTAGAGGATAAAAAAACAATTATTTTGCAAAATTTAGTGGTTTTGTGGAAAAATTCAGTGGTTTAGTTCAATATAGTGGTGGTTTTATAAGGCAATGACTTTCTATTTTTGTTTTATCCTTTCTTTATTTGTGTTTTCTACATTTTTAACTTGAACAACATGAATTCACTATTTTATTGAATGAATTGTCTATTTTATTAAATGATTTCACTTTAAGGAAAATTCATACTATTGAGTGCAGAATTCTTACTATTTAGTGGTTAATTTGTATTATGTCATGGTGAATTCATGCTTCCACCTAAAGTGATATCTTTTGAAGGCCATAATGTTTGACTCGAGTGTCTATTTGACCCCCTGCTTATGCCAAAACAAAGATATTAGAAAGGATAATAAAACTATAAACAAATATTCCACTTTGGATTAGAATTTTTGTATTATATTCAAATCTTTAAATTTTATTCATTTTTTATCTTTGATTTCTTACATATACATTGAATATGTGTTGTTTTGCATGCTAATCTTTCCTAATCTTCAAAAATTTGCTTTCAGGGTTTATATTTTATATTTTTTGTGTTTCTGGCCCTCTTTTTTAGCAAAATACTTGTCAAAGTCACTATCCATAAAATTACTAACCATTCTATGTAGGTTCACAAGCCAAAGACTATAAGAAAAGCTAAACCAAATGTAATTTTTATTTTTATCATTTTATATATTTCAATTTTTTATTAATTCATTAAGTAATAGCTAATTAGTTTCATTTTTTGTAAATTTTTTGTGTTTATTAAAGACATTATGTATGTTCTTTCTTTGTATCACATTGGTGACAATCCTTAGAAACCAAAAACAATTATTGTAATTTTGTATTTATCAAATTATTCTCATGTATTATATTTACTCATGTCATATTGATGATGATCCTTATAAATGAGAAATGATATATTCTCCTTTTTCACTTTATATGGGCTCTATCAAACATGGATTCCATCACCACATTGTAGGCCTAACCTCATGTTCCAGTAGGATATACAAAATGATTTAGAGATATCATTCTTGGCTAAGAAATTGTGTGTTTTAAGAACACCATAAATTTATGGGATTACACCTCCAATGCTCAATCCTTATACAACATACCTCAAAATATGAATTTTTAGCAGCACTTTACTGAATTCTACAGATGGAGTGGGCATATAGGGGCTAAACCCTTTTATGTAGCCCATTAATCAACTTTTTCCAAAAACTTGGGCCTCATCATAAAAAAATTTATATATATTACACCCCCTAGTTTATATTTTAAAAAACAATAATCCTTAATAATCTATTTATATGTTTGACTTGTGGTGTTGTTGACAAATTTTTCCACCATTGGTCAAAATTACTTATGTGCAAGGTTTCAAAAAGACTCCATTCATCAAGTGAAGACTTTGGATATTATTCAAAAAATCATAAAAAAATCATTAAAAAAAAAAAAAATCTCATGAACATCTCATATATTTAAATTTCGGTAGAGGTCTCTTTTATTCCTCTAACTAGCTAGTCGCAAGCTAGTAAAGGCAATTTTCAAATGCTTGGTACATGAAAGAGAATAAGAGTTGTTTAAAATGGTATTAATTGTATATAGGGTCCCATATTTCATAAATATTCCATTTATTATTTTTATTATATATGGGCTTAACTTTATGAACAATTGTTAAGAAGGAAAGGTTCTCTAAAACCCTTCTTAAACCCCAATAGCTCAGTTTTGGGAGATACAATTACATTTTTTAGTTCTTTGTTGAAACTGAAAAGTGTTTTAAGATATTATTTGTAATAAATAACCTTTATACACCTTATTAAATCAAACATTTAAAGGAAAATAATGGATAAAGGTAAAGGTATAGGTTGTAGGGTTTCAAGCAAGCAAGAAAAATAGTCAGAAAAGGTATTTTTTTAGAGATTTAAGAGATTGTTTAAGCATATACAATAGTTTTAATGATTATATGTGTTATTATAGGTCATAATTAAAAAATAATTATATATTTATACCTCATAAAACTCAATAAAATGTCAAAACTCATACCTACAGGCATTTAGAAATGAAATTATGCAAGCTAGGAAACACCAAAAAGTGTATATTTTGAGTTTTATTAAATAAAATATATTTAAAATTGATATATAAGTCTGTTTTTATTTTATTTAATGTTTAAAATTTGTTTCATGTCTATAATGTACCTTAGGAGAGATAAATTTTCAAAACACAAGTCTGTGCATGAAGGAAATTAAGGTTTCTCACTAATTTGCTCACAAGTGGAGTTAGAAATGAGTGCTTCAGATCCTTCCAAGGTAAAAAATGATTTTCAATTTTGTATAATTCATTTAAAATTTTTAATACATTATCATTTAATGAAAATCAATTCAAAATAGGCTTATCTCATTAAAAAACATCTCTAGGTCACCCTGTAAATAACAAGCAGACACTTTTTATGAATTTATGTTTGAGAGTTTGGTGAAGAGTTTTTGATATTTTAAAAAAATTATAAGTATTAACCATTTATACCTATTAAATAATAATATTATAAGTCTTTTTTTATGTCTATAACTCATTTTAGACCCCCAAATCCAAATCAAGGTTTCTTGAGGCTTATAAAACATAAAATGACATTTTTGAAGGTTATAAGTGGAATTTAGAGATAAAAAATTGTTTGAAGTTATATTCCACAATTTTTATGATTTTAAAATACTATTTAAACTCATTATATATTTAAATAATTAAAATTCATCAATTTTTAGGTTCTCATGGTGTATTCAAAAAGCTTGTCAAAACCATAAAAGATGTACACATCTAAGAAGGACCAGTATGGAGTGTTGTGATTGTCCATCATGTAATGAACTTTAAGAAAGGATACTTTATGTATAATTAAACAAATTAAACATGATATATATTTCACTTATATTCCACATTTTATAAAAAAACAATTCACAAGTTCGATCAATGTATTGTGCATTCAATAGCCTTGCCTAGTCAAGCACATGTTCTCTTCGCTAACTGGAGATTTAGAAAGGGTTAAGTGTTTGTTATCAAAATTAACTAAAGGTTAATAAGGAGTATACATTAATTTAATAATATATTCTCTCTCACAATATCCCCCCCCTTGTAGTTAATTTTCTAAAATGTCATGTCAAACTCTAAGATGCATGCAAGATAGTTGAAGTCAAACTCCAAGATGCATGTTAAATAACTAAAGTCAAACTCCAAGATGTATGAAGATATCTGAAGTAAAAATACAAGATGAAATAAATATAACTAAATTTATAATTGAATATACATTAAATATCAAAATGATTTAAGTGAGAATAATAAGTTTAATGCAAGAACAAGAGGAGTTAACTAAAGATGATCAAGATCTCTTCAAGAATGCATGGATAAAAATCTTTGACTTTTCAAAAATTCAAACAAGATTATATCTCTATATCATATGCCATATTCCAATAAAATAATTTTTAAACTCTAATAAGCTACTTTTGAATTTGGGTTGAGTTTAAGGTTGATATGGATTTTAGTTAGTTGAATTCAAGTAAAAATGAAGGATGACTAGACAAGGGACTCATCTCTTAGTTGAAGACTGATTTTTCTCCTCTCTCCTTTATTCATTTTATATATGTATGTTATAATTTTATATAATATGAGGATATTATGATTCTTATACATATAAACTCTTCCAAAAAATTTACTACATCACCTTTGAAGTAATAAAGAGTTGATTTTTCATCCATTTTCAAGTTGTTCATAAAGTGTGTGTCTTGTGTTCATTAATGTAACTTAGTGAATGATTATTATTCCTATAGTTATGTATGAATTTTTCACCTTTATATGGAAAATTATAACTCTTTTAAGTCATATCAAGTGTTTAAGTCTAATTTTTACCTATTCTGGAAGTGAATTCAAACATTGTTTATTCTCTCCAAGTTAGTGTGAGTGTTTGTCAAGACTTATGTATGAAATATTGATGCAAGAGTCATTGTATGAAGATTAAGTGAATGTTTAAAATTTATTTATCTTAAAATAAATTTAAATTATATGCATAATTAAATTTAATATTGGTGTATCACCCCAAATTTTTATTTTTTATGTTCAATTTTAGCTTTAGTGTTGCTCCTTTTACCCATTTCCTAGTCCAGAAATCATAGAATTAGAGAGTTTAGATAGAAGTGGGTGAGTGTATAAAATTTAAATAAACCTTAATATAGATATTATATCCAATAAAATGTCACCCACACCTTAGATATTTTCTATTGTATCAATAGGAGTGAGAACAAGCACATGTTCTTACAAGGATGCACTTCTGAGTGATAATAGATTCTGGCATGCTTGGTGGGATAGATTGGATGTTGATGTTAGAAATTTGAAGAAAATAAATTACTCAATTACTTAGTATTTGGTGACTCCAAGTTATATTCAACTAGTTTAATTAGTCCAAGTTCCTAAAGATCATTAGTTGGTATGTATTTCAATAATCCATATTGTGAAAATATAGATTTTGTACCTTCATATCCTTCATATCAAGATAAAAATATTTATGGATTCATCTCAAGTATCCCTAGAAAATAAGGATATCAATGTTTTCATGGTGTTTACCCCCTTCCACCCCTACTCATATTTATGATCAGTGTTAAAAAAATCATGTTCTTTCTAATCAACTTTAAAAAAGTGTGTAAGAGATAAGATTTAACTTTGAGAGACAATGTATGGAGAGTGATAGGGAAGAAGAATAAAATAGGCATCAATAAGAACATAAATATCAAGCCTATATACATCATCAAGAGATAAAATCATTGAAGGTATACAACAAGGCTACAAGAGAACAAATGCAACAGCTACCCATGAGAGTACAAAAAATTGAGTCCAAAATCTCAAGTAGGAAATAAGAAGAAAGAGAACCCATTGAACCTTCAAGAGAGTCTACTTGATTTGAAATCATAATTTTTAGGACTCCTAATCCTATGAAATATCGTATGCCTATTTAATTTTTACTCACTCTTCATCAAGAGACTAAGACCGTTCCATCTTAGAAACCTTATTTTACCAAGACCCTTGATTATGTCATGCCTACTCTTGAGAAAGAGCTTTTTCCCATGCCAATCCAAAATAAAGAGATGGAGAAATTTTTATAAGCCCAACCAAAAAAATTAAAGTTTATTGATCCCCCCATCTAATCTTCAAGTTGAAATTTTCCATGAATATTAAGGCATATCAGAATGTGAGAGGCTGATTGTTGAGTGGAAAGAGAAATATGATGCATTTCTAACACAATTTTATTTCCCTTCTTTCAAATAAATATTAAATTAAATTATTACTTAAAAATATAAAATACTTCTTGATGCATTTTAAATCCCAAATATCATTCAATAGCATCCCATAAATTCCTATATTTTTATGCCACCAAATAGAATCTTTTTCCCTCCCACCATCTTCCTTTTTGAAGGAGGACCTATTATATGGAGGGAAAATGAAGAATTTCTAAGTGAAGAAGAGAATTTTTTAAGATATAATGATCAAGATTTGTGTTTGTAAAATTATATTAAATTTTTCATATAATAATATCATGTTTCATCCCTTGAGGAGAAAAAATAAATTGCAACTGCAAGTAAGACTCAAGAATTATATCATGAAGATGTTCAAGATGACATGACAGCAGCTAGTGAGATTACAATAGTGGTTTCACAAGGTAACATCCTTATACATGAACTAAGTAAATATTAAGAAGATAAAAGTGAGGATAAATAAGGTTTTGATGAATATCTTGAACATTTGCAGTAGTTGACGGTCAAAATGGTATATCTAAATATGTCATAATAAGCCAAGAATATTGTTCTAGTGAGCCACTAATGGCTGAAGTTGTAGTTATTATTATGGATCATAATATGGTTACATTGGAGAGATTTATTAGTTTTTAATATAAAAATTAAGTTATAATTGAACCACAAGAAGAGATTGTTTATATTGGAGATATGTTTGCTTCAATTGATTCACTTGGAGATAAGCCAAAGAGGTTGATAATCAAGAAAATAGTTGATCCAACCAAAATAGAACTTAAATATAATTTTGTTTCTCATATTTATAAACCACATGGAGATTAAATAATATTATTATTCTTTTATCTAGGTGTATTTTTAGTGTTTTACATATTAGTATTAGTTTTTGCTTTCCTCTAAGTGTTATTTTGCACATTTTTTAGTTGGTAGTTGTTATAATTTTCAATTCCATAAGTGTTTATGCATAAGTGTTGTAGTTTATTGAGGGAATTTTTAGTTTTATATTTGAATATATTTCCATTACTCCATACCTTAATGTATATATCTACTGGTCTTGAGTGTTTAGTAGATGAACATCCCAACAGGGTCACCAAGAATATTGATAAATTTTTTAACCATTGGTTAAAGTTTCTTATGTACAACTTTTAAATAAAAATAAATTCATGGATTAAATAATAAATAGGTTATAAAAAACTTATAAATCCAAAACCATGTTCATAAACATCTCACAGGTCCAACTTTTGATAGAGGTTTATTCTATTCCTCTAACTAGTTAGTTGCAAGCTAGTGAAGGCACTTTTCAAATGCTCAGTGCATGAAGGAGAATAAGAATTGATTAGAATATTATTATGGGGAAATAATTACCCATATTATTTAAATATTAAATTCATTTTTTTAGGTTATAGAGGTCTAAATTTATGAACAATTGTTAGTAAGGAAAAGTGCACTAAAACCCTTCTTACACCCTAATAGCTCAATTTTAGGAGATATGATTGCATTTTTTAGTTATTTATTAAAAATTAAAATTGTGTGAGATATTATGGATAATAAATAACCTTATTACACATTTATTAATTTAATTTTTAATTAAAATAATGGAGAAATTCAAAGTACATGTTGCAGGGTTTCAAGCAAACAAGAGAGATAGTCAAAAAAAGCATTTTTGAGAGGTTTAAGAGATTGTTTGATCATATAAAATGGTGGAAATGATTATATGAGTTATTAAATGTAATAATAATAATATAATTTGGTATTTATTCCTCATAAAACTCAATAAAATATAAAAACTTAAACCTATAGACATTCAGAAATAAAATTATGCAATCTATGAAACACCAAAAAGTGCATATTTTGAGTTTTATTTAAGGAAAACTCTTGATATTTGACATGAAATTATGTTTTATGTACTTTAATGTTTAAAATTATTTTAATATATATAATATACCTTAGGATATATAAAATGGCAAAACACAAGTTTCTGCATGAAAGAAATTAGGGTTTCTCACTAATTCGCTCACAAAAGGAGTTATAAATGAGTGTTTTAGATCCTTCAAAGGGAAAAAAATGATTTTTTATTTTTTATAATTACTTTAAAGGTATTAATAAATAATAATAAAATTAAAACCAATTAAAATAGGCTCATCTTATTGAAAAACATCTTCAAGTCACCCTACAGGTAGCAAGCAAACACTTTTTTGTGAATTTTTTTGAGAGTTTGGTGAAGAGTTTTTAATATTTTAAAAAATTTATAGGTCTGATATATTTAGACCTATACATTGATAATATGAGTTTTTTTTTATGCCTATAACTCATTTTAGACCCCAAATCCAAATCAAGGTTTCTTGAGGCCTAGAGAACACAAAATGGCATTTTTAAAGGTTGTAAGTGGAAGTTAAAGCTAAAAATTTATTTGAAGATATATGACACCATGGTGATTATTTTACAATCATATTTAAACTCCTTATATATTAAAATAATTCAAATTCATCAAGTTCCATTTTCTCATGGTGCATTTAAGAAGATTGCCAAAACCACAGAAGGCGTACACATCCAAGAAAAACTAGTATGGAGAGTTGTGATTGTCCATAAGATAATGCACTTTAATAAACTATATTTCATAGAGAATTAAAAAAATTAAACATTATATATCTCCCACTTATATTCAACATTTTATAATAAAATAATTCACAAGTTCAAGCAATGCATTGTGCATTCAACAACCTTACCTAGTCAAACACATGTTCTCTTTTATAATTGGAGATCAGGAAAGGGTTAAGTGTTTGTTCTCAAAATGAGCTCAAGGTTAATAATTAGTATACATTCATGAAATGATATATTCTCTCTCTTAATTCCCCCCTTTGGGCCTATTTTATAAAAGTTCAAGTCAAATTCTAAGATGCATGTAAGATACCTAAATTCAAACTCCAAGATGCATGTTAGATAACTAAAGTCAAACTCCAAGATGCATGAATATATATGAATTAAAAATCCAAGATGTAATGAATATAAATAAATTAAAACTTTAATATGCATGCAATATTAAAATGAGTTAAGTGAGGATCAAATTTTCAATGCAAGATCAAGAGGAGTTAATTGAATATGATCAAGATCTCTTCAAGAATGCATGCATGAGAACCTTTAAATTTTCAAACATTCAAACAAGATTATCTCTCTCTCTCTCTCTCTCTCTCCTATGCCATATTCCAATAAAATAATTTTTAAACTCTAATATGATACATTGGAATTTGGGTTGATTTGAAGGTTGAGTTGGATTTTAGTTAGTTGAGTTTAAGTAGAAGTGAAGGATGACTACACAAGGGACTCGTCTCCTAGTTGAAGTATTTTTTGTCTCCTCTCTCCTTTATTGATTTTATATATGTATGTTATATTTTTATAAAATATGAGGATATTCTGATTTTTTAAACAAAAACTATACCAAAATTAGTACTACATCACCTTCGAAGCAATTAAGAGCTGATTTTTCCTTTATTTTCAAGTTGTTCATAAAGTGTGTGTCTTATGTTCATTGATGTAACTTAGTAAATGATTATTTTTCCTATATTTATGGTTGAAATTTTCACCTTTATACATAAAATTATAACTCTTTTAGGTCATATCAAGTGTCTAAGTCTGATTTCTACCTAATCTAGAAGTGAATTCAACCATTGTTCATTCCTTCCAAGCTAGTGTGAGTGTTTGTCAAGACCTATGTATGAAATATTGATGTAAGAGATATTGCATGAATATTAAGTGAATGTGTGTAAGTTATTTATATTCAAAAAAATTTCAAGTATAGGCATAATTGACTTTGATATTGGTGTATTACCCCAAATTTTTAGTTTTCATATTCAATTTCAGCTTTAGTGTTGTTCCTTTTACCTCTTTTTAAGTCAAGAAATGACATAATTAGAGAGTTTATAGAGAAGTGGGTGAGTGTACCAAATGTAACATCCCTTCATCTTGATATCATCTCTAATACAAGGTCACCCATAAATTAGAGAGTTTATTTTGTATCAATAGGAGTGAGAATAGGCACATGTTCTTGCAAGGGTGAACTTACAAGTGATAATAGGTGCACCTAAGATGAATGCATACCCTAGGGAAGATAATTTAAATTTAACCTTGAAATATGTTTTATTGGGATATGGGTATGACACTACCTATATAGTTATTGATTTGAAATATTGGGGTGTCATTATCTAATGGGAAAGCAAGTATAAATGAAAGCCCACAAGTCACTTAAGTCCCTTGCCTAGATTTATCCTTTTCATGTGGTTTTTATGTTTTATGTTTAGAATAGTTATTGTTTGTTTATATTTTATTTAATATTATTTTTAAAACCCATAATTTAAATATTTTTGAGTGTTGAAAACCAAAGTCTATTTATTGAAGTCAAAACTAATTTCTTAGATTTCAAAACAAACCTTGTTTTTCACTTAATCAAAACTTTTGCCAAAACGTTCTAAGTCTAAACCAATAACAAATAGAAAACCATCCTAAATCTAAAGACTTATTAAATACAATACCATATTGAGTCAAAACCAATATTTAATGCAAAAGCATATGGAGTTATGATACCAAAAAAAATCTTAATAGATACCTATTTACAAACAAGGATGAGCTCATTCTACGCTTTATAGAGCTAGGTGCTCATATTCCTTTCGAATTTGATCCTAAAAACTTAAACCTCCTAATTAATAAGGAATCTAAAACCATCCCATGTCAACATCAACTTACCACTAGTAACTTTGTTATCCAAATTCAACCAGATCTCCCCTTCACTAGATATAATCCCAACATCCCCCATGATAACTACAAAAAAATCATCTCTAGCAACCCAATCCCAAAATCCAAACATCCTTGAACAACTCCAACAATTAACCCAAATTTTGGAAGATCTAAAAAATTATATCAACCTTATTACATCAAGATATTCATCACTTAGTCAATCTAATAACCTATCCAATCCATAATCCAAAATTCCTAAATATCCCAACAATCCATCCCTTGAGCCATCAGTATCCAAACTACCCCCTGATCCAAAATAAATCTAACTAACCATGTCCTTCCATCACCACACCAAGGACCATAATTTGACCAAGCATCAAATCCATCCACATACAAATAGAATAAGTATACTCCTCTTAAGAAGTCCTTAGACGTGATCTTTCACTAACTACTTGTTGAAAACATGATCTTGTATCCACTCACCAAACCTTTTGATAAGAGTAAACCAATGCCTACTTGGTATAAAAAGGGTGAATAATATGAGTATCATGTGATTTTAGATGTGTGATATTCAATAATTATATTTAAGATTTAATTGATAAAGGGGACATTGAAAGATAACAAATTATATTCACATCTAAAAATCATATCTTAGGGTTATGCCAAGATGCCTTTCTTGAATATAATAAAACTCCTCCACTTACAAATTAAGGTCATGACCTACCACCAATCTTCTATGAACCTCACTTTGATGTACCCATTTTTTACCAACCCATATTTGATTAGCATGGACTACCACCAATTTTTGATGAACCTACCTTGGATTATCCACCCATATTTAATGATCCCCTCATTAAAAACCCCATTTTTTACAAATAACCCATTTTTTACTAAACACCCATCCTTTACCAATCAACCTCCAAACAAAAAAATCTACCATGCATTAACCAATCACCCACTGTATTATCACACATTCAATCCCCTATCACCCCATAAAATACACTTCAAGTGATAGAGGTACTTATAGAAAATAAAATCCAAACCACTTTTTGCATAGCTAACCTCCCTACTTTTCTCATAATTATTGGTAGGCCCACCATACACAAAAAAATGCAATAACATCCTATCACTTGGTAGTACATCACTTATAAAATCTATCCTTCTCATAAATAAATGCATTGATGACTCTAATAATCCTAACTTATACATCAGCAATTTAGCATCTTATTTCCAAAGCAACAAATATCTTATATCAAGCAAAATCCTCATAAGCATGAACTATCATGGGAGAGGCCTTGGCCTTCATGAATACGGAATCCTATAACCCATCTATTTTAATACAAACACTAGATCCTATGGCATCAACTACAAACCATTTGAAAAATAATATAAATATGTTAGTGTTACTTTCATGGTTTCTAAGGAATCTTCATACATAATCAAAATAAGATCCATTCATAGTCCCTATGAGGACCGTGATGTTAAATTCCTTTCAATAACACCACCAATACTTCATCCCATCTTGATATTCAATCTCTCACACTAATCAATTGGGATCTAAAATAATATAATATTCATCCTTTATGTTGGGAAATAACAGAAGCACACAATTGATTACCAAATACAAGCAACTTACATGCAGAATTAAACCAGAATCAACAAGTAACTAGAATTCAAAAATAACACAAAATATGAGAGACAATACACTTGTATTAAAACTCTTCCAAAAAAGAATACAATAAAGAGACACCATGCTCTTCCACCTTATAGAGGCTTCCCACACCTCAAGTGTACAGTACTTCTTTCCTCAAAGCTCTCTCTCTTATGGTCCCAACACACAACTCAAACACAGAGTTGGTGTTCACCTCCAACCAGTCAGTATCCACTACTGCCAGTACTCTAGTGCTCCACACACTCCACAAGTGCTCCATGCACTCCAAGTACACAAATGTACTTCAAATAGATCTCCCCTGAACTGCAACAACCTGCAACCCAAATGATCTCACTTATGGAAGGATCTTCCTTGCCTTCCTCTATGCTCTCTTTCTAAGTACACACTGTACTCCAAGTAGATCATGCCTGATATTGCTCCCTGTTGTGTTGTTTTCCTCCCTGATCTTGCACACCTATAAATCAATCTAGTTCTACACACCTACAAACTTGGATCATGCACACACATACACCTGTAGATTAATAATCTTACTTACCATGTAGATCTCCTAAAGAAGCCATGCACACCTGCTGACCAAGATCATACACCCCTGAAGAATCCTACTGATTCTCTAAAACTAGCACCCACACTTGGTACTACTGTGGAACTAGGAGGAACACCCTTGCTCACCTCACACACAGAAGGAGCTAACTTTGCTCAACTCAAACTAGAACACCTTACAATACAACCTATGTGTCTCTTAAATAGATCTCATGCAAACAATAATTAGACATCTAATTATAATAATTAGATCTGTAGCTTCTAGTCTAAATTTGGCTCTTGACATGCAAACACTTGGTTCATTAACTAACTACCCATAAAACTTGCAGTTCTGAACCGCACAGGTGACTGATGTCGGTCCCTATCTGCCTGGAGGTGATCGACACTGGCTGATCCCTGACTAATGTCGATTGCTTCTCTTCACTAATCCTACCAATGTCGGCTGATCAGACCAAGGCCAGTTGCTCTGCAACTCAGCAACCTTCAGCAACCTCCTTCCCTATTTGCATCAATGAAGCTTTTAGCTCCATAACCTAACAATCTCCCACTTGGAGATAAATAGTTACACTATACATGTACCTGTACCCCATCTAATTTGTTTCTTGGCTTGTATCCCTCTTCAAGATCAATCCTGAAGACCACCCACCACACAACCTGTGGTGCACCTCCTGTCATCCAAGTAACCTGTTGCATCCACATCTACAAATGCATGTAGAAAATAACTTGACCCTGCATATCATGTCGACCTATTGCTGGTCCCTCTCAAATACCTGAGAATCCATTGAACTACCCTCCAATGCTTCTTTTCCAGATTGGCTCCAAACTTTCTGATAGCACCCACTACTTGGGCAAACTTAGGTCTATACCAGACCTCATGTGATTTCAGACACTAAACTATCCAGCCCTTAGTGTGCTCCAGTTCTGCATCCTAAACCTCACCAACACCTAATTCACATCAACTCCCACTGGAGACAAAATCAACCTGTGATTTTCCATGTCTCCCATGCCAAAGAATTTCATTGTTCCAAATTCCTCATGACATGCCACTAAACTAACCTTACCCTTAGCTCAGCAAAACCTTGTATGTACAAACCTGCTAGCTAGCAAACCATCCACATATAATAATAGGATAATGTAGCTATCATCATCCACTTGGTAAGACAAACATAGTAGTTACCCTAACATTGACTAAAGCCATGCTTTGTCATCCCCCTGTCAAACCTGTACCACTGTCCTGCAGCTTCCTCAAGACCATGTGACTTGGTCTTCCATCTCACATGTCCGTTCTCTCTATTCTTTAACTAAGGTATCCATTTGTCTCTGTGCTTTCATACCAGTTGGCAACCTTACCAAATCTCTCGCTTGGTTCTACATCATATTCTTGCCATGCTCCCACTATTTCCTGGATCTTTCCTACTCTACAGTCTGTAACTAGTATAAAGAAGAGGAACAATGAATTTAAGGCTTACTTACCATCTTTAGTCCTCCATATGGGTGTTTGAGACCTCTTGATAGCCTGTTGTCCTCCCAAAATCCATTACAGTGACCGATCTCGATCACTACATAGTCTGCATTCGACTGATGTCAGTTCCCATGCACCTGTCCTGACTACCAACCCTACCAATGTCAGTGTCTCCTATTGCCGACATTGGTCCTCCTGACCGACGTCGGTCTTACCTATTGTCGATGTCAGTCTTACTCTGCCTGACACCACTGGCTTTGGTCTGCACATGACTGACATCGGCACCTATTTATTTGACGCTAGTTCTTCTTGACCGACACCGGTACCTGTGTTCACCTGTGAGTGATGACTTTTTTACCCATGAGCTCTCCATGGATCAAAACCCTATCCAAACCACCTTTCTCAGAGTTACTCAGCCTTCTCCATTGATCTATGTCTGCCATCTCCTCCATAAACACCAAGGCTTTCTAGTTCTTAAGCCTATAAAATATATCAGTCTTCCTCTTAAGAACATGCATCTCCTTCTTGCTCATGTGACCAAGCCTACAAAGCCACGTCTCTGCAATAGAAGAAGAATTAGTAATATAAACAAGTAGATAAAGAGTACCTGCTTTCTTACCACCAGCTAATTCAAGTGCATCCACTGTGAGAGTTCTTGTGCATCTCTCATCACCCAAATTTTCTAAAGAAATTAGCCACATCTCCAAGCCTGGGACCTGCATGACCTCCTTCAACACCCATGTGTTGGCCACCTACAATTTCAGCTTCACTTCCCCTTTGCCAATTCTTTGACAAGGCTCACCAGCTCCTCTCCTTGGGGCTACAACATCTGCTTCTTCAGTTCCTTCATGTTGATCTGCTACCAACCAACAATCTTCTTTTCCCTACTCTTTCTTTCCATAGGACCGTAATTGACCATTCATGCTTTTCAATTCCTCCATTCTTAGCTTACTTTTTTCTACCATTGCTCTACTCCCACTCAATCAAAAACCCCTGAGAGTGACCTGTAACCAAAACACAAAACCTACTCCTACAACCTTAGCTCTGATACCACTTATTGGGAAATAATGGAAGCACACAATTGATTACCAAATACAAGCAACTTACATGCAGAATTAAACCAGAATCAACAAGTAACTAGAATTCAAAAATAACACAAAATATGAGAGACAATACACAACTTGTATTAAAACTCTTCCAGAAAAGAATACAATAAAGAAACACCACGCTCTTCCACCTTACAGAGGCTTCCCACACCTCAAGTGTATAGTACTTCTTTCCTCAAAGCTCTCTCTCTTACGGTCCCAACACACAACTCAAACACAGAGTTGGTGTTCACCTCCAACCAGTCAGTGTCCACTACTGCCAGTACTCCAGTGCTCCATGCACTCCAAGTACACAAACGTACTTCAAGTAGATCTCCCCTGAATTACAACAACCTGCAACCCAAATGATCTCACTTATGGAAGGATCTTCCTTGCCTTCCTCTTTACTCTCTTTCTAAGTACACATTGTATTCCAAGTAGATCCTGCCTGATCTTGCTCCCTATTGTGTTGCTGTCCTCCCTGATCTTGCACACCTGCAAATCAATCTGGTTCTGCACACCTACAAACCTAGATCATGCACACACATACACTTGTAGATCAATGATCTTACTTACCATGTAGATCTCCTAAAGAAGCCATGCACACCTGCTGAGCAAGATCATACACCCCTGAAGAATCTTATTGATTCTCCAAAACCAGCACCCATACTTGGTACTGTTGTGGAACTAGGAGGAACACCCTTGCTCACCTCACACACAGAAGGAGCTAACTTTGCTCAACTCAAACTAGAACACCTTACAATACAACCTATGAGTCTCTTAAATAGATCTCATGCAAACAATAATTAGACATCTAATTACAATAATTAGATCCACAGCTTCTAGTCTAAATTTGGCTCTTGACATGCAAACACTTGGTTCGTTAACTAACTGCTCGTAAAATTGTAATTCTAAACCGCACAGGTGACCGACGTCAGTCCCTATCTACCTGGAGGTGACCGATGCCAGCCAATCCCTAACTGATGTCAGTTACTTCTCTTCACTAATCTTGCCGACATCGGCTGATCAGACCGACGTCAGTTGCTCTGCAACTCAGCAACCTCCTCCCCTATTTACATCAATGAAGCTTTTAGCTCCACAACCTAACACTTTATCCCATCTTACAAGTGAATCCCACACACTTTTCAATTGGGACTAAAAATCTTACCTACCATCAAATTTATTGCATGACAATCAAACTCATGATTTATATCTAAATAAAAGAGCATAAATCAACATCATCATATTCTAAGGAACAACAAGTGTTCCTTAATCAAAATGAATCTTAAAATATAGAAAATTAAAATATGAAATCACCATCCCATAGTGAAAACCTCTTTAAGACACTATCAAATAATCAAAATCAAAATTTATAATCTAGAAAAGCCAAATATGAAATCATTATCCCCTAGTGAAAACCTTTTTGATGCACTAAGGGACAATCCAAATTAAAATCTAAATCTAGAAAATAAAAAAATACAAGCCCCTTAGTGAAAAAATATTTGAGACACTATCAGACCAATATTAAAATCAAAATCATCCAAATCAAGAAATTAAAGTCCCTCATATGTCAACATATTCACAAGATGAATCAACATATCTTACTGTAGACATAATTAGTATAAAATAAAATCTCCAAATCATCCTAATTGAATTTACTCTTAGTTTCATAGAATGTGAAATTATTGGTCCCAATCATCCTTCCAATCCCTAAAATAATTCCCTCTCTCCAAATTCTTCATGCACTCAATACACATCCTTCATCCAACACATTTCTCACTTCACCTTCTATGGTATCACCCTCTATTATAGGGGTTATGATGATATCCTGGTAAATTTGGAAGAATCCACCTTAGAAATCAATGAAGTTATTGATGACATATTTGGGGCACATACCTGAAGGATCACTAGGGGTCAACATCCTGCATATTTAACACTTACATAATTGATATGCCAAAAAAAATTAAAAATATAAATAACTCATCCAATGGTGAAAACCATTTCTATGGCACCTTGGACAAGTACCATGATGCAAATTAGTGTTTGATGCCATGCATAAAATATCAATTATTTAACAAGTACCTTAAACTTGGGGGGGGGGGGGGCAGGCGGCGGGGGTGTGTAAACATTTCTTCTATATGCAATGGGAAATACAACAGATCTCTAAATCAATCCTAGCTCAGAGAAGATAGATCCTACTTACACTTTTAATTAGGGATACATTATATAATCAAGGTCTTGATCAAGGTAGATATTTTAAACTTAATCAAGGGATATCTTACCACAATAATATCACTACAGAGGGTTCCAAACCCTTCAGTCAAGCAAAACTATGCAACAACCCTAACTAGGTCCTATGTTTTCATATTCACTAAACTAATAACAATTAAATAAAAATCTAATATATTGTTCACCAAATCTTATGACACAAAGTGAGGGTAATATACATGAAAATTAAACTTGAATAGAATACATATACTCATGTAAATGTATATGGAATCCTAATGCATGGAATAGAAGTGCAAATGCATATCTATATACTCTTACAAAGGAGGAAAAAAATTAGGAATACTTACCTTCGAAAACAAATCCATTAAGCCTCAATATCTCCTTTGGCTAAGTTTATTCACAAGAGGTTATTGTGTTATGTAAGGATGATCAGGATAAATTATCTCTAGGCTACATAACCTAACAATGCATCCAAAATACTTCTACATAAGACAATATCTATATCTCCAAAGAAAGTATGAAACCCTAAGCTTATTCCTCAAGTAGAATGGTGGATAAGCAGATGTGAAATATATATTACTTCTTCTCTTCTCTTATAAATGGTAAAATGAATGTATTTATATAGGCAAATCTAACCCTAATCCTTTCTAAAAGTTTAGGTCGATAAGATTGACCTAGTCGAGCTAGTATCATAATTGATAAAAATGAAGTAGGGCATGGACTAGGTCAGCCAGGGGTTGACCTAGATCACAATAAGTTTAATTTATAAGAGTAAAAGGTTGATGGGACCAACTATGTAATGTAAACTATCAAAAATGGGTTTAGGTTAGGTAAGGGCTAATGATGTTAAATGACTAGAGGAGGGTGCAAAATAAGAGGCAAAGCTTAGAGAAATGGTTTTAGGAGACAAGTGTGTAAATAATAAGTGGAAAAAAGGGATAGAAATCTTATGAAGCACCAATGGCCTACCCACCCATTTTTTGATGTAGCCCTTAGGGATTTCACTTATAAATATTAAGACTTAATGGGTTCCTACAAGATAGATAGCATCATAATTGATAAAGTTTTAAAATATTATGTGTATACATATGCCCCACATGAAGCTCATCACATGTCACGTAGGTGAAACATGAATGGTGCTTTAATAAAAGAACATAAAATCACATAATTTTGAAGTTGAATATAGGATCAAAAAACACATACCTCTACTTACCTTATTGTTGTAGATAAAGAAGAAGATGCAAGAAAATTGAATGTGTCCAATGTGAGGAACATTATACAAACTTATAGAGATTAGTGAAAAAGAGTAAAAAATAAAAAAAATTGTAATATAGAAATATAATAGTTTAAAATATACTCTACGACATTAGAATTCTAAAACATTTTACAGTTTGGAAAAAGAATTTGTAGAGACAAAGATATGAGCAAATAAGAAATATGACGGTAAATATTTTAAGGTTAAATAATTGGGAATAGTAAATATAAATAGGCTAAAAAATAATACATTTGGTATTATTTAATATTATGAGAAAAATAGAGCTCTGATAGACCCAGTGAGAGCCCAGAGCCTCATAATGGTGAGGAGATGATAGCTAAGATGGGGAGGATGCATAGTGGCCATAGTGAGTGAACCATAGGTAAGCAACTTAAAATTTCAATTTTTTTAATATTTTTATTTGAAATTGAGTGATTTATTTAAATTTGACTATTAAGTAAAATTTAGGCACTACAAGGAACCTTAATAATTTTTTAGAGACATTATTACATCTTGATTTCTCACTAAGTTGATTTACCTAATTATCCATGGATTATTATAGTTGTTAGATTGATTAGTTACTTTTTAAATAAACTATAAGTCATGAGATGTTATTGGATATGTGTATGTTACTTTTATTTCATGATTTCATTGATATTATTTGGTTATCTTATGAATTCTATACATTATAATTATGTTAATTATTGTTACAGCATTGTTTTATGATATATATATCATGATGTAATGGGCTACCTACCTTCTTGTTGTAAGTTGGATATAGGAGAGTTCATCCCTTAGAGTATGATGGAGGGATATAATCATGAAATAGGGTGATGTAGATGGATATGGTGAAGGATGATAGAGGAACTATTAAAATCCCTACATACACCAAATTATATTTTATATGTTATATGCATTGTGTATGGATTATTAGAGTTAGTACATTTTTAAAGTCATTTGCATTTAGATATTATATTTTGTGTATTAGTTTAGTTTAGTACTTATATGTATGGAATAAATCATGTGTGATTTCATAATGTATATTTGACATAGACTTAGTGCATAATGTTGCATTATTATTATATTATGTTATTGTACTCATGTTTGTGTATGATTACAGGAATGTGTTTCTATGTTCATAATAACTAGTTTACTATTGTATATAGACTAAAAAATACATATTTTCAATGTTTTAAAACATTATCTTGTTATCATTGATATTTGGGAATATCAATATATGCTTTAAGGGTATGAAGATAAAAAAATATGTAGATAGTTAATATAAAATAGTAATAATTTGACAATTATGTTACAATAATACTATTTTGAATAGGATACCAATTATCTGATTTAATTTTTAGATAAAAGGATATCACCAACATTATTGTTAGTTATAATATTATAATATTGTTTATCATTGCAAGCTAATACCAAGATTTCACTATAACCTAAGACTATCTTACAGTCTAAGCCTAGTCTTGTTAACATGCATGGACTATGTTAAGATTAAAAGTGTAGTTATCATTTTGAATAATGTTAAAAGTGGACTGAGTGGGGTACTAGGGCATGTAACATAGTTTATCATGAAAATATTTGAAATAAATAAAATAAAGATTCATGAAATGAGGAAAGTTCAAGTAAAGAGAGATTAGGGTTTTTCTTAGTTTTGTTAAAGAAAGTTAATTATGTTTTCAGTTACCGTTGGAATGAAAAATTCATTTTATGCATGGTAACTATAATTTTTGAGAAGTGACATGTAAGACTCAAGTTTGGTAAGAGATGGGCAAGTAGAATATGATAATAGGTGAGTTAAGAGGAGAATTTGGATGATGGCAAAGAGGAGAAGGAAAGTGCAGAAGGAGAGAAATATATTTGGTTCATTCTATTTCATATTGAAATCAAGATTGAGGTTGGTGAAGTAATTATTTTTATATTTGTTTAAAGAATTTTGTGTTTATTTTGGATTCCTAGGGTTTAGAAAATAAATTATGTGTCATATTGGGATACAAACTTAGTGTATGGATGGCTCATCCATCCATAAAACTAAGCCAAATATCCTCTAAAAATCCTAAGACTGCAAACTAGATTGAATTATGTGCTAATCCATTAGGGATAAATGAGACTAGATACTTGACGATATAAAGCCCTAGCTCAAAATAGAACCCTGTGTGGATGATAATATATATATATATATATATTGAGTTTTTGAAACTCTAGATGTGTATACATATAAGTAATATGCTCAAAATAAATATATATTTACATATATATTTATATACTAATATATATATGACATATTAAGTATATACTTATATATATAGAAAGAGAGTGGTGTACAAGAATATATATAGGTCTTGAGTGCTATATACAAACCAGGTCTAAGATGAAAGGATTTCAAGAGGATTAAATTAAAATTCTATATACTATAGTTTCATTTAGTTTATCTACATAATGATTGTTGATGTATAGGTTTATCGATTTGATTAAGATGAATGTATATTGACTATATAACATAGATAGTTAAAAATAATTAACAAATTTATATAATAAATGAAGTCATTCCTTATTTAAATCCATGTACATGTATACCTATATATGGACTAGGTATATAGGAAAATACAAATATAGAGTATATATGAATGTATATATGGCATGTGTGTACTTAAATATGAGAATAGGAGATATATATATATATATATATGCATATTTAATGAGTATATACCTATTTCAAGAAATTTAGATTTTAGATGTTTATGTCGAAGCCATTGTTATAAGTCTTAAACATTGTGAAATGATATATAATTGGACTATGTATTTTTGTTTATAACTTGAGGAGTATATATATTACCTGGATTGAGTGTTTATTATTACTCCAAATTGATTTCAAACATTTAAATGATTTATAGTAATATGTATTGATCATTGTGAACACATAAAGAAATGGATTGTTTATTTTTGGTTATAAACTGAGTATATATAGGAGTTGAGTATGTTTTTCTTAATACAAAAGGGAAGAATATATCAATTGTATGTTATTGTAAAATTAAATAGGGGATAAATATATTTATAGTGTAATCATCTTCTAATAGAGTGATGATATAAATCCATCTGTGTAAAAGCATGAAGGGGTGATTGTGAATAGTTTACATAATCAAAAATGTATACAAATGAGTAAAGGTTTGTTATCTTTGTTTTGGAAGTTGGTTTGATTTTATAAATACACTTAGAACCTAAAAAAGATATAAATATCTAATGGATAAATAAGGCATAGTTATTGGTCTTATGTTTATTAAAATTTGTTCCAATAATACATAAACAGTTGAAGGACTTAAATAAAAGGAAAAATAGGGTATGGATTGGAATGATTTTGAAACATAATCATACAATATAATTTATGTTGAATATTGTGAATCTAATTTGGGGATTTAATAAATGTTGAGACCCTATTTAGATCTATATGTGCATGTTCATGAAAATTTAATAGAATCTTATAGTCTATAAGTAAATGTAAAATAGTTTAGTATGGCATAACAAGGATATATATATGGATTGGAATGATTTTGAAACATAATCATAAAATATAATTTATGTTGAATATTGTGAATCTAATTTGGGGATTTAATAAATGTTGAGACCCTATTTAGATCTATATATGTATGTTCATGAAAAGTTAATAGAATCTTATAGTCTATAAGTAAATAGAGAATACTTTAGTATGGTATAACAAGGAGATATATATATATATATATATATATATATATATATATATATATATATATATATATATATATATGGGATGTATATATCATGTAAATTTTATAAATATATGATATATATCTATATTTGAACTTAGGTTCACATATACATATGTAGCTTATATATATTCGATGCATGCCTATATTTATAGATTATGACTGGGAATGAAGTCATAAGAACCTAAAGGATTGGGTACTATAATCATATGCATAAATCCCCCTAAAAATTTTAATAAGATGATATATATGCTCTTCTTTTTGAGTTATTTTTGTCTATTATAAACATTTAGACTTTTGGTTTGTAATTGAGTGGTATGTGCAATATTTTATAAAAATGTTGATTATATTTCATTTTTATTCACTTACAGAAAGTAGATCATGCAGTATAAGTATGTATTTTACCCATTTGGTAATTAAACCTACTTGTTATGATTTTTTTTATGTGATGATTAATAATAATAATAATAATAATAATAATAGAGATTCATTCATACATTTGACAGACTAAATGTATGTAATGTGATTATTCTTGTATTTAGCTTAAGTTATACTTGCTAGTAGGAAATTATCAATATGAAACTATTGGTTACATTAATTTTAACCAAATATCATATTTTTGGTACTAAGTAGTGAGATTGACTTCACTAGATTACTTAGCATCATCCATACCATATGAAGTTAATCTAATCAAGTGGTATGTATGAATTTGATTGATCCTAGAGATCAATAGATATTTGAAACCTTTAGCCAAAGTAATGTTTAGATAGATATTATCATTTCATAAGTATTATTTACATGTTTGTATGATATCATGTTAAAACATATTTTCTTTATGGTACACATCATGTATTAGAAATATTACAATATATGGGTACTAGCATGTCTCTTTAGATTCCCACACCCTCACTATCTACCCATTCATGAAGGGAGGACCATTCCCTATTTGGGGGATTATGTGTGAGATATATGGTCTATGATTGGTGTGTAAAAGTGCTTGGATGATTCTTTCCCTCCCCACTATAGTTCTTATTGGAGATTACACCTTAGATTATCAAAGATACTTGAGTTTGAGTGACTTGTGCTCCATGGAGCATTATATCTATTATTGTATTTATGTTGAGACATAATTCTATTTGGAAATGTAATTTATTACTTATGTATATTGACAATAATGACTATATTATTGTACTATCTATGGTCATATTTTATGTAATTATTTTCCTTATATAGTTATGTTTTGTTACATGTGATGCTAGTGATCAGTAATTGTTAATGTTACATGTTTACTTTATGTTAAACATACTTATTAGAATGTTAAGATCACTAATTAGATTTTAATGGTGTAATATAATGAAATAATATGTGGAATATAAAATCTTTAAAAAAATAGTACGTTATTCAAGTAAATCTTTGTAAGGATGTTACATTGTGGCATCAGAGTTGTGGCTCAAACTCTAAGACTTAATGAGTATGCTAACATTTTCATATTATTTTGTTATCATAAAAAATAATGGTGTGAGGAAGATTATTTAGAGATGGTCCTTAAAATGTCAATGATAATAACACTCCATTTGATCCTAACCAATTTCATTGAGCAAGCAGCAAAGTTAGATCAGATCCTTATAGCCATGAATGATACTAGGGACAAAATTGTAGCCCTAAAACACAAAATTCATAGACATGAAGAAGAATCCCATCAGGATGAGCTTGAAGATCATCTTGTTAAGCAAGAAATCCCTAAAGTGTAGAGACATGAGGAAGTGCCTCAAGACATGAGAGCACGTGTAGTTGTAGAATTGGCTAGGGATATGAGAAAGTTGAATCCACATAAGCTTGATGAAATTATTATGGGAGATGGAGTTAAAACATGGTTAACTAAAATGGATAAGTATTTTGATATTTTAAAATACTCTGAGGTCACCAAAGCCATTTGGGGACCATATCAGTTGGCTAGAGAAGTAGTTACGTGGTGGGCCAATAAGAAGTTAAAAATTAATATTAACTCAACCACCACTACTTGGGAGTAATTTATGACACAATTTAGATCATGGTGGATTCCATAATTTTATTTTTACCACAAAGCTTACAAACTTTCAAAATTTGAAGCAAGGAGAATTTTTAGTGGATGAGTATTGGGAACATTTCACCAAGCTTTTAAAATATGTACCTTAGGATCAAGCAAATGAGAGTTTTAGGACTAGGAAGTTCATCATAGGATTAAAAACCTAGAATGGTAGAGAGGTGGATGTTCATGTACTATCTACCATAGACCAAGTCAAAAGTAGTCAAGTAGGAGAAAAGTTAAAATCTCTTGCTCAGGTCAGAGACAAGTTTAAGAAAAAGTTTAGAAGTTCTAAGCCAACTGTCAAAAATAAGAACTAGAAGTAGAGGAGTGGAGACTCCAAGATTTAGTTCAAGAGCAAAAATACTAGATTTAATAGTGGTTCAAATAGCAATAAACTAGAGAATGGTTCTAAAAGCAATTTTTAAGGGAAACCAATAGTCTTATAGAAAGAGACCACTAGGAGGTTGCTTCATCTATAGAGGTGACCATTTTACATGAGAATGTACCCAAGATAAGTTGAGTAACAAAGGTTTTTCCCTTATTAAGGAACTTTTTAGTAACGTATTCATGCGACAGTTGATAATCGACAAGCTAAATTCCAAACTTTACCCATAAAACTATCAAGTATTTTGTTTGAACATATAGTTTTCATTTTGATAGATACAGGGGATACATAATGTTTTATAGCTCCTATAATTATAAATAAATTATCTATAAAAGTTAGATTAATGGAAAATAGATGATCAGTATAATATGGGAATGATTCTAAATTTAAAGTTGATAAGTGTTTGGTTCAAGCAAAAATTAGGTTGTTAGAATTCACAATAGTAATAGATCTTTATGTAGAACCATTAGGGTCATATGATGTGATCCTAGGAGTCAACTGACTTGCAAATCATAAATCCAAAATTAATTATTATCCAAAGAAGGTTGAGTGTCTAGATGATTATTGTAAATTAGATACTAATTTAGGGTGAGAAAAGGGAGTTAATGCTTAGGCATATTTCTACAATGCAACTCAAGAAGGCCCAAGGAAAAGGATGCCAAAAATAATTTATCAAGATAAATGAAATGGAATAAACTAAGGAACCATCAATTAAAGATTATCCTTTCCTTAGGAATTTTCATGATGTGTTTACAAAAGAATTGCCAAGATTGCCTCCCAAATGGGAGTTTGATTTCCCTATAGATATCAAATTAGGACAGAACCTCAGTCTAAAGCACAATATAAAATGACAACCACTGAATTGCTTAAATTGAAGTCTCAACTCCAAGAATTATTGTCCAAAGGGTTGATCAAACCAAGTGTGTCGCCATGGGGTGCACTAGTTATTTTCATCAATAAGAGGGATGGTACTCTTTGACTTTGCATTGATTATATAATTTTGAATAAAGTGACTATCAAAAATAGGTATCTAATACCTTGAATAGATGGTATTTTCAATCAGATACAAGGAGCAACAGTCTTTTCTAAGATTGATCTTAGAGATAGATATCATTAGTTAAGGATAAAAGATGAGGATATTCCTAATATATCATTTATAACTTGATATGGACACTAAAATTTTATGGTGTTACCTTTTGGGTTGATGAATGCACCTACAAAAGTCAAGAATATCATGAACAGTGTCTTTAGAGATTATCTAGATCATTTTGTTTTGGTCTTTTTAGATGACATTCTTATATATTCTAAGTTTGAAGAAGAGCATCTTCAACATCTAAAACTAGTTTTGTAATGTTTACTAAATCATAAGTTGTATGGAAAATTATCCAAGTGTACTTTTTTCCAAAATAAAGTGTAATATATGGGACATATTATCTTAGTGGATGGAATTTTAGTTAATCTGACTAAGATAAGAGCCATTATGGAGTGGTTGACACTAAGGAATGTCCACAAGGTAAGGAGTTTTTTTGGGATTAGTAGGCTATTATGGGAAATTCATTTTGAATTTTTCCAAGATAGCTGATCTGATTACCTCTCTACACCGTAAGAATCAAATTTTTATCTAGTCAAATAGTCTAAAGTTGCTTTTTAAGAATTGAAAATAAGGCTTACTTTAGCACCAATGTTAAGAGTTCCTGATCCCAATGGTCAATTTGTAGTGATCATAGATGCATTTAGGGATGGATTAGGAGGATTCCTTATGTAGGATAGTGCCATGGTAGTTTATTATTCAAGGAAGGTGAGGCCTTATGAGATGAATTATGCCTCGCATGACCTTTAACTTGCAAAAATTATTCATTCTTTTCAAGTTTGGAGACATTCTTTATTGGGAAAATTATATGAGCGACTAACAACTTGGGATTTAAATACATCTTCACCCAAAAAAATTTAAATGCTCATCATAAATGCTAGTTAGAGCCTTTTTCTAACTATGAATTTGATATCAATTACATCAAAGGAAAGAAAAATAGATTAGCTAATGCATTAAATCATAGAAGGTACATAGAAGTTGTGGTCACTATCATGATTACTTTTAGGGATAATATGATCAAATTCTCACCAATAGATGAATTATATGATCATGTCAAGAAAGCTTTATCTGAGAATGCTCAAAATCTTAGGTATAAAAGATACAACTTATAGAGTGATGGTCTTCTATGATACAACAGAAGGATGAATGTGCTAGATCAAGAGAATTTGAGGAGCATAGTTCAAAAATAACTACATAATACCCCATTTTTCAAGACATCCAAGAGTAACCAAGCTCATGGTAGAGCTTACACCAATTTATTTATGGAAGGGAATCATGAATGATGGATCAGACTTTGTGTCACATTATCTAGAATGTCAGTGAGTGAAAGAACATGTGCATCTAATTGGATTTTTATATCCACATCATGTACCATAATATAAATGATAGGTAATCATTATGGACTTTATCCAAAGTTTGTTATTGTCATAGAATAGGCATGACATGATCTTAGTTGTAGTTGATAAACTAACCAAGGTAGCACATTTTATACCAAGTAATTTAATAGATGATGCACCTACTCTTACAAAGAGATTTGTAAAGGAATTGTATTGATTACATAGATTTATAGAGAAGATCATATCAAATCATGATCTGAGGATGACTTCTAGGTTTTGGTTAACTCTAAATTTATCCTTGGGTACATAACTAAAATTTAATACTGCATATCACCCATAGATTGATGGTAAAACTAAGTGAGTTAATTAGGTGTTAGAGGATCTTCTAAGTATGTATTACATAGATAAAAAATACAAGTGGGAATAATACCTTCCATTGGTTGAGTTTGCATATAATAACTTATACCAATTTGCTTTAAAAATAGCACTGATTGAAGCACTATATGGAATAATGTATAAAACACCAATCAGTTGAGACATGTTGGAAGATAGGGTAGTCTTTAGACTTGAGATGCTTTAAGAAATGGAATATCAAGTTAGAATATTTAGGTAGAGATTGGTCAAGGTAAATGATAAGAAGAAGAGCTATGTTGATTTGAAGAAAATAGTTAGGAAATTTTTATTAGGTGTTAAAGTATTCTTGTGAGTTAAATCACAAAAGAGCTCAATTAAATTCAGGAAGTCAATGAAACTTTCACTGAGATATGTGGGACCCTTCAAAGTCTTAGAAGTGGTCAATCGTGTAGTGTATAGGCTTGCATTGCTAATATCCTTAGATTTATTACATAATGTCTTCCATGTATCTTATCTTAAAAATTATATAGGTTATCCTTCACATGTGTTGGATTAGAATGCTTTACAGGTTCTGGATCCTAGGGTGGTCATGGTAGAACCAATCAGAATAATTGACACTCGTAGACTTCATTTGAATAATAGAGAAGTGTCATAGTGCAAGGTCTTGTGGGACCAATACTCTAAGGATAGTGCCACTTGGGAGGACTATGATGAGTTTTATGAGCTATTTCCACATATATTTACTTGATTTTATGCTTCATACTATGTTATTTTTCTACTAAATAATGTTTATTATTTAAAACTATTGTTTGAATAAGTGTCATCGAGATGATGACTAGATTTAAGGGGAAGGATGTTACATATTGATTTCTCACTAAGTTTATTTACCTAATTATCTATGGATTATTACAGTTGTTAGATTGATTAGTTACTTTTTAACTAAATTGTAAGTCATGAGTTGTTATGGGATAGTTGTATGTTACTTTGATTTCATAATTTCATTTCTATGATTTGGTTGTATTATGACTTTTGTACATTATGATTATGTTAATTATTGTTATAGCATTATTTTATTTTATATATATCATGATGTAATGGACTAACTACTTTCTTGTCATGAGTTTGATGCAGGAGAGTTCATCCCTCTAGGCATGACAGAGGGAGAGAATCATCAGAGAGGGTGACGTAGATGGATATGGTGAAGGATGGCATAGGAACTGCTAAAACCCATGCACACACCACATTATATTTTATATTTTATATGCATTATGTGTGGATTATTAGAGTTAGTACATTTTTAAAGTTATTTGCATTTAGATATTATATTTTGCATGTTAGTTCAGTTTAGTACTTATATATATGGAATAAATCATGTGTGATTTCATAATGAATATTTTACATAGACTTAGTACATAATGTTTCAGTATGATTATATTATGTTATTTTACTCATGTTTGTTTATGATTACAGGAATGTGAATCTATGTGGATAATAACTAGTTTACTATTGTATATAAACTAACAAAAACATTTTTTCAATGTTTTAGAACATTAGCTTGTTATCATTGATATTCGAGAATATCAATATATGCTTTAAGGGTATGGACATAACAAAAGATAGATAGTTTATATAAATTAATAATAATATGATAATTATGTTACAATAATACTATTATGAATAGGATACTAATTATCTGATTTACATTTTGGTTAAAAGGATATCACCAACCTTATTTTTAGTTATAATATTATAATATTATTTATCATTGCAAACTAATACAAATATTTCACTATAACCTAAGACTGTCCTATGATCCAAGCCTAGTCTTGTTAAAATGCATAGACTACGTTAAGATTAAAAGTGTAATTATCATTTTGAATAATGTTAAAAGTGGACTTTTGTGTGGGGTAATCGGGCATGTAACATAGTTTATCATGCAAATATTTGAGATGAATAAAATAATGATTAATGAAATGAGGAAAGTTTGAGTAAAGAGAGATTAGATATTTTCTTAGTTTTGTTAATGGAAGTTAACTATGTTTTTAGTCACTGTTACAATGAAAAACTTGGTTTATGCATGGTGACTATGATTTTTAAGAAGTGACATGCAAAATTCAAGTTGGTAAAATATGGGTGAGTAGAATATGATAAGAGGTGAGTTGAGAGGAGAATGTGGACAATGACAAAGAGGAGAAGGAAAGTGTAGAATAAGGAGAGAAATAATTTTGGTTCATTTTATTTTAGATTAGAAGTGATATTGAGGTTGGTGAATTAATTATTTTTATATTTTATTATATAATTATGTTTGGTTTGGATTCTTGGGGTTTATAAAATAAATTATATGTTGTATTGGAATACATGCTTATCCTGTAGATGGCTCAGCCATTTACATAACTAAGCCAAATATCCTCTAAAAACCCTAAGACTGCAAACTAGATTGAATTATGTGTTAAGCTATTAAGGATAAATAAGACTAGAGGTTTGACGATACAAATCCCTAGCTCAAAATAAAACCCTATGCAGATGATATTACAATATATGTAAATTGAGTTTTTTAAACTTTAGATGTGTATACATATGAGTAATACACTCAAATTAAATATATATTTTCATATATATTTATATACTCAGATATATAAAAATGACCTATTGAGTGTGTGTGTGTGTGTGTGTGTGTGTGTCTCTGTGTCTGTGTGTGTGTGTGTGTGTGTGTCTGTGTGTGTGTGTGTGTGTGTGTGTGTGTGTGTGTGTGTGTGTGTGTGTGTGTGTGTGTGTGTGTGTGTGTGTGTGTGTGTGTGTGTGTGTGTGTGTGTGTAGTGATGTACAAGAATATATATAGGTCTTGAGTGCTATATACAAACTAGGTCTGAGATGAAAGGATTTAAAACAGATTAAATTGGAATTATATATATTATAGTTTCACTTAGTTTATATACATAATGGCTATCAATGTATAAGTATGTTTATTTGATTAGGGTGAATGTATATTGACTATGTAACATAGACAGTTAAAAATAATTAACAAATTTATATAAGAAATGAAGTCATTCCTTATTCAAATTCATGTATATATACACCTATATGTGGACTAGGTATACAAGAAAATATAAATATAGAGTATATATGATGTGTCCACTTAAATATGCAAACAAGACATATATCTATATATATACATATTAAATGAGTATATACCCATTACATGAGATTTAGAGTTTAGGTATTTATGTTGAAGCCATTGTTATAAGTCCTAAACATTGTGAATTGATATATAATCAGATTGTGTATTTTTGTTTAAAAACTGAGGATATATATATATATATATATATATATATATATATATATATTACCTAGACTAAATGTTTATTATTACCCCAAAATAAGTTAAAACATTCAAATGAATGATACTAATATGTATTAATCATTGTGAACACATAAAGAAATGGACTATGTATTTTTGGTTATAAATCAAGTATATATAGGAGTCGAGTATGTTTTTTGTAATACAAAAGGGAAGCATATATCAATTGTATGTTATTAGAGAGACAAATAGGAGAGAAATATATTTATAGTGTAATCATCTTCTAATACAGTGATGATATAAATTCATCTATGTTAAAGCATGAATAGTTGATTGTGAATAGTTTACATCATCAAAAATGTATATAAATGAGTAAAGGTTTGTTATCTTTGTTTTTGAAGTTGATTTGATTTTATAGATACACTTAGAACCTCAATAAAGGTATAAATCTCCAATGGATAAATAAGGCATAGTTATTGGTCTTATGTTTATTATAATTTGTTTTTCCAATAATACATATACAGTCGAGGGACTTAAATAAAAGGAAAAATAGGGTATGGATTGGAATGGTTTTAAATCATAATCATAAAATATCTATTATGTTGAATATTGTGAATCTAATTTGGGTTTTTAAGAAATGTTGAGACCCTATTTATATCTATATATGCTTGTTCATGAAAAGTTAATAGAATCTTATAGTCTATAAGTAAATAGAGAATACTTTAGTATGGCAGATCAAGGATATATATATATATATATATATATATATATATATATATATATATATATATATATATATATATATATATATATATATAATGGGATTTATATATTATGTAAAGTGTATAAATATATGATATATATCTATATGTGAAATTAGGTTCACATATACACCAGGAATGAAGTCATAAGAACCTAAAGGATTGGGTAATATAATTATATGCATAAAGCCTCCTAAAAAGTTTAATAAAATGAAAGATATGCTCTTGTTTGTGAGCTATTTTTATCTATTATAAACATTCAGACTAATGGTTTGTAATTAAGTGCTATGTTCAATATTTTATGAAAATGTTGATTGTATTTCATTTTTATTTGCTTACAGAAAGTAGATCATGTAGTATAAGTATGTATTTTACCTATTTGGTAATTAAACTTACTTGTTATGCTTATTATTTATGTGATGAATAATAATAGTAGAGATTGATTCATACATTTGATGGACTGAATGTATGTACTATGATTATTCCTATATTTAGTTTAAGTTATAATTGTTATTAGGAAATAATCAATATGAATCTATAGTTACAATAATTTTAACCAAATTTCACATTATTGGTATTAAGTAATAAGACAGACTTCACTAGCTTACTTAGGATCATCAATTCCAGATGAAGGTAATTTGATCGAATGATGTGTATGAATTTGACTGATCCTAGAGATCAATAACTATTTAAAAGCTTTTTATAATTGAAGGGCATTGCAAGAATAAGGCCATTGTAAAAAATCCTTATTCAGGAAAATACAAGGACCTAAGGAGTAATAAGAAAGAAATAGTAAAAGGGAATGAAAAAGCTAAATTCAAACTCCCAAGCATCAATAACTAGACTGTTGATGAGGAAACAGAGTGGGAAAGTTTTGAAAACACTAGGGAGGAGAGTTTGGAGGAAGAAGGAGGAACAGAAAGTGGGCATTCAAGTTCCAGTGAGGAAGAATAAGTGCAAGATAAGAATGAGAAAGAAGGAGTCACTATAGAGGAAAAGTCTGAAAATAGCAACCATGAGTCTGAGGAAAACTGCAAGTGTTTGAGGAAATGGTAAAAGATCTAAATGATCATGCTGTGGACCCTGATCTGATTAATGAGAAGGAAAATCTAGTTCAGGTTACTAACCAAATATTGGAAATGGGAGCTCAAGTAAAAGAAGTAACAAAAATGTAAGCCCTGCTGAAATAAAGGAACAGAAATGAATGGAAATGGAGGATTATATTGAAGAAGTTGGAAGCAGTCCTAAAAAGAACACAAAAGATTGGAGTGACAAAAGGCAGAATGACGAACCTACTAGATTAGCCAATTGTAAAACTGATGCTACCCTTCAATTTGATTTATGGACGTATAAGGAGATAATGGAAATCAATAGGAAAATGGAAATAATGGAGGGTAAATAGGAGGCAGTTTGGAACAAAATCAATAACATGGAAAAGTAGATAAGGGATATTCCCACAAAACTCAAAGAGTATGAGAAAAACCTAAGGGAACTCATAAAGGAAAGCAGAATAAAGATGGAGGAGGTAACCTCTAGCATTTGTGCTGCTGCTGTAAACATTGGAAAAAGAGCAAATGAGGAAATCAAAACTTTGGAGGGGCCTAGCAAGAGAACTAGACAAAGCTCAAGAAAGAAAGCAATGCAAGAGGGATCTACGCAGGTGACTGTTGCCATCCAGGACACTGTTGTGAAAGGTAAGGAAGTAGTGAAGATGATATTGGAACTAGAAGAATAGTTCCTAGTTCTTTTAGTTGGTTCTACTAGTTGGTTGTGTTTTCTGGTCTTGGTACCTAGTTTTTTGAACTTTTACTATGGAGTTTCCAGGTCTGTGTAAAACCTGGGGGCTATATTTGGTTGTTCATTTGTTAGCTTCAGGTCTTTGTATCTTGGTTTTGTTACTTTGGTGAAGTAGGCTTTAGGCTTGCCTATGGACATTTCTAATTTATCTTTCTCCTTTTGTTCAGGGTTTTGGGGTCCCTTCAAAACCTATTTTTACCTTAATCTAAAACTATTTAAAAGCTTTGAAAAAAGTAATGTTTATACATACATTGTCATTTCATATGTATGATTTGCATATTTATGTGATATCAAGTTAGAATGTATTTTATTGGTGGTACACATCATGTATTATAAATATTACAACACATTGTTACTAACATGTCTCTCTATATTCCCACATCATCACTATTTACCCATCCATGAAGGGAGGGCCATTCCCTGTTTGGTGGATTGTGCGATGTATCAATGGTCTGTGGTTAGTGGAGAAAAGTTCTTGGATGATGTTTTCCCTCCCCACTATAGTACTTATTTGAGACTACACTTGAGATTATCAAAGATCCTAGAGTTTAAGCGACTCATGCTCTATGGAGCATTGTATCTATTATTGTATTTATGTTGAGACATAATTTGAGTTGGAAATGTAATTAATTACTTAATGTACCTTCACAATATTGGATATATAATTGGGCCAATCATAGTTGGATTTTATGTAATTATTTTCTTTATGTAGTTATGTTTTGTTACATGTGATGCTAATGACCAGTAACTAGTAATGTTACATGTTTACTTTATGTTAAACATACTTAGTTAGTATTCTTAGATCACTAAATATATTCTCATGGTGTAATCTAATGAAAGAATATGTGGAATATAATTTTTTTTTTAAATATGTTATTCTAGTAAATCCCTATGGGGATGTTACATACACTAGGGGTCAAATAGAGTACTGGGTTGGAAGAGGTCAGACTAATAAATGCCCAATGCATTTATGGTAATTATTCAAAAAGTCATCATAGTGGATGAACAAGGTCGACTAGATTGACTTAGTCTATAGAAAATAGGAAAACCAATAAGCCAATTTAGTATTAGTTGGCCAACTTGGTTAGAGAAGAAGGATGACTTAGTACTAGTGGGTTAACTAATTTTGTTCTAAAGTGGTTGACTTGGTATTATAGAGGATGAATGGGGATAACTTAATATTGGTAAGTTAGATAGTGGTTGACTTAGTAATTCAAAGGCTAATTTAGTTAAAATTATGATAGGGCCAATCTAGTATCCCTGACAAAGGATAGGGTTGATTTAGTTTATAATGGGTCAATTTGGTAGAAAATGAGGAAAATAAATCAAACCAACGAGTGTTGAGAAATTTTTGAGAATGTATTTTGATTTGAATAACATAGAAATCTAATACATCTTATGTTATTTGATATTTTATAGAGGTGATGGAGATTTTGGTGATTGATCGATGCCTTGTGGTTACCAAATTTTCTAGAACACTTGATAAATGTGGATAGAGTGAGATTGGTTGCATTGGGCCTAGGAGGTATCATAGAGATTAGACACATCCCACTGAGTGTTGATCTCATTTTCATGTTCCTAAAATCATGGGAATGGTTGGCCAACACATTTTAATGGGTGGTGGATGGGGATACCATAGAGGTAGGTATCACACTAGAGGACATCCATGCATTGTTTGGACTACCTATAGGAGGACCACTAGTGATTATAGGGACACTAAATGATTTAGAAGAGAGATGAGCACTAGCCAAGAGGAGACATGCTTAGATAAGATCTACCCATGGTTGAGGGTGAGCATATTTAATATATATATTTCATAGATTATAGATATCATGAATGTTTTGATTGAAATTATGATAGCATGAGTGTTGTGACATAAGTCAGATGGAAAGATATTGATGTATGTGATAGCCTTGTGTTAGTCTATTTTGGATCTAGGTGCATTCTATGATTTTAGGTCTATTATTTGGGTCTAGCTCATGCATGATATGTATTTGATGTTGTCCAGAGGGAAAAAGACCATGGGTCTAGTGGTATTATTGAGTGCATGGATATATGAGAGGTTCCTAATAAATCAACTAGATAGGTTACCCAATTCGGTTGATGATAGGTTACTTTGGGTTAATTTATGGAGATAGGAATAGGTAGTGCATGTCATGCCCCACATGCCAACATTGTAGATAGTTACATAAAGAGAGATTATGTGGCATCCCTACACACATATTTTTACTATTTTTCTTAGTTGGGAGATTGTGGCACCAGGTTTGGTGTGAGTGTAAATCATGGGCCACTATACCTGGTGGGTAGAGTTATAGCCAGTGACATGCCTAGAATCCCATACCTAATGGCCCCTATAGTAGTGCCTAATTTTTGGACATAACATGCTAGAGATTTGAGGGGGAGAGTAGGAAGAGTTCCAGTTGAGAGATCAAGGATCAGGCTATGACATGTGATACCATAGACTGATCGAGCATGATAGCTACCAATTGAAGGAGGAGAGGGCATGGATGTGGATGTAAGGGGACATCAAGTATCATAATAGGCATTGTATTAGTAGGATAAATGACCACCTTAAGCATACCATCGATGGATATTTCATTGATGAGATCAAGCATAGGCAATAATGGTTACATAGGATGATTTGACAGTCAACCTAGGGCAGAGTTGGTCGATAGAGGCACCTCTAAAGAAAGGTTTGTGGCATGCATGGGTGGTGAATTTGGGATTTGATTTAATATGGAGGTGACACATAGATGAGGTGTTCAGGGGATGGGTTGATGGAGAGACCATTCTCAGTGAATGAGTAGATGGGGAGATGGTGGTTGGTGACACCAGGACATGTAAGAAGTGTTGTAATTTTTAATCTTTAGGATAGAATACTAGTTATATATGATTGTAGATAGATACATAAATTTGAATATGTATATGTGATTTGATATCTATCTAGGTTTTAGTTTTTGTATACCCTATGATAGAGGAGGTTAGATGGGGATCCCTAGTCATGACAACACACCATGACATTTTAGATGGGGTGATGGCACCATATGACCCCACCATGTTGGATGATCCTATGGTACCATCTACCCAAAATCAAGCAAGTTGGTTTAGAATGGTTGGGGAGGTTGTGAGGTAGATATAAACATGTGTGTATGGATTGCATCCACTAATATGGGTGGGAGTAAGAAAGGCACAAGCTTCATAGGACCTTGCTTAGGAGAGATCCACACACATGGCTACCATGATCCAATTGGGATAGGTATAGGACTAGGTGGCCAATCTATAGGGATAAGTAGCAAGGTTGAGATCTTGGAATGCCTTAATATAGTGTATTATGTAGAGGGTATGGTTCAAGGCATATATGGGTAGCATCCTTAGGCCATGAGATAGGCATGATGAAGCCCAGTCGTAGAGCTAGAGCTATGTATTTTTGTATTTTATACCATTATATAGAACACATGATATATAGAGATATTATTTTGATAGTTGGATTTTATCTCATGAGTTATATTTTGGTTATGTTTGTTGATGCATGGATATATTTATTTTGAGAACATTTATTTTTATTTTGTTTTATACGCTATGGTAAATATGTGGAGTGTTTTCTTTTTTAGCATTATGTAGTGCACATGCATGGTTAAAAAAATAAGCAAAAAAGACTTGAAAAAGTATAATTAATCATAAAAAAAATGTACCACACACTATTTCATGATGTAAAATGTTTAAGAACAAAATATGACTAAATATAATAAACCAAAAAGTGGTAAACAAAAGGACAAAAATGTTTTTGAACCATAAAAAAGATTGGCACCAAATTAAAACAAGTAAAATCACATGAAATCACATTGGGAAGTATGAAAATAATGTAATAAAATTGAAAGCACATGAAATAAAAAATGTAGAAAAATAAATCAATTAAGTCAATCAATCATACTGAATCACATTGGAAATTATAAAAGAGAAACAAAATTGGCAAAATGGACTTAAATTAATCATACTAATTTGAGCTGAGAAGTATGAAAAATTTAAGAAAAATGGTTGGATTCTTACATGTAATTGGAAAATAAGAAGATAAAAGTGAAATATAAATTAATTAATAATAAAACATACTAAATCAATATGGTAATTATGTCAATGGCATGTAACTCTAAATCAATCATGACTTATCTCAAATTTGACACATGTGGGTATTGAAAAATTTTGTGAGGAAGGCCAGGTCCTATCCATAGTCTTACACTAAAACTCATAAATGGAACATAAATGAGGTGGAAATAATTTTAAAAAGGGTAAAATATGGTAAAAGTGGATGTTAGGAATTGTAATGTGAAAATTTGGTAATTTGTTAGGAAGGCTTGGTCCTATCCAAGGTCTTACATTGCAGCTCGCAAATGGGATCCCTGGGAGTAATCAGGGAATAAAACAATATTTCTCAAGGGTAAATATTATAATTATATGGAATGAAAGAATTAATGTAATAAACATAACATAGGCATCTTATGAGAAAACCTTAGGACATGAACCACACTAAGGACATAGAAACACACTAAGTGACTAGTGACCATCAATATACAAAGGATACCTATTTACTATACGCATAAAGTTATATAGGAAAATAAGTGTGGCACTATGATCAAATAATGTTATTTGTTTTGAAAAATATAATTAAAATGGACCTACCTTCCCACAATGTGTTCCCCATTCCTGAGGGGCCCTTACAAAGTCGTTGGTCTACTGCGAAGATTGGGTACTTACATGAGAAAGTAGGTAACACTAAAAGATTTTTTTTATTCTCCTTTTCCAATATATTGGCCTATTTTACCCAAATGGACCTTGAATCTATCATGACTCTCACTATGGATTTTTAAATTTGATTGTAAAAAATATATGTGCTTAGAATCACATCTTTTAGTGTGATTTGACTATTTCCTTTTAAATCATTGTCGTTTGTTACATGATTTGGATTTTGAATTTTTATGGCTTTTAAGATTCCATCTCCATATGGATTTAGAATGATAAATAATGAGAGATAAATTGATATACATTAATGAGCTTTAGGCTTTGGTTAAAGGAACCTAAGTATCCAAAGACATGACTGATTAAAACACTAAGGCTTAACTATGAACTAGTATGTTATCTCAAGTCTCAACCATGTGTATGCTTAGTTTAGACAAGGAAATAAGGGGAATAAATGGAGATCCAAAGTGGACCGTTATAAGGATATTATAATGATTTGAATTTTTTTCTAATTTATCACATGGTAAATAAGGAATTACTAAAAGGAGTAAGGTCTTTATAACCAAGTCATATAACAATTATCTATGTTTATAGAGATTAGATAGCAAATAATCATTAAATAGAACAAGATGGCCATATAAAATGAACTTATGAAGAAGAATTATATAATAATTAAAAATAATCCATAACATAACATAAGAATAATAAGGACATCAAAAGCAACATGTAGTGTGAAATAAAAGTCATCATGTAAGATAGATAAGAATTTGACACAATGTTAAGTGATATAAGATAGATAAATGTAAATTTGGAACATGCATCCAATCCAAACGAAGAAAGAAATTAAATAAAATCATGATTATGTTCATAAATATTGGTATATTTATTCACATATATTATCCATAACATTTTATAAGTCTTTATGAAGTTGAACTTGGACTGCAGTCAAAGTCTCATCAATCTTCAGGGAAAGTTGAGAAAATACTTTGCATCAAATATCCTTAATGGAAAATATAGGAATGATTAAAGGATAATGATGATGAGGACTATCATTCAGGGTATGCTCATGAGAAGGAATGATAATGGACTCTATAGGAGATGAAGGGGTCACCATTGGAGATTAGGCCACAGGTGAAGGAGTCATCAGTGGAGAAAGGGCCACTAGTGAAGGAGGATCCATGGGTGAGGGAATCATAGGTGGAGAAATTATAGGTGGAAAAGGGACCATAGGTGGTGGATCCATAGGGGAAGAAGGAGGATACTTCTTGTAAGGGTGACCTATGGTAGGAAGGGTCTTAGGCAAAGGAATGGTCATGTGATGGTCCTTGAGATGTTATTTAAGGATGCAAAAATGATCAGTGTGATGAGTACCACATTAGTGCTAGCGATAATATACCTCTCCATATTTGGTAAGATATTTAGGTAATACTTTTGGGGGAGGCATAGCCTTATTTATGGGTTGAGGAGTGGTGGGATATAAGGTGTTGATATATTTCCATAGCTTACAATAATATGTGAAGGAATGATTCTTTGTGTTGTGGAAGAAATGGATATGCTTGTTAGTATACTTTATAGGTGTACTAATAGAGGGAATAAAAATGGAAGATAAGGAAGGTTTGTATAATGAACAATCTATAGTCCAATGACCAGTAACTTTATGAATATCACAATATGGCTAATCAACCTATTTAGCAGGCAAAAGAACAAGATGTGGTAAACAAAGTAAACCATCACCAAGGGAAGGTGGGGCTAGTGGATAAACTAGGTGAGGTTTTATTGAAGGAGAAATAGGATCAAAAAAATAAGAGACTTAGCTAGAGAGGGAGTGGGAATAGGATCTAAACTATGCTCAATTAAGGGAGGGGTAAGATGCATAGAAAGTTGAAGGATAGTCACAAGAATCTTAGGGATAAGTTATCTAGAGGGGTCTTGGTATCTAGCAAAGTGATAGGGACCAATCATAACATGATCCATAAGTATAATCCTATGAGGAATTAGAGAAATTGGAGGTGTACACACCATCTCTACCCTATGAATAAGAAGAAAAATTCTAAAATTAGGAATTATATAGGATGGAATGTGATGAGATATACAAAAATACTAAAGCAAAGAGGAATGATAATGAATAATTTCAGCATATTAGGCATGAACAAGACCTCCTAAAAATGTATCATCTAAGGTATATCCATCATCATAGTCAGGTGTATGAATATCAATGGCATGGGTAGAGATGACCTTATCATCTGATGTGATGTGATGAATGGAGTGTTGATTCTTAGTTAAGACAATAGGTATATCATCCCTAGGAGGTTGACAATAACACAACTTAAGAGAAGGGGGAAGTTGAGAAATGAGATGAGGTAATAGATCTAAATTTTTGATCTTGATATTGATCTCATCAAGCTTATCATCATATCAATAGAGGAGGTTAGGTGGGGTATTCCTAATGAATTTAGGGTAACCATTATAACCTTGTGTGGAGTTGATAGGAAAGTTAAATTGTTGAGATTTAAGAAATGAAATACTTAGTAAGGTTTCAATAGTTGGAATCTTGAATACACCATAGTCTTGGAATTGTTTAAAATTATAAGGGTTAGTGTCACCTTGAATATGATAGATTACTCCATTATGAGGAAATTTGACGCATTGTCAAGTAGAAGAGGTAACTTCTCTCATGTGATGATTCCATGGCCTACTAATCAAAATTTTATAAGATAGAGGAAAGTTGAAGATCATTACCTTCACTTAAATAGTGACAAGTGGAATAGTGGTGGGGAGCCACACATAGCCTAAGGGAGGCATTTTCCTTTGGTCATAGCCTTGACATGTGCTACATGTGGACTTAAGATTACATTCAAAATATCCAAGGGTTTTAATAAAATTGAGAGAGGCAACATAAGTGCCTGAACCCTCATCAATCAAGGCATGCTTGACTTAGATATTTCTAATTTGGACACTAATAAAAATGGGAGGTTAATCCACAAAAAGTAGAAGTTCATCATGGATCATAGAAGCAATGGATAATTTGAGGGAAAGAGAAGTGTCCATTATTTCATCAATGGTATGGACATCTCTTTGCACTATTTTAAAATTCTATCTTCTGATCTGGATAAGGTGAATTTGCATCCTAGTAGGGGAGGATGATGATGTTCATTTTGAATAAGAGCTACATAAGATGATTACAATGATGTGGAGAATTTTGTATAAGTTTGATAAATGGGATTTGAGATGGGAGAGTAGTAACTTCTATGATAAGATCCCACTCATCATAACACATAAGGGGACTATTATAAGAGGTGCATAGTGTTGAAGGATGTCCTCGAAAGGAAGAGCTAAAGTGCATGTGAACTTATGTTGATAATATGTAGGAGGTTTAATTAGATGACAAGTTTGTTTATTATCTTGAGAGGATGGGGTAATTGATGTAGCTTTGGTTTGAGATAATGTGGAAGAAGTGTTAATAGAAGTTTGAGTATCATTGGTGATGGGTAAATAACTTGTAGAAGTGGTAGAAATGGTATGAGAAGTATTATCCAAATGAGGTGTTAGAATTGGTTCATCGAAAGATATAAGGTCTTCTTGACCCAACTTTGTTAAGTGAGTTGGGGAGAGTCTTGGATAACACAAAAAGTGTGAGATGATTGAGGAGTGTCGATGGGATGAGAATCAATGAAGGAAACTACCCTTCACATATTAATCATATTGACGACATTCTCTTCAAGAGTTGGGTCTATAAGACTATCAACATTATTGGTATAAGGAATAGGCTTATCATTTTTATCTTGGTGATTCGAAAGAGAATCTTTTTATATGGACAAATAAGCATTGGCCTAGTTTAAAGCTTGAGATTTGGTTTATGTTTCATGGGCTTTGATGGCAATGTTATAGGATTTTTGGAATTTATGAATGATAAAATCATGGTCAAAATTGGTATTGAGAAGGGAATACATATACAAAATACATAGTTGCCTACAAGTTTCATGAGGAAAACCCCAACTAGCATGAAACCAACAAAATTTATTGGGATTATACCATGATTTCATGGGATGAGTGGGATCAAACTCTCATGGAAGAGGTCTTGGTAGACATTTTTGTAATTACACTAAGGATAAAGTTTTATGAATATTGATGTTATTTTTTGAAGATAAATGAGGGTTAGTGATGTGGTTGGGAGGGGAAGCTTATTCTATAGCCTGGTTGGGAATAATAACTTGAATAGTATGATTGTTATCATAAGAATCAGTGACACCATCATTATTAGCATGATGATTTTTATTTTTAATTAATATTTTAGTACCCATAGAAGTTTGGGATGGGTAAAATTGATGCATGAGGAAATCTGGGCACTTGGCTTCGTCAATGGCATCTTCCAAATTGCATGGAGAGAGAGTCTAGACCTAATATTTCAACTTGGGATAAAGACATTTGTAAATAGATGAAATAAATTATAATCTACCATATTGTGTTCACACTTATTAGATAAGGTCTTCCATCATTTGATGAAATCCTATGCAATTTCTACCTCAAGTTATTTACAATTAATAAAATGGGCCAAGGTATTTTCAGGGAGGTTGCTAGTTTGAAACTCTTGGACTAGAGTATTGACTAAATCTTCAAAACTAGTGATGGAATGAGATTTTAATTGGTTATACCAATATAAATCATCTTTAGAGATATTTTTTGTTAATATATTGGTAGCGGCAAAAGTATTTAACTTGACCTAATATTTGTATAGATTTCTAAATGCTTTTAAGTGGAGAGTAGGATCAGTTGACCCATAATAGCTAATGGTAGGGGTGATACCTCCTATATCTATGTTAGTAATTTTAGGCCTAAGAGGTTCGTTTTTAAATTGATTTATTGTTTTGTTAATAATAGGAGGTTGAGGGATAATATTATCATGGGAATCTTGAAGAGGAGGTGGGGACGCATTATGGTTATGCATTCTCTATGGAACCTATTGAGGATGATTTTAAAGATGGATAAGATGTTTTTGCATTTTTATCATTTGGTTAGAATTATTATCTTGTAAATATTTCATTTGTATTAGATTTTTTAATAGAATTTGATGGGTTTGAGTGGTGTTATTTACATTATGTGAAGCATTGGCATTGGTATTAGTGGCTTGGGTACCACTATGGGTGTTATTAGTAGTTTGAGAGGAATTGTTAGTAAATGAAGCACTAGTAGCATGATTTTTTTCTATGGAAAAAGATGCACTAGTAGAGGGATGAGAATAAGTAGCACTATAGGCATGATTACCATGGATGCAAAATGATGCACTAGTGGAAGAATTGATAAGATTAGGTCTTAGAAAAGGCCCACTAGATGTAAAACCTACCATGTTAGTAGAGATACTTGGCATGGACATGGAGGAAATCATAGAGGAAGATGGCATAGTATGAGAAGAGGTCAAAAGATATGGGAGAGGTTGAGAAGCAAAGAAACTAGTGTCCCCAAATCCATGTGATAATATGGGAGAAGGTGAATGGGGTTCCTCGGTTTGACCACTTATCTAATTATGAGAGAACCTATTGGGGTTGGTAAAGCTCATTATATCTAGTGAATTCAACTCAGTGTTGTCTTTAAACATGAAGTTCATGATGAAGGATAAATATTGATGAATACTAAGTTGATGCAAAGGCAAAAAGGTATAAAAAATAAAAAGTTGACTAGGTCAACTATGTTCTATAATCCAAGAGGTAAAAAGAGGTATAGAGTCATATGGATCACTTATATACTATAGATAGGTTATGCAACTAAGTTGATAAGGATATAGGGTTAAACTAATTGACTTAGTACTATAACCTGACTATCAAAAAAGGATACAAAGTCATATAGGTTGACTCTATATTGTAAATGGGGTGATAAATCAAGCAAGAAGGGATACACAGTTATATAAGTTGATTATGTACTGCTAATAGGGTAAAACACGATCTGTAAGAGACTATACTGAACAAAATCATAGTGTGATAAAATAAGGAAAAACATTGCAATATAATTTAAGAAATAAATGGAAGCAAACACACAAATAATTGGATCAATGTGAGTGATCTAATTGGGGCACACAACACAAAACCTTTCACCAATGTTGGCCAATGCAAGTTTTTACAATACAACACACAATGATCAAAGAGAAAGAAATCAACTAAAAATAAAATGATAATTAAGTGGTCATCCTAAGTGTTATTAGATTGTTATAAATTATTAGTTTAAGTGTGACAGGAAAGTTAGTTGAAAATAGGGAACTAAAAAGCAATCTATGGATGGTTTCAGAGTATTTAAGTTAAAAGGGATCTATGTTGGTAATGTTATTGGCTTGGTATTGGGGTCTACCCCCTCATTTCATAATCCTATAGTGATAAGGGTGTCAGGTGCTTTACCTATATATATATCATTAACCACGTATTTATAATTATCTAGAAAACTAAGTCAACTTCCTCCTTGGTGATTAAATCCAAGTAGGTAGGCCTTGGGAAGATAAGTGTTAAATGTGCTTTGAATATTGTGTGATTTTATTAGTGTGTTCAAAAGATAAAAATAATGTAACTAAATGGTATTTTAAAAAACCACCTATTTATACTATGTGAGCTAATCTAAGCATGTAAACAATTGAAAATGAAAGTGTGAATTAATTACTAAAAAATAGTTATCAATTTCTAAGATTAGAATAGTATAGAGTCAGTTCAGATGACACTATATGCATACAATAAAGAATAGATTCGACTAGATCACTACTATTATGTGAAATCAAAAGTCTTTAAGAATAGATTCTAATGGGTTGACTAAGTATTTTAGATAAAAAATAGGCTACAAAACTAAGCTGACTAGGTCAACTTAATTTGATATAGGGTTATAGTTTTAAAAATTGCTAACTTGCTTAAAATAGAAATGAAATAAATTACTAAAATATTGAGAGAGAAAGAGAGAAACCTTGATAGGTTGGAAGATGATTGGGATTGTAAATATTATGTTGAATTGATTTTAATTTTACTTTAAATATTCTACAAACCAAGCTGACTGGTTTGACCCAATTCTATCAAACCTTATGTGTTGAAGAAGGACAAGATTACTAGGTTGACCTATTCAATCTAGTTTATTGATCTAGATGTTGGTAGAGAAAATAAGATGATAGAATTGACCTATTCAACCTAATTTTTTGATCTAAGACTAAAGAAGAGTATTATGGTGACCTAATTTATCTAGTAACATATATCTAATGAAGACCTACACAAATAGAACAAAGTCATTTTGATGCAATTGTGTGTTAAACTTTCACATGGAAAGTTAGAACTATACTGACTAGTTTGATACAATATCACAAATATATAAAAATAATAAGATGATAGAAATTAAAGCATAAAATAAAACCTGTAAGGATAAGATTCATGTTAGGTTTACTATAATGTATGCAATGGTAAATTCAATAGATCTATAAATCAATTGTAGCTTCAAGAAGATAAATCCTACTTACACTTTCGATCGGGGATACATTAAATAATTGGTGTCATGACCAAGATGGATCCACTAAACCTAATCAAGGGATTTCTTATGATAATAATATCACTATGAAGGGTTCCAAAGCCTCCAATCAAGTAAAACTATGTTATAACCCTAACTAGGTCCTATGTTTTTATATTCACTAAACTAATAAAAAGTAAAGTAAAATCTAATATAGTGCTCACCAAAGCTTGTACCACAAAATTGGGGTAATAAACATGAAAATTAAACATGCATAGAAGACACATACTTATGTTAATGTATATAGAATCCTAATATATGGAAGAGAAATTCAAATACATATCTATCTACTCTTACAAAGGAGGAACAAAATTAGGAATACTTGCCTTTGAAGATGAACTTGTCAAGACTCAATCTCTCCCTTGGCCAAGGTGATTCAAAAGAGGTTATTATGGTATGTAAATATGGTAAGGATAAATTAGCTTTAGGATACACAACCTATCAATGCATTCAAAAGACTTCTCCATAAGACAAGATCCATATCTCCAAAGAAACTATGAAACCCTAAGCTTGTTCCTCGATCAGAATGGTGGATAAGCATATGTGCAATATATCTTAATTCATATTTTATTCTCTTATAAATGGTGAAATTAATGTGTTTATAGAGGTATATCTAACCCTAATCACTTCTAAAAGTTTAGGCTAACAAGGTTGACCCAGTTGATCGAGTATTGTAATTGACAAAAACAAACTATGTCATAGAGTAGGTCAACTAGGGGCTAACATAGACTCTAATAAGTTTTATCAATAAGAATACAAGGTCGATGAGGTTGACTATGTAATGTAAACTATCAAAAAGGGGTTTAAGTTAGGTAAGGGATAATGAACATGATAAATCACTAGAAGAGGATGAAAAATAAGAAGTAAATTTTAAGGGAATGGTTTTAGGAGGCAAGTGTGTAGATAGCAAGTGGAAAAAAGGGACAACAATCCTGAAAAGCACTAATGATCTGCCCACCCCTTTCTTGATGCACCCTTCAAGGTATGCACTTAAAGAGATTGAGACTCGATGGGTTCTTCCATGATATAAATACCATTAATAATTGATAAAGTTTAAAAATATTATGTGTATACACCTTCATCCAAACCTATCCTTACCAATATAAACCCATCCTTATCCATTTAATATTTACCCATTTAAAATTTATCAAATCTCATCCTTATAAATCCAATCCTTTCCATCATACCATCAACCTTATTCCCAATTTTGGCCTTGATAAATAAGTGGAAATGTCTTGGGACATGTTCTTAGAAACATCTTGGCATATCCTTTTAATTTTACTTTGATGACTATGCCCTTGGTTTTTAGGTAATGTGTTCCTGAGAGTTATCATCTTAATTCCTATCCCCTCATATCCATCCCTAATCCATCGCTTCTATCCACTACCACTCTTTTCCTTAGTACTAGAACAAGTTTTCCCTTTGCTAGTAACCCTTGTATATAAACTCCAACAAAATATAAATTCAAACAAAATATAAAATCAACAAAATCCAAAAACATTAAAGAACTCAAAAAATCAAAAAACATCACACAATCCAAAAATCAATTTTGTTTTGGCCTACATATTATTAAAATACTTAATCAATCAATAAAATCAACCCTATAACCATAAATAACTAAACATCTAGGTTTTCAACTTGATGTAGAACATGCATTTACTTTTGAGTGTGTTTTGACTTGCTTTTGTTTGCATGTTTTATGTATTTTGTATTAAAACATGAAATATCAATGTAAAATATAGATCTAGATGCGAGAATTAATGATAAAGACACATAGATCAATGTTAACACAGAGATTTAATGTATAAAACCTCAGAGAGGTAAAAAAACCATGAATTTTATATATTCAATATATTTGAGAAAATTTCACCTAATACATAATCCTTTCTCTTCTCACTCCCCTGAACAATCTTCACAAAACCTTCATAATGATATTTTCCACATACAAATATTACAATGTCACAATAATAAATTATCACATGATGGTGAGTCATTTACCAAAGAGGTAAAACCCTTTTTATATTGGGGTGTGGAGGTGGACCATTGTAACCAACGGGTCCAACCTCTCCCCAAGGAACCAAACAATGGTAATAAAATAAATATGTTTTATTATTTACATGAGGTTTTCAACCCATGTTACTAAATAATAATAAAAAATTATTATTTAATTAACTTAATTATGCTAAGGGTCCATAAAATTGATCACTTAAGCATTAAATATTTCAACACTCCCCTTAATGTTAAGTGGGGATACATGCAATAGTTACCTTAATAAAGTAATTATACTTCATGAACCAACTATAATGATTTTAGGAATCATATAAAATTTGATGGATTTAAAAACCTTCATCATGTTAATATCACCTTTTGAAACAAAAGGAATTATAATCCATAAACTACTTAAATTAAGTTTAGGTTATCATGATCATGAGACTACATCTCACAATTCTTCATGAATAATCAAGCAAGCATTTTTTGAGTCTTTTATAACATAAGGACCTCCATACTTAAAAATTATTGGGTACAATGTAAAAATTTCACATAAAATTTATCAAAATCACATAAAGTGATATATTACAATGATTTATAATCAGAATAAGTATAAAGAATAAAAATGAAACACATGGCCATTAGGAAGTGACATTATCTGCACACTCCCCCTCAATGGAAATTTTGAGAGGCCTAACATTATACAAAATTTATTAAACTTGGTAACACCAATTGGTTTTGTGAAGATATCTACTACTTGTTCATTTTTAGGACAAAACTACATATCAATATCACCAATAAAGAGTTTTTCAAATGCACATGAACTTTAATATGCTTAGTTCTTTGGTGTTATATTAGATTTTTTGTTATAACTATACAACTTTGGTTATCACATATAAGGATGGTATCGTGATAAACATATAAATGTAGTTCTCTTAAAAACTTCCATAGCCACATGGCTTATTTAGCAGCTTCTATATCACTTTTATACTTTGTTTTGGTATAAGAGATAGAAACAATAGGTTGTTTTTTATTGCTCTAAGTGATAACACCTACACCAAACTTAAACACATATCCAAAAGTATATTTGTAATAACATAGCATGGTTAGCATCAAAATTATCAAATACATAAATATTAGATATGACATATGTTTATCTATGATAAAACACATTTTAAACAATCAAGTCATGTTTTTAGGAAAACTAGTTCACTATTTGATTATTAAGTTAGTGATACATGTAAATCATTGTATGAAATTCATTATTGGACATCTCCAATACTGATAAGATGAACATCCCCAGTTGTCATGTGATTTACATGCAACAATTTTACTAATAACCTGATAATAAATTTAGCTAAATATTAAATATCTTATTATAAATAACTCATATTTATAATTTTAGTCTTAAAAAACTTTACAAGCATAATATATTTTTTGTCATTTTCTAATTATCTAAAAATGAATCTAATAGAATATTGGGGTTTGTAACCTCTCATACATTAAAGACAAAAAAAATTATCATGATATGCAATTATCCAATTAAACATATATGAAAATGAAATAAATAAACTCAAACATGTATGAACATAATGCTTAGTAAATTAAATTATGAGAAGCTAATTAATAATATGAACTCTATTTACAATTTGCATTTTATAACATATATTATTATCAAATGAAACATCTAAGCATGTTATCATAAACTTTCCCCACTTATCAAATGAAAGCATCTTTAACATTTGAAACATAAAAGATCCTTTTTTATTGAGTGTGATCTTATTACCAAATATAATAACTAAGCATGATCATCTTGTCAAATAAAGCATGATGTTATGTATATAATGTATTTCAATGCTAACTCACATGAATTAAAAATAATCACAAATGTAATTATTTTGAAAACAATTTAATGACCATATTTTTTCTTTATTTTTTTATCTAAGACCAATATATCTATTACAATATAATTATCATTAAAATTTTACAAGAATCACACTAAATAGTATTACTAAAAATACCATTATAGTTGAGACACTATAAATTTAGTTAGTTTCTTTAAAGTAATAGTATATAAAAAATCATTAAGAGATGAAACTTCAAGTGGTCCTATAACATCACTATGAATAAATTCTAAAGGATGTGTGAAATTCGCAATATGATTTTTGTGAAAGGGGTTAGTAAGTTAGTTAACACGTAAGCAACTCTCACAAGCTTCATGATGAGAAAAACTAAAAAGAGTAAAAAAAATTATGAGAAAACATATTATATAAACTTATAAAATTAACATGTCTTAATATTTCATGCCATAATTAAGATTCATTCTTATTTTTCGATGAAAGATAACATGCAGAAGAAGCAGATAAAATGTATAAACTATTATATTGAATAACTTCAGCAATCAGAGAAACAGATTGATTTATAATATATTATTTATTATCAAGCAAAGTTATAATGAAATTATCATTCTTAAGCTAAGAATATTAAAATAGATTTTTCTTAAGTTTAATAATATAGAAAATATCATTTATAACAAAATTTTAAAATTTTGTTTTTTCTTGCTTCATGGCTTCTAAAAATGAATTATCACATAAATAAATCTCTTAAGATATATCTCTAATGTTAGATTAAATACTCGATAAACAAGTCATATGATGTGATACATCACTTTCTAAACACCATTTATTTTCATTAGAATCAAATAAGGTAGCTTACAAAGTGATAATGTCAGTTTTACGATCCTAATTATTTTCTTAATTTTGGTTTTGATTTTTATGTTGACAATGATTAGAACGTTTATTCCCTTTGTTACTTTTAAAAAATTTGTGCTTATAATAGTATTCCATTTTATGTCCAATTTTATCATAGATTACAATTTTTATTACATCCAATTTTATGATTCTTATTACCAAATTTCTTGTTCCCATTTTTTTCATTAGTAGAATTAGAGTTAGAATTTTAGTTTTTATTGTTTTCAAAAACAAAATTGAATGCAAGAAGTGCCTAAGTATCATTCTCTTTACAATCAAAATTAGACATCACTTATTTTTCTTGAATAAGAGTAGAAAGAGTAGTGAAGTCAAGAATATCTTGCTCTATTTGGAATTTTGAATTAAAATTTGAAATAAAATTGTAATTTTTTCCATGAATATTCAACTTAATAATGAAATACAATAAATGATCTCGAATTAAATTACAATTACATACATATAACTAAGATTTGATGCTTTTATTTTTTGTAATTAAATTAAATTTTTATTCACCCTTCATAGGTGTAGTTATCAATTCAAAAATTAATTTAATAGTCTTAGATATATGACTGTCCTTATGTATAGACTCAAGGAGTTTTCAAGCATCATTAAAAGACTCTTGATTACCAATATGGTAGGAATTCATCCTTAACACTCTGGAAAATAATCAACATGATTTCTTGTGATTTATGTTGAAATGCATTGGTAAGCTCATGCATAACATGTCATCATGACAGGCATTTTTCTATCCTAGAAATAATTTTACATAGTTTTTGAGCCATAAATTCAACTTTAATGTGAATTTTATACATATTATAGTTGGACCCATTTAGTATTTAAGTTTTATCAAGAACAAAATTAGGAGAAGCCATAACTTCCTTTCAAATTTGACACTACAACATTATAAAATCCTAGAAATCATTCTTTTAATATGAATTTATACTTTATTTTATAATAAAAATAAAAATTATATGGTTTAAACAATAATATCCACTTATTTGATTGCAAAACAGTTCACAAAATGCAAAGAAAAGTAACAAAAGTGAAAGTCATAAGTGTTACAAAAATTATACGTGTTGCAACACAATTTTTACACTAAAATAGATGAAAAAAACATGTAAAGAGGCTTTAAATAAAAAATGGACCACACTAATGTATCTTAAATGCAAAAAATATATATAAATCAACTAGTCACATGACCATGATTGACAAGTGATTATTTAGGTTAAAAGAGTCAAAAAAGACAAGGTTTTGAATGTGAGTTACTTTACATGCAAACCAAAAAAATAACTAATTTTTTAAGGAAAAAAATTGATTAAAGTAATTTGACAAAAAAATGAAATGGAGGTAGTAATTTTTGAACACTATACCTCCCCTTTTATAAGTTTTAGCAAAATAAGATCTACCAACTCTTCTATTAGACTAGTTAAGAACTTATATGCACAAATTTAATATTAAAGCTTATTTTTCAATATTATAAAAAACAAAGGTATATATATGTATGTATGTATGTATTATTATTATGCATGTAACAACAAACTAAGATTCTTCATTTTTTGGTCAAAATACTCATACAATGTGGGGCCCTTGTCAGCTTACATGGAAACTTTAGATTTAATTAAAATTGTATTTAATAAATATACTATACAAACTATTAGCATACCTTTATGAAGCAATCTAGGAAGTAATGGTGCACCAAGAAACCAAGGTGCATAAAAGGAGTTGAATAAGTCCTTCTTATGCTCTAAAATTTATCAATACACCCTCAAACCTTCCTACAAAGCCTCCATGACTCTAAAAATTAATTTTTACAGCCAAAAACTTCTGCTTTCAAATATTTTAAAGTTGGTTCAGGTATATAATAGTGCCTAGAGGAGGGAAAAAATAATTAAAGAGCTTCAGACAACCTTCACAAGCTCTAAACTTGATCAAGACACCCTCAAACCTTCCTACAAAGCCTCTAGGACCCTCAAAATTAATTTTTGCAACAAAAAACATCCACTTTCAGATTTTTGAAATTGGTTCAACCGTATAATGGTGCCCAAAGGAGGGAAAAATTAGAAGCTTCAGGAAGCCTTCACATGCTCTAAAACTAATCAAGACACCTTTAAAACTTCTTATAAATACTTTAAAACCCTTAAAATTACTTTTTATAGCCAAAAACATCTACTTTTAGATTTTTATGATTTTTCTAGCCTTCTAATGCCATAGAGGGCTATACCATCACACCTAAGGAGAGAAATGAGGTATGTTTGGATTCTAGTTGCATGAGATAGGTTTTAGACTATTTGAATCTAACTTAGAATTGTTTATAGTACTTCAAGATGCCAAAAACAAAATAAATGGAATTAAATTTTATTTAAAGGCCTTTAATTCCATACCATAGGTCATACAAGTTGAGTATGGAATGATAATTTGTAGATTAATCTGACCAATAACCTTACTACTTAATCACAACACATCACATGACTCTTATACCATATTAAAACATAAAATATATAGATTCACAAGATAGATAGATATATATGATAATTAATGACAAATACACATAGATCAATGTTGACATAGAGATATAACATAGAAAACCTCAAATAGGTAAAAACCCATGGGTTTATATATTCAATATATTTGAGAAATTTTCACCCAATACATAATCCTTTCTCTTCTCACTTATCCTCTAAACAATATTCAAATAAACTTTGTAATGATATTTACCACACAAGAATATTGCAATGTCATGATAATCAATTATCACACAATGGTGAGTCATTTACCAAAGGGGTAAAACCTTTTTTATATTGGGGTGTGGAGGTGTATCATTGTATACAATGGGTCTAACCTCTCCCTGAGGAAATAACAATGGTAATAAAATAAATATGTTTTATTAATTTTATTTACACAAGGTTTTTAACCCATGTTTTTTTATTTGATATGGTAAATGATCTAGTTTTATAGGGACTACGAACCATAGTTAAAAAGTATAAAATAAAGTAGCAAGCCCTATGAGCTGAAACACCAAAAAGTAACAAAAAATAGCTAACAAATTCTATATAAGACAAAATAAGAGATAGAAAAATAAAAAACCATTTCATGATGGGGGGTCCCTCCATTAGTTCTTTCACATCCTCGATCATCTTCTCTTGTGCACCATGTTTGCTCTTTGAAATTATAACTCTTCTTTTTTTGTGCCCTTTTACATCTTCCCTGTGTATTTTTAATCCATGTTAATAAATAATAATAAAACACTATTATTTAATTAACCTAAGTATGCTAAGGGTCCAAAAAAGCACCACTTAAACAGTAAATCTTCCAACATTTTATTTTTTTATTATACAAGTTTTATATTTTATTTTATCTTGTTTTCTTTGTTTCTTTGAGTCAACTCACTATGTGTATTATAAATTATGTTATTATTATATTCCATATTATGATGCATTATGTTGTGCACTTATGACTGTGTCAATCCTTATGTGTATTACAAAATAGACATCAAGGTTTTTCCATACTATTCATGCATATTATCTTACACAAACTAAAAAATAAGGATGTTCAAACCATGTTCACAATCATATTGGAAACCTTAATGGAACTCCATGCAAAGACTACACAAACTAACTATTCACCCAATACAAATCGTTACTTCAACTCCAAACATACATCACATCCCTAACATGTGTTAGCCCATTCAAATAATAACTATCTAACTTTACCATACATCCCATAATCACCTCTATCTACCAACAATAAATTAAATCCATGTTATCCAATCATGTGATCATTCATTATTAATCCATTCAGTTGATTAACTTATTGGTTATGCTTGCACATCAATCAACTAAATCAAACCATCCAATTAATAATTTTCTTTATCTTTATATTAAATCTCCCACACATGTCAATTGAGAACCAAAAAATCATGGAACCCATGTTTTCTCTCATCTAAATCAAATCAATCATCAATCAATCAATAAATTAGTAAATCAATCAATCCAATCGAATCTCAGTACTTTTTAATGGGATATAGCATTCCCCACATCTTCTATCTTACATATATCATTTCTTGGGACACATCAAAGTGTGAAATTTATCTTGGGATATATCATTCTCAATCTATTCCTTGCATATATCATTAATTGAGGAAAATCATTCCATCATCTAGCCAATAAAAATGTACAAGCATTAGTTCAAGTGGGTTAATAACATCCATCAATTAACCTCATTAAACTATAGAATCCATATCATCATCCTCCTCATATCCATTCATTAAATATTATTGTATCCCTACCCTTTTTAATCATTTACCCCATCTAAGCCTTTTTGCCTATTTCACAAACCTATTCTCTCATTTTCACCTCCACATCATACAACCAAATAATCTAAAAATAATTTTTATTTATTCTTTGCTTGTGAATCAATCTAGTAAATTTAACTATAAAACATTACAAAACATATTTATCTTTTCATATCCTATAGTTTGTCAATGGAATATATCAATCCCAAATCAGCTTCCATGTAAAAATATTCATGGGAAAAATCCAAGTGTGCAACTTATCCAGGGATATATTATTTCTCCAATCGATTCCATACCAACTATCTAATCAAGGTAAATAATTTTACATATGATTACAAATCATGTAATAATTTTATCAATATTGGTACTTCCATTTATTACAATATCAAATACCTTAATTTATGTATAACTTTCCTTCATGCATTCATTTTGAGTGCTCGTCCACATCCATTCTCCCCGTACAACCACTTGAGGGGGAATCATTCATAATTATTTAAAACAAATTGCAGCATCCTATTTTGATATATATTTCCAATCTATATGTTTTTATTCTTTTAAAATATATTATTTCTTCTAGTCATAACACCCTTTCAAAGAAGAAAAAATGTAGACACTTAAATTCTACCACATTTAGTATCATAATTAACTTTGTTTAATATCGATGCACGAATTCAACCACCACCCTAAATTAAAATTCTATCCTAATGTCCACTAACTTAATTTCCTTCTTTTTTTAGATAGTTAATTAATTAATATTAATTAATTAATCATGCACACATAATTCTACAAAATTAATAAAATCTTAAATTTCCAAGTCATCAAACATCTTCCATATTTCTATCAACCAAACATTGAATCATCCAACCATTTTATTAACTTATTCAACCAATTATTGCATCATTATTGAACCTTTCCACCAACATGGTGATTCATCCAACTATCTTGACTCATTCATGAGAAATTTTTAACTTGTAACAGCTCTATTGGGATTTACTAGAAAAATGAAAAAAAAATTAAATTAATTCCATGAAAATAACTTAAGAATTCATCATGAAAATATAATTAGATATTTTATTATAGTCAAAAAAAAAAGTCTTAACTAAAAAATTTGACATGTGACAAACTTATTTAGCTATTGATCACTAGGATAGTATAAACATAACTTGACTATATAAATTCTAACAAGTAATTACATTATTTCAACCATTATTGATCCTTTTAACTAGTCATGTTTTAGATTGAGGTAAAAATAGGTTTTGAAGGGGCCCCGAAACCCTATAATAGAATCAAGAAAGATAAAGCGATAACATGCACCAGGAAAAGCATTCCTGAAACCTACTAAAAAGTAGCATCAACCTAAAGTTATACAGGGACAACCTCTAAATTCATTATACATTCAGCCCCCTAATTTCCAAATAATGATTTAATAACTATTTTTTAGGGGTAAAATCCAGAATTGTTGCCTGCCTTCCATCAACTATATTCTGTTTACTTTCTAGCTCTCTGATTTTCCTTATGGGTCTTCTTCCAAGTTTGTCCGAAAAGCCAACATCCGGCTTCACTTTTGAAAGCTACTCAGCTCTTTTTCTAGATTTATCCAGAATAGAAGCAAGATGTTTCGCCTTTGTTTGCTGGTCTTTTTTGCTACTTCTGGTTTCTATTCCCTTTGTATTTGTCTTTTTTCAGCCTTTTTCCTTTGGTTTAGAGAATGCTTTAAGTTTTCTCCATTATCGTTCATAGGAAGCTCCTCCAAAGGCAAATCATTATCAGCCTGAATCTTCATAGGCTGAGAAAGAGGAGGATCTCTCTCCTCTAATTTATTTCTAGTTTCAGCCAAGATTTCTCCATCCTCTAGCATTGTTTTGCCTTCTACCTCTCTCCATCGGTCCTCTACCCTTTGGTATAGAACGATTTGCTTTGATAAATTTTTCAAATCTTCTATGCTTTGTGTTGGTAATATGGTTTCTGGTTGCAGTCCATTTCCTTCTGTCTCAGAATTTTCTTTCTCAAAGGAGATCTCTGTATCCACCTCAGGAAGTGGGCCTTTAGGATCTTCAAAAGACAGCGCTTTACCCTCAACATTTAGATCTTTAGTTTCTTGATTATCCTTTTGTTCTTGTCGCTGGTCCTCTTTGGGTTTCCATACTTTCTTTTACTGGGCCATGGACTTTTTCCCATCCAAAACACTATTAAGATGAGTTTTGCTTCTGGATGGACAATTTTTTACCCAATGCCCCTGTTTCTTGCAAGCATAGCAAGAGTTGGACAGATCTTCGAAACAGATTCCTTGAGATTTTTTACCAAACTTGGAAATAAGATCCACTTTTTTTGGGATCTTATTTAAATCTACCACTTTAACATACATCCTAACAGCTTGAAGTTTGGTTCTAGTTGTCGTAGCCTTGTCCAAAGCCACAAGTTCCCCAAAAGAACTGGCTATTCCTTTAAATATGTCCTCGTGCCAAAACTCTAAAGGGAGTCCAAGAAGTCTAACCCAGATGGGAGTTGCTAAGAAAAAAGAATTCGAGAGATCCATATTCAACACCCATTTTTTGATAGTAAGAGAACATTTTCCAAAAGTCCATGGACCTCCACACAAAACCTTATTCATGTCTTCTTTACAGTTGAAGGTAAAAGAATAGAAACCATTCAACATTGGTACAATAAGAATATCTCCACGAATGACCCATTTCCTTTTAACCATTTTTGTAAGAGATTCTAGATCTGGTCTTGCTCCTAAAAATTTACCCACTAAGGTGAACTCCATGGAGGACACAGAAAAATCTATTAAAGGATCTGGAATGAAAACTTCATACTCACCTTTCTCCCAACATGATTTTGTAGTCACCGGCGGGAAAGAAGATTTTCCAATGGGTTTCTTGCCAAATAGAGATGACCACATCCTTTGTTCTGAATACTCTGCTTTCAACCCATTTGAGGATTTTTCCTTGTTAAAGTCACCTTTGTTTTTCTCTTTCTCAAACTCCCGTCCCAGTTGGGAGCCATGAAATCCACAAAAAGGGTCATTTCTACTCAAAGATTTTCCATTATTTGCTTCAACCACAGGTTTTGATTCAATATTATTCTCAACCCCTCCTCCATTCCCTTTGGGGTCTATCCCTCCTACCTGATTCTCCACCACCAGTTTCCCATGTGCCCGCAGCCCAGTAATTTCCAAAATTGGAAGAGCGACTCGCAGACCTGCAGGTTCAAAATCAGAGGGCACGCCCAACGTGCCCATAAACGTTCAAATTTTATGAGTTATGTAGAAGTGGTTTTTATAAATTTATTCATCTAATTTGAATTTTATTTGTTTATTAATCATAATATCCCTTTGAAAAAGTATGTGTAATAACAACCCTTTTAACTAGTCATGTTATTTAAGTATAGTTACATATATAATTACATTTACATTAGTAATAATATCACAATATTAATTACAATACAAGATATAAGACTCCATAGAACATGAGTTATAATGAACTCTAGTATTATTTGGAAATCTCAAGTGTTGTCTCTAATGAAGTACTATTGTGGAGAGAGAGAGAGCATCATCCAAGCATTTTTTCACACCAACCACAGACCATCGATCCCCCACACAATCCCCCAAGTAGGGAATGGCTCTCCTTTCATGTAAGGGTAGGTATTGATGGTATGGTAATCTAGAGAGACAAGTTAATACCTATGTTTTGTAAGATTTTAAAACATATCATGTACCATAAAGAAAATATGTTCTAACATGATATCACACCAACATGTAAATAATGCATATAAAAATATAATGTTTAACTAAACATTACTTTTTCCAATGTTTTCAAATAATCTATGATCTCTAAGATCAGTCATATTCACACAAACCACTTGATCGGATTACCTTCATCTTGAATTAATGATGCTAAATAAACTAGTGAAGTCTTTCTCACCACTTGTTTAGTACCATCAATATGATATTTGGTTATTTCTATAAATATAACCAATAGATTCAATAAATTTACTTCCTATAATAGGCATAAACATGTTAAGTACATAAATAACATAATACATACATTTAATCCATCAAATGTATGCAATGAATCTTAATCATATTGTTTATTACATAAGAATTTAAAATACGTAAACAAGTATTGTTCACACTTTGGGTATACTATATATTATGTCTACCTATTATTAAAATCACAAAATTAAATCTTACATAAAATAAAAACAAAATCATTCATTACGGATAATTTTTCTATACTTTTATTCTTTATAAATAAAATTAAACTAGTCCTACCACCAATTTAAATGATTTGTCTTTAATTACTCAAAATCGTACATCTATTGTTTTGACTAAACATTACCCATATATTCATACTCTATTGTTTAGTAATGAAATATTCATATATTATAGGTTGAATAACTCTATCTACGAAGGTTAAACTCGCAAGTTTATTTCATATTCAACCTAAATGTACACAAACACTTAATTAAGTATTAGTTATAATACTACTTGATTACATATAGAATTTTTATCTTATTACCAAATAATTTCATAAATTTTCCCTCTAAAAAATAGTGTTTCCTTTCTTTATTTTTTTATTAACTCTTGGTAATGCATGTCTTATAAAACTACACATTATAATTTTACTAATTTATTTACAAGAGGGTCAGTTCCTATATCTATAGTCCTGAAATACACAATAAACAAATGCGCAGGAGTGTATATAAATAAATAATTAGAGAAGATGTTCATATATATATATATATATATATATATATATATATATATATATATATATATATATATATATATAATAACTTAGTTAATTTTCGATATCACCTATTGCAATGTCCCTTAGATGTTGTGCTCGGTCCATGTCTTTTATTTTATTTATTTGCTAGAGTATATTCATTATAAATCTATGGTTTTGAAATACCTAAGTAGACAAGTACATAGAAATGTGTATATATAATTTATTATTGAAGATGTTTTTACATACATATACCTTGATATAATATCATAACTTATCTAACTTCTAGAATAACCTATGGCACTATCCTCTAGGTGTTACACTCAACCCCTATCATTTTATCTCAGCAATAAGCAAGATTTATGATTTACTATTTATACAATATTATGAGTATCAGTCAACCCTTTTAATTTTAGCCTTTTTTTTACTAATACTAATGTATGAATTTATTACCCGGCTCTACAATTAAATAGTTAAATTGGTTTTCAACATAAAAGGGCTCACAAAACGATTATGATAAGTCTAAATCACTACAATTTTTATCTAAATCCCATTTGAACTTCACAAAATAAGGTTTGTCTATCCAAATTGCGTACACAGATACACTATATGGTTAATCCACTCAAGTTTATATATGTCCTGATGTGTATATTTTTTGCATGTCAACTTGTATAGTTTTACCAAATAATTATTTATGTTATGATTATAATATAATAAAATTACCTAACCCAGGGTTCTACCTATTAATAAATCATTTTCACATAATTATATTTATTATCTAAGATGTTTATACAAAATCCTTTCTTCTATTCAAGTTGTTACATATAATTTTATTTATTATCTAGATCATTTCAACCCATTACATAGGATTTTGGTGCAAAGCTATCGATTCATCTATATAGATGTGTGTTTTACACTTATCTTCAATCAATTAGTTTGAAAACATTAACAATTATATTTACCAAGTCCTTATGCATATAACATTGTGAATATAAAGCAAGACTTACCTAATAAAATCTAAAAGCTATGACCTTATAAGTCATCCTATGTCTTACTCCCTACACAAATATTCTACCCGCATTTTATTCTCCTCTCCTCATCTCCACTTCCTCCTCTTATTCTCCTCCTATGCCACCAAACTTCTTTTCCTCTCATTGAATGTATTTCCTTTTCTTTAAAGTTCACCCTTTTCTTTAAAGCTCATCATTTTTCATTAAAGCTCATTGTTTCTTTTTCTTTTTGTGTTTTTGAACTATTCCTATGAATTTTCTAATTCAACCCAAGCAAAAAAGCCAAAACATTCTCGAACATTTCCCAAATTTCTTTAATCATTGTTTTATTCATTTTGTTTTCGACATGGTCTATTGACATAAAATGGCTAAATATTTACTTAATAAAAATTCACTTCAATATAATTTCCAATGATAACTAGCACTTCTAACATCACTATAGTCTAGGCACTATAATATTTGACTAGGTTTAGTTTAGAAATTAGCTTAGGATAATAATATAGTTGTGTTACTAACTTAGTATAGATAAAAAATCATCATGATTTAATAATAATATGACTAATGTAAGTCGATAATATTCTTTTCATTCAAAATGGTAAATCAATAAATATTATATCAAAACACAATGGTTATTATAACAATGTAATCATTTTTATTACTAAATTACATATAACCATTGTCCAATGTCTTTTTTTAATTATCCAATAACAATGATTACATATGTGTAATCATTATATTAATATATATGTAATATACTTTTTTACTTTGTAATATATGATTATAAAAATGTCCATTACAAAAAGACATAACATATATATTAATACATTACATTGTTATATGTAATCATCATTTTTATTATCTAATAACCATTGTAATATGTGTTATTACTATATTACATATATATTATCCAATGTCTTTTTTTTATCTTTATATATTGAGATGTTAAGCCATATAATGATATTTCTCAAATATCATAATGATAACCAGCTAATGTTCTAAAACATTACAAAGACATTTTATTTAATATATAGATAGTAGTAAATAGATACTATTCACATAAATTTACTTTCTCATATAACATTAACAATCATGAATTCAATAACATGACACAATCATCCAGCAACATTATAAACTCAATCTACATATAAAATATATAATACAATCACATAAGATTAACTTCACATAAGTATTAAACTAAACTAAATCACAACTAACATACATAATTAATTATCTAAATATAGAAAACATCAAAGGCATGAGTTCTAATTATTCCTCTATCATCCCCTAACATCTCCAACTATGCCATCCTCTCCTATGATACTCTCCCTTCATCATGCTCTGAGGCATGAATCTCTCCTGCATCCAACTCACGACAAGAAGGTAGTTATCCCATAACATCATGATGTATATATCATAAAATGTTATTATATCAATTAACAACCATGCTCATAATATAAATAATATACAAATATATCTAATTCTTAGTATTATAATTATGTAATCAAATTAAAATACAAATATCCCATAATAGCATTTGACCTATAGCTTAGTTAAAAATTAACTAATCAATTTTATCAACTATAATAATCCATAGATAATCATGTAAATTAGCTTAGTGATAAATCAGGATTTGACATCCTTCCCCCTAAAACTAGTCACCGCCTTGATGACACTTATTCAAACACTAGTTCTAAATTAAAAACATTATTTATCAAAAAATAGCATAGTATGAAGCATCAAATCAAGCAAATAGATGTGGCATTAGCCTGTAGAATTTATCATAGTCCTCCCAAGTAGCACTATCCTCATAGGATTGGTCCCATGAGACATTGAATTATGTCACTTTTCTATTATATAAATGAATTTTATGAGTGTCAATTACTTTATTTGGTTCTACCATAACCACCCCAAGATCTAGAACCTATAAAGCATTCCAATCCAACACATGTGAAGGATCAGCTATATACTTTTTAAGATAAGATACATGGAAGACATTATGTAAAAGAGCTAGGTTTGGTGGAAAAACAAGCCTATATACTATATGATTTACCACTTACAAAACCTCAAAGGGTCTCACATATCTCGATGAAATTTTTGTTGACTTCCTGAATTTAATCGAGCTCTTGTGTGGCTTAACCCACAAGAACACTTTATCACCTACTGAAAATTACTTAGTTATTATTTATATATCAATGTAAATCTTTTGTATATCATTGACCTTGGCCAACCTCTGCCTAATTATTCTAGGTTGATCTTCTATTTCTAAAATCATCTCAAGTCCAAAGACTACCCTGTCTTCCAACTTGTCCCAACCGATTGGTGTCTTGTACCTTCTTCCATATAATGCTTCAAATGTTTTCATCTTTAAAGTTAATTAATATAAGTTATTGTAATCAAACTCAACCAATGGAAGGTATGCATCTCACTTATATTATTTATCTATGTAATACATATAAATGATATCCTCTAATACATGATTAACTCACTCAGTTTGACCATCAGTCTCTAGATGATATGTAGTGTTGAAGTTTAATTTTGTACCCAAAGCTAAATTTAGAATTAACCAAAACCTAGAAATCATCCTTAGATCCTGAATCAAAATTATCTTCTCTATAAATCCATGTAACCGATATACCTTCTTTACAAATCTCTTTGCAAGAGTCGATGCATCATCTATCAAATTACCTAGTTAAAATGTGATACCTTGGTTAGTTTATCAACTACTACCAAGATAATGTCAAGCTTGTTTTGTGACAATGGTAAACCTGGAACAAAGTCCATATTGATCACCTTCCACTTATATTCTAGTATGTCATGTGGATACAACAATCTAATTGGGTGCACATGTTTAGCTTTCACACACTGACATTCCAAACAATGAGACAAAGTCTATTACATCTTTCTTGATTCTCTTCCAAAAATAAAGTGGTCTAATCTTTACCATGAGCTTGGATACTCTTGTATGTCTTAAATATGGGGCATTTTTTAGTTCCTTTATCATTTTGATCCTTATATTATCCCTATCTAGTACATACATCCTTTCATTATATCGTAAAAGACCATCATCATCTAATCTGAATCCTTTATACTTAAGATTATGAGAATTCTCAAACAATGCTTTTCTAACTTGATCATAGTATTCATTTCCTAGAGATAATTTGATCATTTGATCTTTAAAAGTACTCTTGATAGTAGCCATAGTTGTTATGTACCTCCTACAACTTAGGGTATCAACTACTATAGTTTCCTTGCTTTTGATACAGTTGATATCAAAATCATAGTCAAACAAAAACTCTAACCAACATCTCTACAAGCATTTAGATTTTTTTGGGTGAATATGTACTTGAGTCCCAAGTTATAAATTTTGAAATCAAATGGTTTTCCTAATAGATAATGCCTCCATACTTGTAAAGCATGCACAATTGTTACAAGTTCTAGTTCATGAGGGGCATAGTTTACCTCATAAGGATTACATTTCCTTGATTCATAGGCTACCACTACACCATCATACATAATAACTCCTCCAATTCCATCCCTAGATGAATCTATGATCACTAAAAATGACCATTAGGATCAAGAACTCTTAGTATTGGTGCTAAAGTAAGCCTCTTTTTCAATTCCTAAAAAAGTAATTCACACTTATCTGACCAAATAAAAATTTGGCTCTTACGTTGTAGAGAGGTACTCAAATTATCTATCTTATAAAAATTTAGAATGAAATTCTTGTGATATCCCACTAATCCCATGAAACTCTATATTTTGTACACATTCTTTGGTGTTAACCATTCCATAATAGCTCTTATTTTTTCTAGATCTACTAAGAAACCATTTATAGAGATAATATGTCCTATATACTACACTTTCTCCTACAAAAAATGCACACTTAGACAACTTGCCATACAACTTGTGATTCTATAATCTCTATAAAACCAATTCAAGATGTTGAAGATGCTCTTCTTCATCCTTAGAATATATAAGAATGTCATCAAGAAAAACCAAAAAAAAGTGATCTAGATAATCTCTGAACACATTATTCATGAGATTCATGGATGTTGCATGAGCATTTGTTAACCCGAATTGTAACATTACGAACTCATAGTACCCATATCAAGTTATAAATGTTTTTTTTAGAATATCCTTATCACTTATCCTCAGCTGATGGTATCCTACTCTAAGATAAATCTTAAAAAAGATCATTGCCCCTCACATTTAATCAAAATATCATCTATACAAGGTAGCATATACCTATTTTTAAAATTCATCTTATTCAACATTTTATAATCAATATATAGGCAAAGAGTACTATCCTTTTTCTTGACAAAGACAACTGGTACACCCCACGATGACACACATAGTCTAATCAACCTTTTTGATAATAACTCTTAGAGTTGAACCTTAAATTAAACCAATATAGTGGTTTTTATTCTATATGATGCTTTAGACTGAGGTTTTGATCCTACATATAATATCTATTGAGAAATCAAATTCACATTTGGGAGGTAATCCTGGCAATTCCTCTAGAAACACATCATGAAACTTCTTAAAGAATGGATAATATTTAAGGGATGGTTCCTTAGATTACTCCATTTCATTTATCTTGATAATAAATGCTTGACATCCTTTTCCTTGAGCCTTCTTGAGTTACATTACAAAAAAATTCTGAAGCCTTAACTCTCTTCTCTCACCCTAAATTTGTGTCTGATTTCCAAAATCATCCAGACACTCAACCTTCTTCAGGTATCAATCAACCTTGGATTTATGCTTCACAAACAAATTAACTCCTAGGATCAAATCATATGATCCTAGTAGTATTACATAAAGATCTAGTACTGTTATAAATTTGGGCAACCTAATCTTAGCATCAACTAAACACTTGTCAACTTTGACCTTGGACTCATTCCCATATTGTACCGACCATGCTTTTACCATTACTCTAGTTTTTCTAGATAACTTATTAAGCATTTTAGGATATTTAAAATATTCTATAGCCCTTGTATCTATCAAAATAGAAACTAAATTTTCAAAAAAAATACATGATAGTTATATGGGTGAATCTTGAAATTTGGATAATCAATTATCAATTGTTGTATGAATACATTACTAAAAATTTCCTAAGGAGTAAAACTTTTGTTCATCTTGTTTTAGGTACACTCACGAGCATAATGGTCACCTCCACAAATGAATAAACCTCCTGGTGGCCCTTTCCTATAAGATTATTAGTTTTCCTTAAAACTATCTTTGAAACCATTGCCCAGTTTCTTGTTACCTAAACCATTGTTAAATCTAGCATTCTAATTTTTGAACTGAAACCTGGAGTCTCCACCCCTTTGCTTCTAGTTTTTATTTTTGAAATTTGGTTTAGAACTTCTATAAAAAAAATAAACTTGTCCCTGACCTAAGTAAGAGATTTCAACTTATGTTCCTACTTGACTACCTTCTCTAAGACTTAGCCCATGGTAGATGGTCCATGAAAATCCACCTCTCCACCAATATAGGGTTTTAATCCCATGATGAACTTTCTAACCTCTCATCTACCTGATACTAAGGTATATACTTTAGAAGTTTGGTGAATTATTCCCAGTACTCATTTATTGAAAGGTCTTCTTGCTTTAGATTATATAGATTTATGATCTTTTGATTAAAATATACCTATGAAATCCATCAAGATCTAAATAATATTATAAACTACCCTGAGATTCATTTCCAGCTTTTTATTGGCCCACAATTTAGTTGCTTCACCAACCAACTGGTAAGCTCCCCAGATTATTTTAGTGACTTTGGAGTAGTTTTGAATTTTGAAATACTTTTCCATATTGATCATCCATGCTTCATCTCTGTCACTCAAAATGATTCCATCAAACTTGGGTGGATTCACCTTTTTCATATCTCTAACCAATTTTGTAGCTACTTGTAATATCGCATCCTGAGGGATTTCTTTCTTAGTAGGATGCTCTTCAAATACATCCTAATGTACTTCCTCTTCATGGCCATGAACTTCTTATTGCAAGGCTATAATTTGGTCCCTAGTTTCATTCATTTCTACAAGAATCTGATCTAACTTTGCTTCTTGTTTAGTAGCAAATTGATTAGGATCAAATGGAGGGTTATTGTCATTAACATTATAAGGACCTTCATTAGATACTCTAGTTCACACCATTATCCTTTCTGGTAAATAAAAGGATATAAAAAAATTATTGGACTTGTTAGGTCCTAGAGTTTGAGTCATAGATCTGATACCACATATAACATCCCCACTGGGATTTACTAGAAAAATGAAGAATTTTTTTAAAAAAATAACTTAAAAATTCATCATGAAAATATAATTAAATATTTTATCATAATCAAGCAAAATGTGTTAATTGATAAATTTGGGATGTGACAAACTTATTCAGCTACTGATCACTAGGATAGTATAAACATAACATGACTATATATATTCTAATAAGTAATTACATTATTTTATCCACTACTAATCTATTTTAATAGCTAGTGTTGTTTAAGTACAAATACATACATAATTACATTTCCATTGGTAATAATATCACAATATTAATTACAATACAAGATGCAAGGCTCCATGAAGCATGAGTTATAATAAACTCCAGTATCTTTGGTAATATCAAGTGTTATCTCCAATGATATACAATTGTCGGGAGGAGAGCATCACCGAGTGTTTTTCCACACTAACCATGGATCATTGATCCCATGCACAATCCCCCAACTAGGGAATGTCCCTCCCTTCATAGATGGGTAGATAGTGACAATACGAGAATCTAGAGAAATAAGCTAGTACCCGTGTATTATAAGATTCTAAAACATGACATGTACAATAAATAAAATATTTACTAACATGGTATCCCACCAACATGTAAATCATACATATGAAATTACAATGTTTAAATAAAAATTACTTTGTCCAAAGGTTTCAAATAGTTTATGATCTCTAGGATCAGTCAAATTCACACACATCACCTGATCGGATTACTTTCATCTTGCATTGATGATGCTAAATAAACTAGTGAAGTCCTTCTCACCACTTGTTTAGTATCATCAATACGAGATTTGGTTATTTTTATAAATATAACCAATAGATTCAATTAGTTTACTTCCTATAGGAGGCATGAATATGCTAAGTACATAAATAACATAATTCATACATTTAGTCCATCAAACGTATGTAATGAATATTAATCATATTATTTATTACATAAGAATTTAAAATATGTAAACAAGTATTGTTTATACCACCTGGGTATATTATATATTATGTCTACTTATTACTAATATCACAAAATTAACTCTTACATAAAACAAGAAGAACATCATTCATTATGGATAATTTTTCTATACTTTTATTCTTCATAAATAACATTAAGCCAATCATACCACCAATTTAAATGATTTGTTTGTAATCACTCAAAACTATACATTTATTATTTTGACTAAACATTACCCAGATATTCATACTCTATTGTTTAGTAATGAAATATTCATATATTACAAGTTAAATAACTCTATCTATGAAGGTTAAACTCACAGGTTTATTTCATATTCAACGTAAATGTACACAAATGCTTAATTAAGTATTAGTTATAATACTACTTGATTACAAATAGAATTTTTATCTTGTTACCAAACAATTTCATAAATTTACCCTCTAGAAAATAGTGTTTACTTTCTTTAGTTTCTGAGTAACTCTCGGTAATGCATGTCTTATACAACTATGCATTATAATTTTACTAATTTATTTACAAGAGGATCTTTTCCTATATTGACAAGAGTGTATATAAATAAATAATTAGAGAAGATGTTCACATATATGTGTGTGTGTGTGTGTGTGTGTGTGTGTGTGTGTGTGTGTGTGTGTGTGTGTGTGTGTGTGTGTGTGTGTGTGTGTGTGTGTGTGTGTGTGTGTGTGTGTGTGTGTGTGTGTGTGTGTGTGTGTGTGTGTGGATATCTTATAATAACTTAGGTAATTTATGTTGTCACCTATTGTGTTGTTCCTTAGGTGTTGCACTCAGCCCATGTCATTTTTATTTTTGCCAGAGTATCTTTATTCTAAATCTATTATTTTAAAATATCTAAGTGAAAAAATACATAGAAATGTGTATATATATAATTTATTATTGAAGATGTTTTTACATATATATAACTTGATATAATATTGTAACTTATCTAACTTCTACGATAACTTGTGGTGTTATCCTTTAGGTGTTATGCTCAACCCCTATCTTTTAATCTCAACAATAAGATTAATGATTTAATATTTATACAAGCTCATCAGTATCAATCCACCCTTTTGATTTTAGCCTTTTTTTACTCATACTAATGTATGATTTTATTACCCATCTCTACACTTAAATAGTTTGACTGGTTTGCAACATAAAAGGACTCACAAAATGATTATGAGAATTCTAAAACACTACAATTTCTCTCCAAATCCCATTTGAACTTCACAACAAGAGTTTTATCTATCTAAATTTCTTATACTGATACATTATATGGTTAATCCACTCAAGTTTATATATGTCCTTATGTATGTATTTTCTGCATGTTGACTTTTATAGTTTTACCAAACAATTACTTATGTCATAATTATTATATAATAAAAGCACTTAACCTAGGATTCTACCTACTAATAAATCATTTTCACTTGTATTTATTATCCAATATGTTTATATAGAATCTTATCTTCTGTTCAAGTCGTTACATAGAATTTTATTTATTATCTAAATCATTTCAAGCCGTTACATAGGATTTTGGTGTAAATCTATCAATTCATCTATATAGTTATGCATTTTACACTTATCTCCAATCAATTAGTTTAAAAACATTAACAGTTATATTTACCAAATTCTTCTATATATAACATTTTGAATATAGAGCAAGACTTACTTGACAAAAGCCAAAAGCAATGACCTTCCAAGTCATCCTATATCGTACTCCATGCATAAATCTTCTGCCCGTGCTCTATTCTCCTCTCCTTCTCTCCACTTCATCCTCTCATTCCCCTCATATGCCACTAATATTCTTTTCCTATCATTGCATGTATTGCCTTTTCTATAAATCTCACCCTTTTCTTTAAAGCTCATCATTTTTCTTTAAATCTTGCCATTTCTTTTCCTTTATATGTTTTTTCACTATTCCTATGTATATTTTTCTAATTTGACCCAAGTAAGAAGCTAAAATATTTTTTAACTTTCCCTAAATTTCATTAATCATTGTTTTATTCATTTTATTTAATACATGGTCTATTGATGTTATTGTAGAGTAAAAAATACTCTACGTTTCATTCTGATTTTTAGTAGCGCATGATCCAAATCATTGTCCCCGCATACTTAGGTTCGAAATAGTGAAGCTTCAAAATAGAGTGCAGGCTCTAATTTCCTTTTGATTCATTTTTCTCTAAGTGTTGACGTCAAGCAGAAGCTGCCAAGTGTCATTTTTTGAGGCACTTTTTATAATTTTGATAAGGCCACAGAATGTGCCATGTGTCCCATAACAACTCAGTGGAACGCAACAAGTGTCAGCATCTGCATTTCATATTGGCACCCATGTTTCATCTCTTTTTAGTGAAAGGTTTCAACAAGCTAAGTATCAGGATCAGGTAGAAAGTGCCAAGTGGCAATCACGAAAGGTTTCAATTTGCTTTTCTAAAAGTGACGAAAGATGCCACGTATCCCAGCTGAAAGAGAGTGGAAGCCACCACATGTCGAGATCTAAATTATCTTCATTTTGCTTCACTGATATAGCAAAGACTATGGTGGGTCTCAAGTTTTATTTCTAAAGCAAGTGGAAGCCGCCAGGTGTTGATGTCTGTGTAAATATGAAATGAGACCTGATTGTTTCTATGATATAAACAGAGTAAAGCAGAAGCCACCACATGTCACCTTCTATAGGTTTCTAAAAAGGTAACTAAAGAAGTAGAGACCACCAAATAACCCTAGTTAAGTAAATCAGAGATTACCACATGTCTTTTGTTGAGGGAAGAAGAAATTGCCACCTGTCCCTATGCTCCTTTTCAAGTTGCTCGGGCAAGAAAGGCTATGGGTCTTATTTTCTTTTAAGCTGTTAAAGTTTTGAGGAAGCGGATTGTGACAGGTGTCAAAGGTGGAACACTCATAAGCAAAGACACAAAAGGAGTATAAATTACATAGAAAGTGCCACATGTCTTTAGTAGGTGCTATGAAACATGCCAAGTGTCATTTTTCGGTGTCTCCTAAGTAATAAAAAGGTTTTCAAGGAATTGGCTAAGTGTCATCTTCCATTTAAGAGAATGGAGTGTCCTACAATCTATTCTAGCCAATGAACTACTAAAAGATAGAGTATTTCAAAATCTATAAAATATCTTCTATTAGACACTTCCAATTCAGTTAGATTCTAATTGGGCCATTAGATTGGGAACATACAAACAATTCAGAGTGAATCCAAGGCTATAAATAGATGTGTAGAGATTAGATAAGGGCATCATCAGATATGAGAGATAATTATTTGAGAGAATTATTGTCAAGAGTTTATACTTTCTAGAGCTGTGATTAGGAATATCATTTGCCTTTGTTTTATTTTCTTAAGTTGGAAAGTTTGTATAATTGTGCATGTTTCTATGCCTCTTATGTGATTGGAGAATTAATGAGAAGATTGAATCATGTGCCTTTGTTGATATTTTTTGTGTCATTGCAAAAGTAGTATAGGCTGTGTTGTCAAGAGTTTTAGACTTTTTAGAGTTGTGATTAGGAATGTCATTTGCCTTTGTTCCATTTTCTTGAGTTGGAAAGTTTATATAACTATGTGTGTTTTTGTGCCTCTTATGTGACCAGAGAATTCAAATAAGAAGATTGAACCCTATTCCTTTGTTGATATTTTCTATATCATTATAAAAGTAGTCTATGTTGTGAGCCTCTATTTCTATTATTTCCATCTTTTACATTGATCATGCACTTGTTTGCCCTTAAATATAATTGAATATTACATATAGTCTCATTGTGCTCAGGATTAAGGTTGAATTATATTTAGGCACATCACCATAGTTAGATTTTCTTTCTTGCATTTGTGTTTCTATCAAAATTCCTATCCCTTTTCCCAGTATACACTTGATATAAAAAAGAGACCAGCTTCTTAAAAATCTGGAGGTTGTTTCAAGTTGCAAGTCTGACATCTTGAAACTTCCCATTGTTGGTGTTAGAAACAAGCACAATTTTAACCATCAATAGTTTTTGGCATGCCCAGTGGGATCAATCTTGAAGTTTCTTTCAAGATTGTATGAACCAGAGAGCTATGAGGAGTCAGAGCTATGGACCAGTAACCAAATCACAATCTGTTATAAATCCACGTATTCTTTTGCCACCTTTGGTAAATATTCCAAGAAAGAGAGTCAACCAGTTTATACCAATACCAAGAGCACATATGGGAGCCCCTATACCCCCAATAAATTATACAAGTTAGAACACTAGTAGTCCATTGATTCTCCCAATACCACCAGCCACTTGGGACCCTATCCCAGTGAATGCCCTAAAAGCTCTACCTAAATTTAGTGGGCAAGACTTTAAAACACTTGAAGAACATCTGCAAGATGTATCAGATGTCTGTGATATACATGTTGTCACACAACAAAATGTGGCCATAAGATTATTAACAGCTTCTTTTAAAGGGAAACCTCTAGAATGGTATCGGTCCCTGACCCCAAATACCATCTCTACATGGGATCAGCTCAGAGATATTTTCTTTGAAAGATTTGAAGAGAAGGGTGATAAGTCTTCTTTGTTACAGAAATTGATTACCATCCAAAGGGCACCATAAGAAGCAATGACTGACTTCAATTATAGATTTCAAAAGACTTGGGAAAGAATCCCTGCTACAGCTAGACCATTACCAGGTATGGCCATAGTGTTTCATCTTAAAGCTTTGAATTTATATATATCTGCTATGATTCAGTCACTTGGAGGACACACTTCGCCAGAGGCTAGTTGAGAATAATTTAATAGATGCTAGAAAGTTGCCCCCAAGGCCTCCCATGCCCATGTTCCCAAAAATTTCCTTACCATTACCTCAAGAAGCCTCTAAATCCATAACCCCACCTATGTCTATGTACACATATCCTCAACCACCTGCTAAAGAAATTGTTCCCGCTCAGTCATCTAAGCTTGATGATATCAAGAATATCTTGAGGACATTTTCTAATGAGTTGATTAATATAAAAAGATAGCAGAATACTTTCTTTAGGCCTCCATATCAAGGCTATCAAGGAAATAGATTTTCATCTCAGCCAAACCAATACTAGGGTCCTCTAAGGCAAAATAACCCTCAGCCAGCAAACTAATTAGTTGCAGTCCCCACACCCTCTCAGACTATTCCTCCCAATTCAAATAGGGAGATTGTTCCAGGGCAAAATAACTATGCAAATAACACTAATGCCTAGTGTTTTCCTTGAAATAATGCTCATACACCTAGAGATTGTCCTATGGGTAATTTGCAACAAAAGGTGGCAGAGCAAAGAAGAATGGATGGTCAGTTTGCAAGTTTCAGTGACAATCAAGCCTACCAATCTTTTGGTATGCAAAATTTAGTCTTAATGGCTCATATGTAAGGGATATCTTTACAACAATAAGAAGAAATAGCCCTAGAATATTCTTTGTTCTCCTGGGTTGAAGATGAAGAATCAGTATTCTTGAATGAGGCTTCTATTTCCAAGAACCAGTGGTGCAATCAGAGTACTGTACTAGATCAAAGAAAAGAATGTTAGAATAGCCTGAAGTTGTAAAAAATGAAGTTATGGAGAATACTCCATTTCAAGGTCATCAAAACATAGTAATTAAACAAGAAGTGATTCAGCTAGTGTAGAATTAAGAAGTTCCTGGACAAATTCAAGAAAAGGCAAGGTATCCTTATTTTCTAAGAATTCAAACTTTGGGACCAATGAATGTGGTGGATCAACTGAAGATGACTCTAGCACAAGTATCAATTTGGGACATATTAGCTATTCCTAAACAAAGGACACTGTTACAAGAAGCTCTTCAAATCCAAGCAATGCCCAAATGTACTGAAGGACCTACTGATAAAAGAAAGCTCAAAGACACAGTTCATCTACAGACAACAGCCTTAGTGAACATTGCACTAGAGGTAAGCAAATCCAAATCGGATCCCTTCTATTTAACTATGATAGTTGGCAAGAAACTATTGCATAATGTAATGATAAATTCAAAGGCTAGTAATATAGTAATGCCAAAGCAAATAGCAAATGCTTTAGAGATAAAATATGAGCAACTCACTAAAGGAGTTATGCAGCTAGATGGCAAACTAGTGCAAATAATAGGGAGAATTAAACAATTCCCATTAAAATTATATACTTATCCAAATATAATTGTAAATCAAGATATAGTACTGATAGATATACCTCTTGTATTTGGCCTATGTTTATCAAGAGACTTTACAGCAAAGATAGGAGGGGATATGTCTCTTGACTAGTCTCACTTAATTCTAAGAACTAAATATGGTTTAAAGATGAAAATTCTATCTGAACCACTATCAAAAGATCACATCACCAATGAACCAATATCAAAATTAGAGGCAGATCATGCTGTAATAAATAAGGAAGAAAGGGTTTTTGTTGAAAATTTTAAAGCATTATGGACTAAGAATGATTAAGAAAAAGAAAATAACCAGTTGTTAGCAATGATGCAAAGTGACCCTATGGAAATATGACTCTATTGGTCTGGGCACTTATGTTATTTTTTATGAAGACCATGAAATCCCAAATGTTTTAAGGGAAGAAACACCAACTACTCAAGAATCTGAAAAAGATTCAAAAATTTGGACTTTAAATTTTGATGGGGCTAGAAGTAAAAATGGTGTTGGAGCAGGAATTTGTCTTACTGCTCCAAATGCTGAAAAAAATTTAAGGGCTATCCATTTTCAATTTGCTTGTACTAATAATGATGTTGAGTATGAATCTTTAGTACATGGGCTCTTATTAGCCAAGAAAAAGGGAATGAAGAATCTAATAGTAAAAGAAGATTTAGAATTAGTAGTAAAGCAAATTAGAGAAAAGGCAATAGCAAAGAATGTCGAGATGAAATCCTATAAGCACAAAATTTGGGACTTAATAGAAGATTTTGAAGCTTTTAATATTAAAGTAGTTCCCAGGATTCAAAATTCTGAAGCTGATAGGATGGCACAGATTGGTTTGCAGTTTGATCTAGCAACTGGCCTATTAGTTAACAATGAGTCAGTAAAGGTTATAGTAAGGCCAACTATCCTAGATAATGATGAGAATTAGTAAGTATTTGAGAATGATTTTCAAGTACTCTCATTCTTGAAACAATCAAGGGAATTTGTTAATCAATTGCAACCAAATATTGAAGAGGCATATGGGGATCAAATTATACAATTAAAGAATAATAAACTTCCCAAAGGTTTAATCACTTTAGAGAGCCTTTTTGATCTAGAAGATGTAAGCCTAGAGAAGAAAAAGTTCCAAGTAAACAAAGCAGATTATTCTAAAATAGAGATAAGTGAAGAAAAAAATTAAAAATTGGAAATTCTACAACTCAAGTAGAAAAGGAAAGGCTTATTGAATTATGCAAAAAATATGACAGAGTCATAGCCTGGAGCTATGAAGACCTTCATGGATATAATAGAGACATTATTCAGCACATAATAGAACTAACTAAAGGATCTAAGCCTGTCAAACAAAAATAAAGGCCAATGAATCCAAGGATTGAGCCTTTAATGGTGGACGAGTTGCAGAAAACTTTAGATTCTAAAATAATTTTTCTGATCAAACACTCAACTTGGGTATCAAATCTAGTACCAGTTAGAAAAAATAATGGTGATATAAGACTTTGTGTAGATTTTAGAGATCTAAAAAAAGCATCTTTGAAGGATCACTATCCCTTACCCTCCATGGAATAGATTTTACAGGCTGTGGCTGGATTCGAGAGGTTTTCTTTGCTAGATGGTTTCTTTAGATACAATCAAATTTGGTTGGCTAATGAAGACCAATACAAGATTACTTTTACTACCAAATGGAGAATATTTGCATATGCTAAAATGCCATTTGGCTTGTCAAATGCTGGAGCCACTTTTTAAAGAGCTATGGATGTAGCATTTGGGGAACTTATAAATAAAATCATCTTGATTTATCTTGATGACCTTACTATTTTTTCAAATAATGTTGTTGATCATTTTGATCATTTAGAAGCTGTGTTTAAAAATGTCAAGAATTTGGAATATCTTTGAATCTTAAGAAATGTATCTTTGTTGTCCCTCAAGGCAAATTATTGGGACATATAGTATCTAAAGAAGGAGTCTCCATAGACCCAAAAAGAGTGGCAGCTATAATGAACTTACCTCTTCCAGTAAATAAGAAAGTAATTCAATCTTTCTTGGGAAATATTAATTTCATCAGTCGGTTCATATCTGACTTTACAAGCTTAGTAAGACCAGTGACACTCTTGCTAAAAAAAGACATAATTTTCAAGTGGACTACAAAAAGAAGCCAAGCCTTTGAAGAGGTCAAGAAAGCTATCTCAACATCTCCAGTACTTAGCAACCTAGACTTTTCTAAGCCTTTTGTAATGTATGTATATGGAGGAGAGCTCAGTATTGTTGTTGTCCTAACATAGAAGGATGATAAATAGGAGGGAGAGCATCCAATAGCCTTTTTCTCAAGGACTCTTAGGGAATATGAAACTATATATAACTTTATAGAAAAACAAGCATATGCTATGGTAAAATCTCTCAAAAAGTTTAGGCATATAGTATTAGGAAGTAAAATTTTGATACTTGTAGGACATCCAAGTGTCAAAGAATACATCATGGAGGGTGAAATTACTGAAAAAAGAGCAAATTGGATAACTAAGATTCTTGAATATGATGTAGAATTCAAACCCACTAAATTAGTCATAGGTAGGGGTTTGTGCCAATATATGACTCAAGAGCTTGAAAAGATGATACTTGAAGAGATAAATTCAAGAATAGAAGAAGAAATTGTATTGAGAATATAAGAAGTTGATCAGGAATCTTGGGTTATAAGCAGGATTCATTTTATGAAAAATGGGATTTACCCAAGAAAACTCCCTCAAAATAAGAGAAGATACTATAGGATGCAAGGAGTTAATTTTGTTTTAATTGAACAGGTTCTTTTCAGAAGAAATTCTAATGGCAAATTGTTAAAATGTGTAGAAAAGGATGAGGCTAAGAAAATACTACATGAAATGCATCATGGAGTATCAGGTGGACATTTTTCTACAAAGACCATAGCTATAAAGATAAGTGAAGTAGGTTATTTCTGGCCTACTTTATTTATAGATTGTTATTAGCTGGTTAAAAAATGTCAATCTTGTCAATATTAGTGGGGATGAGAAGGAATGCAACAATGCCTCTTAGTCCTATAATTGTGGATGAACCTTTTGCTCAATGGGGTCTTGACCTCATTGGAATGATAAATCTAATATCTATTATGGGTCACAAATGGATCTTAATAGCCACATATTATTTCACCAGATGGACTGAGGTAGTGCCACTCAAGGAAGTAACAGAAAATGTGATCCTAGATTTTCTAGGAAGTATCACTACTTGTTTTGGGGCTCCTCACACCATAATTTTAGATAATGCTAAATAATTTTTAGGGTCCAAAGTATCTAACTTTGCATTAAAGCATGGAATATATCTGAAAACTTCTAATTATTACCCTCAGGGTAATGGTTTGGTAGAATCAACTAATAAGAACCTAATTAGACTCATCAAAAGAATATGGGTTGATCATCACAAGGAGTGGCATAAAGTGATTAATTTATCACTATGGGCTGATAGAATCACGCCTAAACAGGTGATCAAAATGTCTCCATATGAATTGGTATATGGGAAACCTATTGTAATTCCCCTAAGCTTGGAGATTCTTACTCTCTAGATGATCAAATAGATTGAAATTGAAGAAAATGGCCCCATGCAGGTTAGACTCAAAAAAATTCTAGAAGTTCAAGAAAAGAGGGATGTAACACATGACTCATTGATAAAGCATCAAAAAATAATTAAATACTATTTTGATAAAAGGACTTTAAATCCCCATTTTGAAACAGGCTCAATTGTTTTGAAATGGGATACAAAAGCCACCAAACCAGGTCAACACACTAAGTTTGAAGCATTATGGACTGGCCCTTATAAAATTTGGGTGTGTAAATAGCAAAATTTGTTTGATATAGAAATGATGGAAGGTGAACCTGAAGAGATTCCTGTAAATGGAATCTATTTGAAACATCTTAGTTAAAACTATGTTTTTTAGCAATTTGTGATCATGCAGGAATTGTAGATTCTTTTTGAGCAGGCTCAAAAGTCCTTGGGGTCACCAATAATTGTAGAGTAAAAAATACTCTATATTTCATTCTAATTTTTAGCAGCACATGATCTAGATCACTATCCTCGCATACTTTGATTCGAGATGGTGAAGTTTTGAAATAAAGTGTGGGCTCTAATTTCCTTTTGATTCATTTTTCTCTAAGTGTTGATGTCAAGCAGAAGCTACCAAGTGTCATGTTTTGAGGCACTTTTAATAATTTCAATAAGGCCATGGAACATGCCATGTGTCCCATAGTAACTCATCAGAATGCAACAAGTGTTAGCATCCACATTTCATATCGGCACCCACGTTTCATCTCTTTTTAGTGAAAGGTTTCAACAAGCTAAGTATCAGGATCAAGTAGAAAGCACCAAGTGGCAATCACAGAAGGTTTCAATTTGCTTTTCTAAAAGTGACAAAAGATGCCACGTATCCCAGCTGAAGAGATTAGAAGCCACCATGTGTCGAAATCCAAATTATCTTCATTTTGCTTCACCGATATAGCAAAGACTATGGTGGGTCTCAAGTTTTGTTTCTGAAGCAAGCAGAAGCCGCCAAGTGTCACTATCCATGTAAATATGAATTGAGACCCAATTGTTTCTATGATATAAATAGATTAAAGTAGAAGCCACAATGTGTCACCTTCCGTAGGTTTCTAAAAAGGTAGCTAAAAGAAGCAGAGACCACCACATAACCCCAGTTAAGTAAAGTGGAGATTGCCACGTGTCTTTTGTTGAGGGAAGCAGAAATCACCACCTGTCCCTATGCTCCTTTTCAAGTTGCTCGAGCAAGAAAGGCTATGGGTCTTATTTTATTTTAAGCTGTTAAAGTTTTGAGGAAGTGGATTGCGATAGGTGTCAAAGGTAGAACACTCATAAGCAAAGACACAAAAGGAGTATAAATTACATGAAAAGTGTCACTTGTCTTCAGTAGGTGCTGAGAAACATGCCAAGTGTCATTTTCTGGTGTCTCCTAAGTAATAAGAAGGTTTTCAAGGAATTGGCTAAGTGTCATCTTCCATTTAAGAGAAGGGAGTGTCCTGTGATCTGTTTCAGCCAATGAACTGCCAAAAGATAGAGCATTTTAGAATCTATGAAATATCTTCTGTTAGACATTTCCAGTTCGGTTAGATTCCAGTTGGGCCATTAGATTGGGAACATACAAACAATCGAGAGTGAATCCAAGGCTATAAATATATGTGTAGAGATCAAATAAGGGCATCATCAGATAAGAGAGAGAATTTTCTAAGAGAATTATTGTCAAGAGTTTAGACTTTCTAGAGCTGTGATTAGGAATATCATTTGCCTTTGTTCTATTTTCTTAAGTTAGAAATTTTATATAACTATGCATGTTTCTGTGACTCTTATGTGACTCGAGAATTAATGAAAATATTGAATCTTGTGCCTTTGTTGATATTTTTTGTGTCATTTCAAAAGTAGTCTAGGCTGTGTTGTCAAGAGTTTTAGACTTTCTAGAGCTGTGATTAGGAATGTCATTTGCCTTTGTTCCATTTTCTTGAGTTGGAAAGTTTATATAACTGTGCATGTTTCTATGCCTCTTATGTGACCAGAGAATTCAAATAAGAAGATTGAACCCTATGCCTTTGTTGATATTTTCTATATCACTATAAAAGCAGTCTATGTTGTGAGCCTCTGTTTCTATTGTTTCTATCTTTTACATTGATCATGCACTTGTTTTCTCTTAAATGTAATTAAATCTTACATATAGTCTCACTGTGCTCAGGATTAAGGTTGAATTATATTCAAGCACATCACCATAGTTATATTTTCTTTCTTGCATTTGTGTTTCTGTTAAAATTCCTATCCCTTTTCCTAGTATACACTTGATATAAAAAAGAGACCAGCTTCTTAAAAATCTGGAGGTTGTTTCAAGTCGCAAGTCCCACATCTTAAAACTTCCCATTTTTGGTGTTAGAAACAAGCGCAATTTTAACCATCAATAGTTATATGGTTGAATATCAACTTTACAAAAATCTACTACAATACAATTGCCAATGATAACTAGCACTTCAAACATCACCATAGTCTAGGCACTAGAATATTTGACTAGGTTTAGTTTATAAATTAGATTAGGATAACAATATAGTTTTGTTACTAACTTAGTATAGATAAACAATCATCATGACTTAAAAATAATATGACTAATGTAATTTTATAATATTCTTTTAATCTGAAATGGTAAATCAACAAATATTATATCAAAACACAATGGTTATTACAACAATGTAATCATTGTTTTATATATATAATCCTATGTCTTTTTGTTATTTTTATATATTGAGGCATTAAGTCATATAATGATATTTTCCAAATATCATAATGATAATTAGTTAATGTTTTAAAACATTACAAAGACATTTTAGTTAATCTATAGATACGAGTAAATAGATACTATTCACACAAATTTATTTTCTCATAAAACATTAACAATCATGAATTCAATAATATGACATAATCATACAACAATTATACATTCAACCTACATATAAAATCCACAATACAATCACATAAGATTAACTCCACATAAGCATTAAATTGAACTAAATTATAACTAAAATACATAATTAATTATCTAAATGCAGATAACATCAAAGACGTACTAAAGCTAACAATTAAAACAATGCATATTATGAGTGTTATCTAATGTGGTGTGTGCATGGGTTCTAATAGTTCCTCTACCATCCCCCAACATCTCCATCTACGCCATCCTCTTTGATGAGACTCTCAATCTATCATGATCTAAGGGATGAATCTATCCTACATATAACTCACAACAAGAAAGTAGTTAGCCTGTAACATCATGATGTATATATCATAAAATGTTGCTATATCAATTTACCAGCATGCTCATAATATAAATATTATACAAATATAGCTAACTCTTAGTAATATAATCATGTAATCAAAGAAACATACAATTGTCCCATAATATCATATGACCTAAAAATTAGTTAAAATTTAATTAATCAATTTTATCAACCATGATGTGACACAACTACCAACTAACTTTCTTCTTTTCTCTCAAACACATGAATAATTAGTCTATTTAACTTGGATTAAGACTCAAATATAACCATCCAAAATTAACATAATCCAATAAATTTAGATTTGTCCTAGATTCACATATTCTCACTTAAAAACCTATAAATTGAAGTGTCATCCTTCATTGTTAATCAAATGATCATCAAGGTATCAAAGTTATATTGAAATAATCTTATGAATTCATAAAAATTACATCTATATGCTACTAAAATTCCTTTTGCCTTGGAGATTGAATTGAGCATCCATATATGATTTAATAATTTCACTCCTTAAATTGTTCCTCCTTCATTAAGTTGTAGAAGATAAAAATTGATTTTTTCTTCCAAGATTACAAATTTCTTCATGGATAGTCTCCCAGTAGCATATTAGACCTAGAACAAGGCCTTTGAAGACCTAAATCACTCACAAATACTCAACTTTGCACCAAAACCATGAATTCCTTCATAATTATTTGTAGCCTTTTTTTAGAAAATTTCCTTATCTAAGAGAATATGTAGATTATAATGAGAAACTTGGTGGCCTAAATCTGAGTGTAGATATACTTTCTAGATCATTCTTTCAATCAAAATAGGCCTAATTAGCCATCTAAGGCCTAGAAGTGAAGATATTTATTCTAAGACCCCATACATGTGTGAAATTAAAAAAAACATTTGATTAACTTTACCCATGCTATCACCATTTTCCATGTCAGATTTGGTTGTTTGGAACACTATGGAGGTACAAGAACCTTGAAATGGCCATTGGAAAGCTTGCCTTTTTGAAAAAAATATGACTAACCTAAAAGATATGAATGGTTTGGGTACTTTTGAGTGATTTACTCTATATTTTTAAGCTTGGATAGGTAAAAAAAGTCTTGATCTACCTTTTCCATTGATTTTCATCATTTCACACTCTTTAGAACCCCTATTTTATCTTACTATTAATGAAAAAGTATAGATTTTATACTATTTTGTAGAAGTGAAGGTATAGAAAAAATACAATTGGATGATCCTATAATAATCTAATACAACCTATGGTAGTTTTAGGATAAAATTATGTAATTTGAGGTGATTTCCAAGTCCATATCTACAAACTAGTCACAACTAAGGTTTTAGGAGGGTTTAAGATGTGTATAAGGTTCTAACGATTGTTCATAAATAACATACATCTAAACAACCTCCTAATGTCATAATGTTATTTTTATGGGACCCCTATAACACCTTCAAACACCACTATGTCCCATAAAAATTATGAGAGATGGTACGAGCATCTGAAGTTGCTCCTCAAGTGACTGTTTTAGCTTTCTTTGAGTGTGAGAGGTGTCAAAAATGGGTCTTGGGTAAGATAAATCATTCACAATGATGGGATAAGCTCATACACATTAAAATAAATCCCCTCCATTGTTCTAAATTATTTTGTATTGTTTAACATTCCTCTATATGCATTTGGTGCTTAGTCAGGGTGTTTGGGGTTTGAGACTATCTTATTTTTGCAAGCCATCAAGGGCACTTAGATTGAGAAATGAAGTGTTTTCCCACCTAAAAGTGTATGGAGATAATTATCTTGAATTTTTTTTGGAATTATCTACTAAGAAGGGGGAGTGAATCATTTTCACAATAATTACCATTCAATTCTATGAAACATACATTTACATAAGAGATCAATGCATAAGCAAACAACTACACAAGCATACAAGAGAACATAAGGGATATATGGGAAACCCTCTTAAGGGATAAAACCCACTAAACCATGCACATTTAATATTGTCTTATAATTTCAAGATCCAAATTTTAGTGAAGTGCCAACTTCACAAGGAGATCCAACCCCTATCTAGTTGAGCACCCACCCAACTAGTCTTCTATAAGCTCCAACTTGTAAGGAGGCTCTAACACCCTAGTAAACCAAGCACTAACTTAGATACCTTTAATCTATGATCATATTAAACACCTATTTTTTACACTTAAACTGATGATGACCTCTTTTTTTTTAATTCTTTCCCCTTCACTCTCATTCAAATAGTCTCTAGGGCTCACTCACTCAATATGCCTCTTCTAGGCTCATTAGGTCCAATGACATGTGTATCCACATACATAAACTTTATTATATATGCATGATTTATCTTCTTTACCATTTTATGGTCCTCAATGACCTACATTTTCTCCTTTATTGAGATCTTTCCTTTGCTTAAGTCATCACTCCCACATATATTCCAAATAAGCCTATTAGGCCTTGCCTTTATACCACAAACTTCATGTAACTCATCTTGGTAAAAAAATATCCTTAAACCACTTGTATCATACTTAAAATAGGCTCATATATGTGATAACCAAACACTCCATACGTTGGTTATAACCTATAGAGGCTAAAACTCAATTAGGCCTAATAGAGACCTAATGGAATTAGCCCTTCTTCAAGGCACATGGTACCCTTAAAATCCTTGTACCATATTTATCTTTCACCAACACTTGAAATACTTCACATATAACTTTAATATACACATGCTAATCTCACATTTGGTACTTACTACTTATTACTCCATTTCACACCTTGAACTTATCAATTAGGTCTACTCACCTTTTAGGCCTTCGCACACAAAAAAGTTTGTCTCTTAGAAGTGAAACATACAATCACTTTTATAAAAAAACACAATTGAAAAAAAACATGAATTATTCATGACATCATCAACCTCTCCATTTCCATTGGGATCCTTCAGTCAAGTTCCAATCATCCAAAATCACCTCTATAACAGGCTCACTCAGTTTTGGTCAAACATAGTCAAAGTAAATTCAAGCTCTTGTCTCTCAAAACTTGAATATGAACACAAAAAGACTTAAAATTCCATATCATGAACCTTTGAGACTTTCTTGACATCTTAAAATTCATTTGTTTCGTCAACTTGGGTCAAAAAACAGCAAACTAACCACTCAGACTACCTATAGCCATCAAAAGTATAGTCATGAATCGACTTGTTATTTGTACTTGAAATAACACTTTTATGACATATAATCCACATACATGGTTCATTTTATTTATCTAAATCATTTATATCGCTTGTATTGTCATCAATCATTAGTTTAATAGACCAATCTCTTAGACTACACTCACACTATGCATACATAACTAGACAAGCCCTTTTAGCTTTCATGGTTCAATCACTTAACTTGTATCTTCAGCTTATAAAAATATTTTATATTTTATTTGTCTCTAAAAATATCAATACATCCATTTCATCACCTTTTTTTATAAGGACTCAAACTCGTCACTTACCTTACCACACTTGAAACCATCAACTTGGCTCAAAAACACAGTCATAGTGAACATGATTCCTAAGACCTATAAGATCACTTTATTGACCTCTAAATTCATTGAAGAGGTACTTCAACATATTTATCGTGCCTAGAAACACTAGTACATATATTTCTAATATCAAATATGAAACATATAGATCAACTTCTAGAACACACACCTTCATAGTTTTCACCCACATAGACAAGTTACTTTGTGAGCACATTTTAGCCTCTTTATAAGCAATATTATTACTTTCCATCCAATTTAATATGAGGAATAGGTCTTAAAAATACCCCAAATAATTTGATCCATCCTTATTTACTTTCACATAATCCCTAAATAGGTTCTCACTCAAGCCTGATTTCCTTCACTATCTACAATCTAGTGATAGTTCATTTTTATTGATCAAAATGATTGACACAGATGATGTTTCTTATAAAATTAAATTTATGTACATGAATAAAAATTATTTACCTTAAACCTATAATTATTTTCATGTGTTTACTCAATAAACATTTCCTTTAACAATAAAATCTTTAGAAACAATCACTTTTCTATACCTTTTACTCATTGGCCTAACACACCATTACCACCTAGAGGTGCCTGGAGGAATCATCTATAACATCCAATCATAAAAATTGATCAAATAATACATTATGGTCTATAACCATTTAAATATTTCCAATCACTCCACTATGAGGGTTTACAAGCATAAAAACCTCCTTACCTTCTTAACATTTGTTCATAAAGCTGAGGGCTTGGTTTCTCTACAAAATGATTTTGGAAGATTCTTAGGACCATGTTCCATTTCTCCCAAAAGGCTCAAGTCACCATGAAAAGTCTAAAAATTCCAATGAGCATATAAACTTCCTTCTCAAGCTTGGAAACCTTCATTTTGCATGCATAGGAGACCTTCCAATGTGATATCTTGCTTTCTCTTTCTCCTCAAGACCTAAAACTTGCTCCACACCTTTAAATCACCTATTTAAACCTCATTAAATGATTACATGTGTTATACCATATTTACAACTCACTTTTACACTTATTTTAACCTCACTAGGTGTTTTAACACACTATTCCTTTAGCTACAAGTCACCTTAGGTCTAGAGTATGACCTTCTCACCACTGTATATGCTCGCAACACCTCATCCATATCTCAAATGCACTTATGTCATGCTTATCAATTTTTCATCCATGTTCACATAGGTAACATGATTCTTACCTCAACAAGTTATTACCATGGCTAAGCAATGACCTATCTTCAAGCTTCCTTCTTACAAAACCACCTTGAGCTTTTACAAGACCACTCATGTAGCTTACAAAGCATCTTATTACACCTAATAATATCTTAAAATCCTATCATATCATTCTCCACTGATCAAGACAACTCAACCCACATGGATCACTTATCAAGTACACAAGTCCTTATCACTTCATGATATCATCCTTCATTAAATGACATCAACACTTTATAATTACCTTTGACATCAATGAAAACACTTTTTCCAACAATATCCCCACTTATCATTGATGGAAACCTCTTTTCTCATCCTCCCCATTTGAAATTAATGACAAAGTGGACTAAATAGAAACTAATCTCCCCCTAACATCATGCATGTATTCAAATATACTTTAGGTGCTTAAGATACTCACCTACCTTTCATGAACATGAATGAAAAATTTATCCCCCTTTAACATACACATCTTTATCATAATCTTCATGTACCAAACATGTACCTTCTTATTCTTTTATTAGGTATATTGTCTTTGGATTCTCACTCACTCTTGCTCACCTGATCCTTGGACCTATTTATTTACATAGATCACAAGATCCCCATGTGACCATACATGAATTTTTAATATATTTTCAAAAATATGACTTGGTTTGATCAAGTCATCATATCAACTTTTAAGATTTGTCTCTTGAGATTACATCTATATCAGACTTCTCCATCATGACTTAAGCTCGAAACTAGAACATCTTATATATTATCCCCCTTACATCATGCACATATCTTCAATCCTCTCAAACTATCTAATTTAACTCCCCCTAAATCCATGCTCCACCTAGAAAAAGTCATCTTCAACAAGTCTCCTCAACGAACCAATAATGAGACTTAATGGCCCATACTACCCTCACCAAGGTACCAAACCATGTCAAATATTGCATTTCCAACATCCATAAGCCTCCTCCATGATTTATACAACTTATAATCATTTTCTATCATTATGGATAAACTATTAGCCCTCATATTACCAATAGGTCTCATGAAGACCTAATCAACATGGATCCACTCTTTCTCACTTACCTCTATCCTCTTAGATCCATTAGACCACCTCAAGTAGGCTTGATAAACTTCACAACATGGAAAATTAACTCCTCATAGCATAAAAAAGAATTAAATTATCCTTATATCAGTCTCCCTTTCTGAAACATCTCATCTACAAGGTACAGACTCAAAGGCAACTTTTGAAACAACATTCTCTGCAATAAGCACACTCAAAATCTTGTCAAGAAACTTAGAATAACTAACAACCTCATATGACATTAAAAACATGCCATCACATTCCTATATGACCTTATGAAGTCATCTTGATGTAGCTAGAACACTGTAACCTTCAATATACTCTTTAATTTTACAAAAGAAATAATCTTCTGCATACTCACAGTCAGACTTTGATTATGATGATATAGACCTTGTTATTTAAATAATACTAATGATATTTTTATGACCTTTAAAATAATTAAATCACTCATTCAAACATCTAAAATCCTTACAACTAAAGGACAACAACTTTACTAGGAATATATTGGTCTTAAGGACCAATCATCAACTCTTATGAACCGTTACCTTCTAGGACACTTACACATACTTGTACCTATCATGCTAGTTGACCAAGAGACCACCTTGGAGTGCCTTGACTATACCTTTCTCTTAATATGTCTATAGAGTCATTTTTTATATCAAATTATTTTTAATCTTAGATTTATTTTCAACTTTACTAATACCATTATGTAGACTTCAATCATGATCTTCACAAACTTATCCATCACTACAAACAAGATTAACTTTGTCCTCATCACATGTTAAGCTACTTAGGATCACCTGTAGGCTATCAATCCTCCTATAAAGGGTTTGTATTTGATACCAATTAGTTTAATTATATACTAATATGGGGGTGAATCAGTTGCACAATAATTACCATTCAATTCCATTTACCATTCTATGAAATATACATTTACATAAGAGATCAATGCATAAGCAAAAAACTACACAGGCATACAAGAAAACACAAGAGATATGTGGGAAACCATCTTGGGTGATAAAACCCACTAAACCAAGAATATTCTAAAATTTCAAATCCAAATTTTATTGAAGCACTAACTTCACAAGGAGCTCCCCCTATCTAGTTGAACACAAACTTAACTAGTCTTCTACAAGCTCCTACTTGCAAGAAGGCTTCAACCCCCTAGCCAACCAAGAAAAAAATCAACTAAATTAAATATATACTCATATTTAATACTTGTTTTTTTCTATTAAATTTATAATGACCTATTTTTTTTTTCATTCTTTCCCCTTCACTCTCATTCAAACAGGCTTTAGGGCTCACTCGCTCAATATGCTTCATTTAGGCTCATTAGGTCCAATGACCTATGTATCCACCTAAATAAACTTGATAATATATTAATGAATAATATTATTCACCATTTTATGGTCCTAAATTAACTACCTTTTTCCTTTATTGATCTCTTTCCTTTTCTTAAATCCTCACTCCCACATATAGTCCAAATAAACCTTTTAGGCCTTGCCTTTATGCCACACACTTCATCTAACTCATCTTGGTTGGAAAATATCCTTAACACACTTGTATTATAATTAAAATAGGTTAATAAATATTTTAAATATTATAAAAAACACTCCATATTTTAATTATAACCTATAGAGGCTAAAACTCAATTAGGCCTAATAGAGACCTAATGGAATTAACCCTTCTTCAAGGCACACGTTACCCTCTAAACTCCTTGAAACATATTTAGCTTTCAAAAATGATTGAAACACTTAAAATATCACTTTAATATACATATATTAATCTCACCTTGTGTATTTACTACCTATAACTCCATTTCACACCATGAACCTATCAATTAGGTCTACTCGCCTTTTAGTCCTTCACACACAAAAAAGTTTGCCTCTAAAAACTGAAGCATAAAATAATTTTTCTCAAATAACCCACTAAAAAAAATATATGAATATATCATTAATTATTTCATAAACCTCTCCATTTCCATTGGACTCCTTCACTTAGGCTCCAATCATCCAAAATCACTTTTGTAACACGCTCACTTAGTTTTGGTCAAACATAGTCAAAGTACAGTCAAACATCTTGTCTCTCCAAACTTGAATATGAATACAAAAGGACTTAAAATTACATATAATTAACCTTTGATACTTATTTTACATCTTAAAAATCATTTTTTTCTCAACTCAGGTCAAACAACTTCAAACTCACTTCTTCAAACTGACCACTCAGACTACCTCTAGCCTCCAAAAGTATAGTCATGAATCAACTTGTTATTTTCACTTGAAATAACACTTTAATGACATATAATACACATACATGGTTCCTATAAATTATTTATATCATTATCCATAATTTATATCTCTTGTCTTAGCATAAATCATTGGTCTAATAGACCAATCTCTCAGACTACTCTCATATTGTGCATACACAACTAGACAAGCCCTTTTGGCTTTCACAGTTCAATCACTTAACATGTATCTTTAGATTAAAAAATATTTTATATATAATGTATGTCTCCAATACATAAATATTTACATTTTTTGAATCACCTTTTATCACAAGGAATCAAACTCATCACTTACCTTAGCACACCTGGAACTATCAACTCGGATCAAAAACATAGTCATAGTGAACATAATTCCTAACACCTATAAGGTCACTTTATTGACCTAAAAATTCATTTAAAATTTCCTTAAACATCCTTATAATAGATAAAAACACTAATACATATATTTATAATAGAAAATATGAAACATATAGATAAACTTTTAGAACACACACCTTCACAATTTTCACTCACATAGACAAGTTACTTTATGAGCACCTTCTAACCTATGTATGATCATAATCAGAACTTTACATCCAAGTTAAAAGGAGTAATAGGTCATAAAAAAATACCCTAAATCATTTTATCCATCCCTAATCACTTAAACATCATCTTTAAATAGGTTCTCACTCAAGCCTAGTTTCCTTAATTGTTTTCATTATCTACAATCTAGAAATAGGTCATCTCTATTGATAAAAATGATTGACATAGAATATTTTTCTTATAAAACTAAATTTATGGACATAAATAAAAAAAATTGACCTTAAACCTCCAATGATTTTCATGCATTAACTTAGTCAACCTTAACAATAAAATCTTCAAAAATAATCACTTTTCTATACCTTATGCTCACTACCCTGACACACCACTACCTCTTATAGGTGGATATATGAGTCCTATATAACATAAAAACATCAAAATTTATCAAAAAATCCATTCTAGGACATAACCATTCACATATTTCCAATTGCTCCACTATGAGGGTTTTCAAGCATAAAAACATCCTTACCTTCTTAACATTTGTTCATAAATCTAAGGGCTTGGTTTCTATACAAAATTATTATATAATATTCTTAGGACCATGTTCCATCTCTCCCAAAATTTTCAAGTCACCATGCAAATTCTACACGTGACAATGAGCATCTCAACTTCCTTCTCAGGCTTGCAAACCTTCATTTTGCATGCATAGGAAACCTTCCAATGTGATATCTTACTTTATATTTCTCCTCAAGACCTAAAACTTGGTTCGAAAATTTAAATAACCAATTAAAACCTCATTAAATTCTTACATGTGTCTTACCATATTGACAACTCACTTTAACACTTTGAACCTCACTAGGTGTCTTGACACACTAGGCCTTTAGTTACAAGTCACCTTAGGTTTGGAGTATGACCTATCACCACTTTATATGATCTAAAAACCTCATCCACATCTCAAATTCACTTATTTCATGCTTCTCAATCTTCCATCCATGTTCACACAAGTCACATGCTTCTTGCCTTAACAAGCTATGACCATGCCTAAAAAATAACCTCTCTTCAAGCTTCCTTGTTACCAAACCAGCTTGAGATTATACAAGACCACTCTTATAGATTAAAAATAATTTTACTACACCTGATAATATCTTACAATAATATCATATCATTTTCCATTGATCAAGACAATTCAAACCACATGGATCACTTATCAAGCACATAAGGCCTTCTTGTCACTTTGTGATATCATACTTCATCAAATGACATGACCACTTTTTCATTACCTTTGACATCAATGAAAACACTTTTACCAATATTTTTACCTCCATAAAATCCATTAATTTTATCTTAAATTATTTATTTGTGTTATTGAATTCAAGTGGACCTCTAAGTCTCTTGACTAGACCCTGTAAATGAGGTGGCCCAAGTTTGATACAAAACAATGGATATGACCACTAATGATATGAAATTTCCAAGATAATTTACACTTAAATCCACTCATGAACACAAATTTTACCAAATTTCATAGCTATATCATGCCTATAGAGGCATTAAAACTCAAATTTCCCAAAACTTAACTAGTTGGTTGCCTGAGTTTTCAATAGGTCTGTGACTGAGTTGTTGTACTTAGAATCTTTGTGCTCAAGAATTTTTCTTACCTTATATGAGAAATAATCATGTTTTTTGGCCTTCATGGAAATTAAACATGACCTATCAATCCATTGACAACTTGCATTTATCATCACTTGACCATTTGGTTCTCTTAAGCATTGTTTGCCTCACTAGTCTTGTAGGCAATCTTATTAGTTGTAGGTGTCTATTTGACATTTTCCAAGATTTTAAGAATTAATTTAGGGTGTTAATAAAATTTATTATGTCTATAATTACCTGATAAATTCATTGGTACCTTATTAAAACACCCTAACTCTTTCTTATTCCTCACATAAACTTATATTCATCAATTGATGCACAAGTCTCTTAGTCTATACTAGACTTCATGCTTGGGTTTTAAGTTTGATCTCTAATAAAGGCATACTTAGAACTTTTATACTCCCTTATTATGTGAATAAATATCCTATAATTATCTTTAATCATTATTGTTGTCCAATTACACATAAAATCTATCTTGTTCACTACACAGTCAAGAGTAACCTAGTTGTAGGTGGTTGTTTGATTATGGAAGAGGTGTGTAGTAGTAAATTTGAGCACAAATGATTTGATTGCATAATTACATCAAAAACCCAAGTCCAACTACCTAGGTAAGATCTAGAGACATTAGAATCAAATATAATTCGATTAATAAATAATTCAAACCAGCATTCTAATCATAAAGCTAATTGCTCTAAACTATGATTAAATGGATATGAAAACAAGAGGATTGGATTGAGATTACCTTAGACTCAGAATTTTGGCATTATGATTGCTTTATCATGGATTTTGATGATGGATTATATTGTCATGGAGATGTTATGGATTCCTCTATTGATTATTCCTTTAGCATGGATATGGCATGAAAATTTAAGTTAGTTTGTTAGTTTTATGGAGGGAGTTAGATTAGTTATCTAGGAAATGGAGGGAAGAATCAATTGTTCAAATTTAATTTTGAGTCATTGAGATCAATGGCTAGGATATTTCCAAGGAATTTTAAATTCCTTTGAAATATCTAGAATAGAGAATTCTAGAGGAAAAGGGGCTAATTTGGAATATATTTATAGAGTTCTCTAATTCTATAAATCTCTATTAGGGTTTAGGGGTGTAGGAATAGTTAGTTAGTAGGGTGGTAGGTGGGTAGGTAAATAAATTATATTTTTAAATTGGCAAGTGGTTTAAGGAGTAGGTTAGTAGGTAAATAGGCTTATTTATTAGATTAATTAAGGGGATTAATTAGTTGTGAGGTAGAATAGGGTTTGTCAGATATAGGAAATAGGGAATAGGAAGCTAGGAAATATAGTTATATGTTAAATTAGTGAAATTAGTGTAACTAGTAGGGTGAGTGGATTTTAGTGCATACATTTTTCCCCTCTTTAAAATGGAATTATGAGTGGACAAGAGGGAGGGAGTAATGGTCTTTCAAAAAAGAATCATAATTGTATGTGGAAGCAATGTTAGATGGTGTTAGTAGATATGATGCCCCTTCGAGGGAACATGTAGGTAGAACCAACCCAGATGGTCACGTGAATAGAAGTTTTAGGGGTGGGATGAGACCAAGATGATAAAATGGGGTTGGGATGCCCCAAGTAATGATGTAGTTATGGTTTTGATGCCCCAAGGTTAGAAACAAGGGGATAAAATGGCTTAGTTGTGAGATGGGTTCTAGACAAACAACCAATGTATAGAAAGGAATTTGATTTATAAGACTAGATTCTTGAGATAGAGATATTGTCTAGGAAATAAAAAGATGAGATAGAGACAAGCCAGTGATAAGTTTTATATAAAATACATATGTTAGGGATGGATTGAAAACTGATAATGGAGATAAAGGGGTTGATTAATGATAGGGAGCCACTTTATGTAAGATATGTAGCTTAAAGTGATGTGTGATTATCAAGTGATTAGTCCAGTGATGGGATGGTGATGAGGGATGAATAGTGTTCAAGTTATCCCTCGGCACAAAATTGTGACTAGGTGTTGCCTACATAGTCTTAAGAAACATCTGGCTGATGTAGTTTTGAATAGAGGATAAATGCCAATGATTGATTAGAGGATGAAGATGATGATGATAATGATTAGTGATTAGAGGATGATGTTATTTATTATAATATTGAATAAAGATGATGTATGAAGATTATAAGGATAAAAGAGTGGATGAGAGGATTAAATTAGTGATGGGAATAAGGATGATGAGATGATTATATGAATGATGAGGGTGTAAGTGATCAAGCCATCACAGCTATCATAAGGATCATCATAGTCTAATTAATATCATAAATATAACACTTGATAGTATACCCCATGATATAAATATGACCAAGAGGATAGTGTACCAAAGTGCAAAAAAGGGAGTAAATAGTGGACTCTACATCATTGAGGGCACTTATAAGCATTATTATAGCTTGAGTGACCTCATAGCATCCTAATTCATTTCCCAATAGACAAAAAGAGACACAATGCAACATAGACTCAAAAGATAGAGACCATAAAATATTTACATGATAAAAGACATGAAAATAAGCAAAATAGACAAGTAACACACACAAATATCTACATGCAATGGCATAATATCTTATCGAATGATGGGATAAGTGATTAGATGTTAGACTGAGTTAGTTATGATAATGATGATGTGATTATGGAATTAGGATAGGCTTATATTTGATGAAGAATATGAATGTGGATATGGATATATGGACTTGGATTAATATTAGGATAAGGAGTTTGATATTGATATCAAAGACATAAGATTGAGTAGGTGAAAGTGAGGCGAAGTCAATGCTAGCTTGATATAGACTAGATTTGCCCTTGGTTTAGAATAGGAGGATGGATAACATGATTGTGAGAGATGAAAGGCATGGATATGACTAGGGAAAAAGGCATAAGACAAGACATTATGGACATTTTTTTGGCCTTTTCAAATCTTATGATTTTTAGGGTTTTGTCATATTTCAATTTTTAAGGCTTTTTAGAATATGTATATACACTATCCAAATGGGGTTACTAGAAAAGGGAATGATAGGCCTAGTAGCCAAGATGAGAATGGATGGAATGATGAATGGGATGACAAAGGATGAGGGTGATGTAGAAAAGGGGATGAGGACCAAAGAAGAAGAGACTAGGGATTGTCAATGACCACATCATGGAGGAACTAGATATTTAGTTGCCTAAGTGTCCATTAGAGGATATACCGAGATGATTCTAAAATGTTTCTCAAGGCACCTTCCACTCCTTTATGAAGTTTAAGATGGGAATGAATATGATATGATGGTAGATGATGGGTTGGACCAAGGGATAAGATAGACATGGATGGATATAGACAAGGTTGACGAGGGATGAGACAAGGGATATGAAATAGATGGATTTTTCCCCTAAGTATTGAGGTAAAATATATATAATAAATTATTTTACCATGATGTTGTAAACTATTTTTCAGCATGGTACTTAACCAGGGCACCATAAGATTGATTTTCACCATTGGATGAATGATTTTTTTTGACTTTTTGATTTTTTTTAATTTTTGGGAATATTGATTTATTAGATATGGATACAAGATGTAGGAATGTTAACACTGGATGGATTTTTGGCTAACACCTATTCTAAATATGTGTGATGTTAGGACTATGTTGTCACCACTAGATCTATGGGGGTCCATGTGAACTTTGGTGATTCTTGACTGACACCCCTCCAAACATCTAGACCAAGTGTCTTCATCACCGCAATGAGAGATGATGTTACTTAGGAAGGTGATGTGAGTTGTGGATTGGATTAAATATTTATGTTGATGGGGTAGTAATGGACTAGAATGGAGGATAAGATTATGAGATGATAACATGATGGGTGATGGAGGATTAGGACTAATAGTCACACACATCATTGGAGATGTTGGACATTCCACATTTGATTGGTATTATATGACAAAAGATTTCAGGAGATCTAAGACACTTTAAATTTATGATTTATCTTTGATTTGAGTATTTGAAGGACTATCGACCATTGTGATAGTATTTTAATTTATTGATGGTATTTGACTTTGAATACCCACTGGTGCCATATTATGGGCTTCACCAAAGGAGATTGATTTTTGACTTGAGAGATAATGATTGTTTTGAGTTTGACACTCCCATAGTGCCTAATTTTGGGCTTCACTAAGGTAAGACATTATTTGAATAGACTGATGATATGATATTTCTTGACTATGACTTATGGGATCAAAGTTAATTTGATTATTATGATTGACTTTTGGAATATGGTCTTAGACCTTTATATTTATGGCACATGTTATATTGCTTGAGGAAGAGTCCAATAATGTATGTTCTTATTCATCCCTATGGAGGGAGGTGAGTAAATGATCATTTATGGGAAGAAAAGGATCAATGATGGATAGAGGTGGTGGGGAATGCATAAGAAGGTCAATGAGTGGTGATGGGGTAGCATGGTCCTGATAGGGGTTCCTAAGAGACCCAATTTCAACATTAGAGAAAATATCCTCAAGATCAGCAAAAGGATCACTTAGACTAACTATAGTATATGCATATAAAGTAAGATTAGATTTACTCTAATAATCTTTAACAGATAAATCTTGCAAGAAATTTGTTATGACTTCATCATCCTGATTAGGATCTAAAGGTATGTCTGGTGACATATTAGAGGTATATGGATTAGAGGTATCTTTAAAAAGATAGGCATTATTAGTATCTATTGTAATATTAAGGAGGGGTGACATTTCTAATGAGGAATTTGATTCAGATATTGGTGTTGAACATGATCTTGATGTAGATAAGACTCATGTTGACTCTGATGCTAACTTTAATTTATAAGATGCAATGTTGTTAGTAAAAGATTCGTTGTCCATAATTGACCTCTCAAAATAGGGATTTTGATATTATGGGTGAGGGGAAGATTGTATAAGGATAATGGATTCAACAAATTTAGGCACATGGAAGGGCTCATGAGGTAAAGAAGGACTAGTCTCATGAGGAATAGAGTCATCTTTGATAGAGGATTTATGGAAGATGGGAGTGTTGTCTTGACTTTGGCTTAGAAGGGGAAGGGCTTGCTCATGATTGAGAATGAAATATCAGCACTCCTCTTCTATAGATGCATCTGGTTCATCCTTGATTTCTATGTCACCATAGTCAATGAGGGCTTAGACATAGTATTAGAAATCATGACATCGATTAATGGCATATCCCCAAGTTTGATGATATACATAGTATTGATAATATTTATACCAAGAGGGATTAGGATTAGTAGGATCAAGATGTCATATGGGTGGATAGACAATCATGTTAGTAAAAATGAGCTGATGGAAGAGGGCTTCTAAGGATATAAGAAGAGAATTATAGGGGCTCTCTTCACTTCATGACTTGGTTGTATCAGATGGTTATGTACATGATAGGGTGAATGGATTGGTAGTAGATGAGGGGCTAGGATAGGATTCCCTTTGTTAGTGTAATAAGGGGTAGATGATGGGCTATGACTAGTGGATGGAGTATTGGTATGGGACTCACATGAGTGGGTTTGGACTCAAGGTGAAATGAGTTGAATGAGGTTAAAGCCTTCAAGAAGTTGTTATCACTTGAGAGTGCACCATGTTTGAATATGTGTAAAACACACCCTCACTCTAGATGATAAAATTGGATCTTCTCATAGTGTGGGTGACTTTGTATTGATAAGAACCTCCAAAGAGGTCTTGTTCCCTTAAAATTTATCTCTAAAACTAATATACTTTTGATTTTTTGAGATGAAAAGGGAGAAAGAAATTGAAATGAGAAATCCTATTTAATGGGGTGATGCATCTTAATGATTGGTATTATCTGAAATCTATTGAAATTAAGGAACACATATAAATCAATAGGAAGTCTTCAAATTTCACCTAAACATTATTATTTTAGATGAAAGATTAAGAGGATTTTGGATTACAAAATTATATTCCTATCTCTTCAAATGACCTATAGAGGGTGAGATTTTCATAGTAGGTGTGGAAAGGACCTACAAAAAGAGGACATGGATCTCACTTGTATACTGGTACATAGTAAAAATACACTCTATTCTAATATCAAACTCATATGCAAAAAAAATCTTCTATATTTGATAAAAATGCTGTCAATTACAATTTCTTCTCTACCTCAGGAATTATACAATAATGGCTTGAAAAAGCTAATATATATGTTTAAAAATAACCTAAATACAAATTCATGGTGATTTTAGATAAATATTAGTCTTGGTTAATTAACTTAAGACCTAATCTGTTTACAATGTTAAAACAATTCATCAAAATCTCTAAATCTTATGAAAATTTACATGGTCTTCAAATTTTGGCATAGAATTGGAGGTGGTGGGCCCATGTTGACTTGTCAGCCTTCTTTGCATGAAAATCATACTATAAATTGTAATATAAATCCACATTAAAAGTTATTTTAATTTCTTTAATGTCCTTATCTTACATGAAAAGCATGGGAAATGCATGAACTAGTCAAACTAGTCAACTGAAGAGATGTGGATGCAAGGACTAGTCAACTTCTACTTAAACTCAACTTGCATGAATTAGAACTTGTGGATTGAATTGATAATGATGTATTCAATTTAAAAAAATACATGTCATGTGATAACTCCAAAATTAATTCATTTGAGAGATTTTTAATGCCATTCTTCAAGTTGACCATTTGACCAACTAGGCCTATTAGACTAAATAGGCCTAAAAGCTAATATGTGTATTTGAACTCCATTAAACCTATAAAAAAATGAAATATACTTGGGACAACTTTCCTCATCATAATTTATGTGATTTTTGTTAGAAAACACTTGCCATTCAGTCAATAGGGTTGATTAGGCCTATTTTGCTCCATTTTCTTGTAGACTGGCCATTTTGATCAAGATGGTTGGGAAACTTCTAGGATGATTTTTGACCAAATAAATATTTTATAATGAATAAAAATTCTTAGGCTTTGAGATCCATTTATTATATTTCATTGAATTGTCATGTACTTCATTTTACATGTTTTTTTCACAAAAAAATGATTTCTTCCCTCATCCGTATAGCTCCATGCATAAAATTGACATTTATAGAATCCTCTCTAAGTTTAATTGAAATTTTAAAATGTTTTAGGTTGATCCATTATGATTTTATATCAATAAAATATTTTTTTTTCAAAATTGGTTTTCTAAGGGTTTAAGAGGGTTTTAAAGTTAAATCTTCAAAATGATGATTCACAAAGTACAGACCTCAAAATCCCAAAATATTACCATTTATGTGTAGAAAATTGACCCCCATAACATCTTTGAAAATATTAGGCTCCCATGCAAAATATATTAAAATTTATCATGTGAAGAAATTTTCTTATGGGGTTTTGACTGCATTCTTAGTTGCCTACACTCTTAACAATTGTTCATAAAGGACAACAACTCAACTAGTCTCAATTTTTCATGAATTATAATTACATAGGGGTACTCAAAACATACTAATATATTTTTTCCAAACTCCAAATGTGGTTAAAGATATGAGCATTTGAATAGGAGGCTTGGAAGGGTGCCTAGAACTATAAAAAATAAAAAAATCACCAAAATAAAAATAACCTCTTCACCTACTTCCCAATGTATAAAAACATGATCATGGGGTCTATACCATTCTATCAAAATAATCTGAAATCACATTTTTCTTAAAAATTCAAAAAACCCATTTTTGGCATGTATGCCTATTTATTTGCATAAGCATGTATTAACATGATTTGCTTAAAATTTAGAGATTTTACACTCTTAAAATGTATAATTATGATGTATGAATATCATCCCATTATTTTCAAATTTTTACCTAAACTTAGAAACCTCTATGACACTCCAGAATGATGCTTGTTCCAATGGTGATCTCCAAAGACATGTTGAAAACTATTACAAAAAAGAGAGTATCTCCACTCATATAATGGGTATTAAACTTTTTAAAAAGGTTAATCAAGTCATTATTACCATGTGTAAAAAAAATTAGATCTTAAAACATCTTATAGCTCCCAAAAAGCTTAATTTTCTCTCAAAATTAACCCTTGTGCATGGATTTCTGCATATTTGAACTTGACAATGCTCTTTTGAAAATATAATGACCCATTTACAATCCATTTTTGACATTTTGTACCAAAATTAGTGATTTTAGGCCACAATTCCTTGGTTTGATCAACTGCAAAGGGTTAATGACCGATTTTAGGAAAGTTTAATATGATAGGGGTAGTAATTTGATCTTGACAGGTCAAATTACTAACAATTTTGGCAACTTTTAGGGGTTGACCAGTTTACTGGTCAAAAACCTCAAATACTATAGTAAAACTAATTTGGATAAACACTAATTTTTTGAAGATCTTTTGTAGACAAAAATACAACAAGACAACTGACACAAATAACAACAAACATGTGCATGTATGCACTTAGAGGAATGAACAACAATTTAGAAAGGGAAAAAACAACACTAAAATCATGTGTGGATTTTCACTTAGAATAAAATAAAAACAAAAATTACATTATGTATAAACTAACCTCTACCTTGCTGGTATTCCTAGATCAAAAGGAAAAATTGACATTTCACTTTCGTGATAAGGTGGATAATGATATATCACATGTTCCCTTACAAGCTCAGTGATTGAAAAATCAAGTATCTTCTTTGCCAACTCCTTTGACATGCTCATGTGTGTAATATTAGGATCAAAGTAACCTCTAATGTAAGCATACTCATTTGGTGGCTCTTCTACTTTATCAAGCTTCATTTATTCACAATCTGGTTGATTAGGTTGAGCACAAAATATGCGTGTGTTACCTTTTGGAAGCATATCTGTGTTTTTAGTCTCATCAAGGAGATTATAATCCATTCTAAAGATGTTAAATAAGTCCCTATCAATAATTAACTCTTGAGGTGGTATAATTGAAGGCTACCCACTCCTTTCTCTTGGTTTTGGTTGACAAAGTTGCTCTCTTTGGTTGTAACCAGATCACAATCCCTTTATAGAATAGCATATCCTACTCTCAAAACTTTCAACAAGTCCTCCAATGAGCTTTCTAGCTGATTAGTAAACTCTGGAAGCCCTCTAAATTCATCAATTTGATAAACTATTACATCAATTTATTCATTCTCTTTATAAGATGGCAACACTACTTCCTCAACGTCTTCATGAACACTTGCATCCTCCTGAGCACACTCTTCTTGAAAATCATTTGAATCTAAAATTTTTTGCTCTCACTCCCATGTGAGATATACCTCTTCCCTCTTCTGCATGTTACTCTAGATGTATTTCCAAGATGGAAATGAGTTATATTCTTGATGAGGGATGGAAAGTACCTGAGTAGCTTTAGATTGGCTTGACTACATAATTTGGTTCCAAAATGGGAAAAATAGAGGCTCATTTTTTACCATTTGATTCTGGTTCTCCTCCTCTTTCTTTGTCTTCAAATCCAACTCTCTGATTTGCTTATCAATATTCTCTTGGAATATCTTCTCTTTAAATTGGTCAATGATCTCAACAGTAGGCTATCCCATAACAATATATGTCTTTCTTTGATAGTTCTCTTGGATAGATCTCCAAGAAGGGAAGCTCTGAGAAATACATGTAGAATTTAACAAACTCAAAGGGACTCTTGGAATAATATCCTAATAATGAATGGATGGCATATAAAAAGAGTGAGGTTGACCCTGTTGTTCCTTAAGACCTTTTAGTTTATCCTCAATGCTCTAAATGTAACCACCTACATCCATCATCTCACCAGTGAGATTGCCCCAATTTGTCCTCTCAATAGGTGTTCATTCTTCTTTTATTTATTTTAATGACTCTTCACATAATGGATCTAGTGAGTAGGAGTATCTTGGCCATAATAGCTCTATGAGTACAACTCTAGTGCATGTTTTTCAAGGCTCACTAAAGTTTATTTAAGTGTTGGTATGGATTAGATAGCTATAAAATGGCCACGATTAGGTTGGATAGATGGGTAGGATGTTTCATGATACGGCTGGAAAGGGGTAGTATTATTATGGAATGGTTGTTCAGAGGGAGGATTAGGGTAGTACTCTTGTATATATGATTGATATAGATCCTCAAACTCTTGGTGAGGATCATAGTGTGGTTGATATTGATCATAGTGAGGATAATATGGATCCATACTAAAACAAGCTATTTGAGACCATTAGTAAACTAAGTACTAAAAGTAGTCAATATTTGAAAGATACCTGATATTCATAACCAGCTTTGAGTGCCTAAAAGTTGCACTGATATTCTGAATGCCTCTAAAGGATAATGTGTAGAATGATGTCCCATTGAGCATATTAAAAACTATTATCACTTTGGAGTGCACCCTATTTGAAGATGTGTAAAACACACTCTCACTCCAACATATACAGTTGGATCTTCTTAGAGTGTGGGTGACTCTGTATTGAGAAGAACCTCCAAAGAGGGTTGGTTCCCCTAAGATTTATCTCTAAAACTAATATACTTTTGATTTTTTGGGATGAAAAGGGAGAAGAAAACTAAAATGAGAAATCCTATTTAATGGGGTGGTGCATCTGAATGATTCGTATTCTCAAAAATCTATTGAAATTAAGGCACATATATAAATCAACAAGAAGTCTTCAAATTTCCCCTAAACATTAGTATTCCATATGAAGGATTGAGAGGATTTTGGATTGCAAAATTCTATTCCTATCTCTTCAAATGACCTGTAGATGGTGAGATTTTTATAGTAGGTGTGGAAAGGACCTACAAAAATGGGACATGGATCTCACTTTTATGCCGGTACATAGTCAAAATACACTTTATTCTGATATCAAACTCCTATGCAAAAAAATCATCTTTATTTGATAGAAATGGTGTCAATTATAATTTCTTCTCTACCTCAGAAATTATACAATAATGGCTTGAAAATCCAATATATAATTCTTAAAAACTAAGAATAGCCTAAGTGGAGTTGATTTACATAAGGAATAGTCTTCTTTAATTAAATAAAGACTAAAACCTTTTACAATTATTTAATCAACTCCTTTTTACAATATTTAAAAAACTCCAAAAAATAGTTTTCCTTCACAAAGCATGCATGCACTCTCAAAATTTGGCATGGAAAATAGGTGGGCCCATCTTGATATCAACTCAAGTATATTTTGAGTTAAAAAATAAATATAATAGTCTTCAAAAATCTTTTAATTTTCTTGTTTTGCAAGAAATCCATTTTGGCGTTGAAACAAGAAATGGTGGGCCCCATTGACTTAGTTAACTCTCCTTGCATGAAATCAATGCCATTATTTGGTGTCTATCTCCACTCAAACTAATCTTGAATTATTTTAATATCATTCTTTAAATGATAACAAAGGAATATTACATGATGTTGGTTAACTAGTCAACTGAAGTTTTGATTGGAAGTTCAAGGCTAGTTAACTCCACTTGGCTCTTTCTTACATAAAATAGCATTTAAATTTTAAAAATATATGAATATCCATAATAACATTATATATGTCATGTGGTAACTCCAAAATTAATTCATTTGATAGATTTTCAATGTCATTATTTACTTGCTTGATTGACCAATTAGACCTATTAGGCCAATTAGGCCTAATAGCCTATCTTCTTGCATTTGGACTCCATTAAACATGAAAAAAGATGACATGAAACCTAAAAAAATAATGAAAAACATCTTGAACATTTTTTTTCGTCACAAGATATGTGATTTTGATGAGAAAACACTTGCCATTAGTCAACAGGGTTGACTAGGCCTATTTGCTTTATTTTCCTACAGATTGGCCATTTTGATTAATCTAGTTGGGACACTTATAAGATGATTTATGACCAAATAAATATTTTAGGATGGATAACAAGTCTTAGGCTTTGAGTTTCATTGATTATATTTCATTGAACTATCATGTACTTCATTTTACATACTTTTTTCCACAAAAAACATGATTTATTCCCTCATCCTTATATCTCCATGCATAAAATTTAAATTTATGGAATCCTATATGAGTTTACTTGACATTTTAAAATTTTTTAGATTGAATCATGATGATTTGATGGCAATAAAATCAACTTTTTGAAAAACTAGTTTTTAAAGGGTTTTAAAGCTTAATCTTCAAAATGATGGTTCATAAAGTAAAGACCTCAAAATACAAAATTCCTACCATTTATGTGTATCACACTAACCCCTATAACATCCTTGAAAATATTTGGTTTCCATTCAAAATATATTAAAAGTTACCATGGGAAGAAATATGTATGTGGGGTTTTGACTGCATTCTGAGTTACCTACACTCTTAACAATTATTCATAAAGCACATCAAATCAATTGGTCTCATTTCTTTATAAATTATAATTAAATATTTGTACTCAAAACATACTAATATCATTTGGCCAAACTCTACATGTGGTGAAATATATGAGCATATGAATAGGAGGCTTAGAAGGGTGCCTAAAACTACAAAAAGTGAAAAAATCACTAAAATGAAAATAACTCTTCACCTACTTCCAATGTCTGAAACCATTATCATGGGGTATTTACCATGCTATCAAAACACTCTAAAATCACATTTTTCTTTAAAATTCAAAAAAACCTTTTTTGGCCTATATGCCTATTTGCTTCCATAAGCCTATATAAGCATGGTTTGCTAAAAATTTAAAGTTTTTACACTCTTAAAAGGTCTGATTATGATTTAATAACATCATCCCATTTTTTTTAAACTTTTAATTGGACTTTAAAACCTCTATGGCACTCCATAATGATGCCTACTCCAATGGTGATCTCTAAAAGACATGTTGAGGACTATTACAAAGTAGTGAGTACCTCCACTTATCCAATGGACATAAAACTTTTTCAAAATGTTACTCAATTCATTATGACCATGTGTACAAAATTTGAGTTATGAAAACCACTTGTAGCTCCCAAAAATATTAATTTTCTCTCAAAATTGACCCCTGTGCATTTTTGCATATTTGAACTTGATAATGCTATTTTAAAAATCTAATGACCCATTTACAATCCATTTTTGATATTTTTTACCAAAATTAGTGTTTTTAAGTCACAATTCTTTAATTTGACCAGCTGTAAAGGGTTAATGACCATTTTTAGGAAAGTTTCATATGATAGGGGTAGTAATTTGACCTTGACAGGTCAAATTACTAACAAGTTTGGTGATTTTTAGGGGTTGACCAGCCTACTGGTCAAATAAATTAGAAACTATGGTAAAATTAACTTGGATAAACACTCATTTTTGGAATATATTGTGTATAAAAAGACACAACAAGGCAACTGACAAAAATAACAACAAATACGTGCACGTATGCACTTAGAGGAATGGACAACAGCAACTTGGAAAGGGAAAAAACAACACTAAAAACATGTGTGGATGTGCACTTAGAGGAAACAAACAACAAGAAGTATATTGTGTACAAATTAACCTCCACCTTGCTGGTCCTCCTGGATCAAAATGAAAATTTGACAATTTACTTTCGTGATAAGGTGGATAATGATACATCACATGTTCCCTTGCAAGCTCAATGATTGAAAGTTCAAGTATCTTCTTTGTCAACTCCTTTGGCATGCTCATATGTGGAATATTATGAGAAAATTAACCTCATTTCTTCACAATCTGGTTGATTAGGTTGAGCACAAAATATACGTGTGTTACCTTTTGGAAGCATATCCATGTTTGTAGTCTCATCAAGGAGATGATAACCCATTCTGAAGATCTGAAACAAGTCCCTATCAACAATGAACTCTTTAGGTGGCATAATTGAAGGGCTACCCACTTCTTTCTCTTGGCTTGGCTGGACAAAGCTTCTCTTTTTGGCTGCAACCAAATCCCAATCCCCTTGGAGAAGAGCATATCTTGCTCTCAAAACTTCAAACAAGTCCTCCAATAAGATTTTTGACTGATTGGTAAACTCTAGTTTCCCCCCAAATTCATCAATTTCATCAATTATTACATTAATTTCTACATTCTCTTTATAATACGACATCACTACTTTCTCAACCTCTTCATGAACACTTGCATCCTCCTCTGCACACTCTTCTTGAAACTCATTTGAATTTGAAATTTTCTACTCTAATTCCCATGTGACATACTCCACTTCCCTCTTCTGCATGTTGTTGTAGATGGATTTCCAAGATGGAAGTGAGTTAGATCCTTAAGGAGGGAGGGAAAGTACTTGAGTAGCTTTATATTGGCTTGATTGCATGATTTGGTTCCAAGATGGGAAAGATAGAGGCTCCTTTTTTACCATTTGATTCTGGTTCACCTCCTCTTTCCTTATCTTCAACTCCAAATCTTTGATCTAATTATCAATATTCTCTTGGAATATCTTCTATTTAAATTGGTCAATGATCTCAATAGTAGGTTTACCATAACAATCTCTTGGATATTTCTCTTGGATAGATATCCAAGAAGGGAAGGTATGAGAAATACATGAAGAATTTGGCAAACTCAAAGGGACTCCTGAATAATCTCCTAAGAAGGAATGGATGGCATATAAAAAGAGTGAGGTTAAACCTATTGTTCCTTAAGACCTTTTAGTTTATCCTTAATGTTTTGAATGTAACCACCGACATCCATCATCTCACTAGTGATATTGCCCCAATTTATCCTCTCAACAGGTGCCAATTCTTCTTTTGTTTGTTGTAACTCTCTCACATAATGGATCTGGTGAGCAGGAGTATCTTGGCCATAATAGATTTTTGAGTACAACTCTAGTGCATGGTTTTCAAGGCTCACTAAAATTTGTTTAAGTGCTGGTATGGATTGGATAGCTACAAAATGGCCAAGATTATGTTTAATAGATGGGTAGGATGGTTCATGATAGGGCTAGTAAGGGGAAGTATTATGATGAAATGGTTGTTCATAGGGAGGATTAGGGCAGTACTCTTGCATATATGACCGATATAGATACTCAAACTCCTGGTGAGGATCATATTGTGGTTGGGCATACTGATCATAGTGAGAATAATATGGATCCATACTAAAACAAGCCAATTGAGACCATTAGTAAATGAAGTTCTGAAAGTAGTCAATATTTGAAAAGATACATGATATTCATAACTAGCTTTGAGTGCATGAAAGTTGCACTAATATTTTGAATGCCTCATAAAGGCTAGTGTGTAGAATGATGTCCCACTGGGCATGCCAAAAATTGTTATCACTTTGTAATGCACCCTACTTCAAGATGTGCAAGGCACACCTTCTCTCTAGCTGATACAATTGGAACTTCTTAGAGTGTCGGTGACTCTATATTAAGAATAACCTCTAGAGAGGGTTGGTTCTCTTAAGATTTATCAATTAAATCTAATTTACTTTGATTTTAGGATGAAAAGGGAAAGGGAAAACTTGTCTAATTGGGTGATGCACCTGAATTGTTTATATCCTTTGGAAGCTATTGAAACTAGTGCACACATGTGAATCAATAAAAGTCTTATATTGCCCTTAAGCATAAATATTTCAGATGAAGCATTAATAAAACTTTGGACTACAAAATTCCTTTTTACCTCTTCAAATGACCTGTAGACGGTGAGATAGAAAGCAATAGGTGAGGAATGGACCTACCAAAAGGAGATATAATCTCACTTATATGTTTATACACAATCAATTACACTCTATTATCTATCAAAACTCGTATGCAAAATAAAAATTTCCTTTATTGATGTATGGTCCAGATTATAATTTCTCTTCAGCTCCAAGAATAAAACAATAATGGCTTGAAAAACTAATATATAAGTCTTAAAAGCTAAAAATAGGCTAAGTGGAATTGATTTACATAAGGAATAGTCTTCTTTAATTAAATAAAGATGAAAACCTTTAACAATTATTTAATCAACTCCCTTTACAATATTTATAAAACTCCTAAAAATAGCTTTCCTTCACAAAGCATGCATGCACTCTCAAACTTTGGCATGGAAAATAGGTGGTGGGACCCTTGCTTGAAAATTCATTCATCTTGCATAAAAAAACCATGCCACATATTGGAGTAATAACAAACTTGAAGTGAATTTGTTGAGCTTTGAAGTGTTTGAAAACTTTTCTTGCATGGAAAACTAAAAATAGATGAGGAGCTTTGATTAGTCAATCTTAAAATAGCCTTCCTTTCAATGGAAAAAGATTCTAAAGGTTGAAACTTGCATGAAATCATCTTGGAATAGTAGGTATGCAGTGTGGGAATCCATTTTTAACTCTTTGATGACTAATTCCATGCCAAACTCAAACTTAACAAGTTGATCACTTAAGCAACTAGGTTTATTATACCAAATAGGCCTAAAAGCTAATATGTGCATTTGAACTCCATCAAACCTACAACAAGATGCCATAAAACCTACCAAAAAAATGAAATAGACCTAGAATAACTTTCCTCAACACAAGTTATGCTTTTCAAAAAAGATATTGGAGCTATGCTTTTAAGGTGTGTTGAAACTAATCAATTTGACAAGCTTTTTGAGCAATTTCATGATAGTCCTTCTGGAGGTCATTTTTCAGCCAAGACCACAACTACAAAAATCATTAGAATTGGTTATTTTTTACCCAATTTATTTAGAGATGCACATGTATGGGTTAGGAAATGTACAAAGGTGAAATCTTTGTAGGAAAATAGAGACTAGCTACTATGCTACTAAAGCTTGAGCAGCCTTTCATGCAATGGGGTTTAGACTTCATTCGCATGTTCATCCTCCATCTAGTGTTGGTCATAAATGGGGTTTTATAGCTACAGACTATTTCACCAAGTGGGTGGAAGCAGTGCCTTTGAAAGAGGCAAATGATAACTTCGTTCTTGAATTCTATGAGAGTCTAGTCACTCATTTTGGAGCACCTTCTACTATCATATTAGATAATGCTTTGGCATTTAGTAGTGCAAAAGTATGTGAATGGGCTCTTGAACATGGTATTTATTTGACATTATTATCAAATTAATATCTATAAGGTAATTGACTAGCTGAGTCCACTAACAAGAACCTGATTAGGCTCATCAAAAGAATAATGGAAGATAATTAGAGATCTTGGCATACAAAGTTGAAAACTGCTTTATGGGCTGATAGGATCACCCCTAAGAAGGCCATTGGTCATTCACCTTATCTCCTAGTTTATGGAAGAGAAGCAAGGCTACCTATTTCATTGGATTTTTCAGCTTTGGAGATTTTTCACCAGCTAGAGCTTCTGTAAAGTGATGCAATATAAGTCAAGATGAATGAACTGAGAGAATTAGAGGAGATAAGTGATGAGGTTATGCACACCATATGGTCAAATCAGCAGCAAGTCAAGAAGACATTTGATCAAAGAGCTTCATCAAAAACATTTTAGCAAGGAGAAATAGTACTCAAATGGGATGAAGAGCATGCAAATCTAGGTAAGCACTCCAAATTGATAGCCTTTGGAGTGGACCTTATATTATCACTTATTGTAAGAAGAATAATGTTTCTCAGTTATCCAGATTGAGTGGAGAAGAGCTTCCCATTCCTATGAATGGGATGTTTCTTAAATATTGTTATTAGGAGAGTCACTCCTTTGTACCTAGTTATAGTTTCATTCCTCTAAGTGCATATTTACACATGCTTTTAGTGTTTTTTTTCCCTTTCCAAGTTGTCGTTGTCCATTCCTCTAAGTGCATATGTGCATGTATTTGTTGTTGTTTGTGTCAATTGTCATGTTTATGTCTTTCACCACAAAATATCTTTCAATATTTAGTGTATATATAGGTTTTTATAACTAGAGTTTTTGAGTTATTTGACAGTAGGTTGGTCAACCCCCAAAAGTCACCAAAATTGTTAGTAATTTGATCTATCAAGGCCAAATTACTACTCCTATCATACAAAACTTTTCTAAATCTACCCTATAGCCCTTTAAAGGTAGTCAAACCAAGAATTTGTGGCCTAAAATAACTAATTTTTATTTTTAAAATGTTAAAAATTGATTGTAAATGGGTCATTATTATTTCAAAAGAGCATTGTCAAGTTCAAATATGTAGACAATCCATGCACAGGGATCTATTTTGAAAGAAAATTGAACTTTTTGGGAGCAACAGGTGGTTTCAAGACTTAAAATTTTTTACACAAGGTAATCATGAGTTTTAAAACCTTATTAAAAAATTTCATGTCCATTGGATGAGTGGATATAGTTTTTTTTTGTAACAATCCTCAACATGTCTTTTAGAGGTCACCATTGGATCAGGCATCATTCTAGAGTGCCACAAAGGTTTCTAAGTTCTGGTAAAAGTTTAAAAAGAATTTGATGATGTTTTTACATTATAATAAAATATTTTAAGAGTGTCAAAACTCCAAATTTTAATCAAAACATGCTCATACAGGCTTTTGCAAGCAAACAAGCATATAGGGCAAAAAGAGGTTTTTTGACTTTTTAAGCAAATTTTTTTTTTAAAGTGTTTTGATATCATGGTAAAAAACTCATGATGATGTTTTAAATCATTGGTAATTATGTGAATATTTATTTTTATTTTGATGAAATTTTTATTTTTTATAGTTCTAGACACCCTTCTTAACCCCCTGTTCAAATGCTCATATCTTTCACCACATGTGGAGTTTGGCCAAATAATATTATTATGTTTTTATTACCCATATTTAATTATAATTAATTAGTAATTTAAACCATTTTAGGGTTTTTGATTTATGAACAATCATTAAGAGCGTAGGCAACCTAGAATGTTGTCAAAACCCCACAGGCAGATTTCTCCACGTGGTAACTTTTTATATATGTTGTATGGGAACCCAATATTTTTAGGGATTTTTAGGGGTTAATGTGATATAAATAAATGTAAATATTTTGGTATTTGGGGGTATGTACTTCATGAATCATCATTTTGAAGATTCAGCTTCAAAGCCCACCTAAAACCTTAAAAAATTAGTTTTGAAAAAAAATGATTTTATTGCCATAAAATCATCATGGATAAACATAAAACATTCTCAAACATTAATACACTTATATATGGTTACAAAAATGTCAATTTTATGCATGGATCTATACAGATGAGGGCAAAAATCATGTTTTTATTAAAAAAAACATGTAAAATAAAGTACAGGATAGGTTAATGAAATATAATAAATAGAGGTCAAAGCCTAATACTTATTATTCATCTTGAAATTTTTATTTGGTCAGAAATCATCCCAAAATTATCCCAACCATCTTGATTAAAATGGTCAATCTACAATAAAATGGAGTATAATAGGCCTAGTCAACACTATTGACTAATGGCGAGTGTTTTCTCATCAAAATCACATATCTTGTGATGAAAAAAGTTGTTTTAGGTCTATGTAATTATTTTTTCAGGTTTCATGTCATCTTGTTACAGGTTTAATGGATACTAAATGCAAGAAGATAGGTTATTCGGCCTAATTAGCCTAACAAGCATAATTGGTCAATCAAGCAAGTAAAGAATGGCATTGAAAATCTATCAAATGAATTAATTTTGGAGTTACCACATGCCATATCTGATATTATTATGGATATTCATATATTTTTAAATTTTAAATGTTATTTTATGCAAGGAGGATCCAAGTGGAGTTAACTAGCCTTGAACTTCCAATCAAAGCTTCAGTTGACTAGTTGACCAACATCATGTAATATTATTTTGTTATCATTTAAAGAATGATATTAAAATACTTCAATATCAGTTCAAGTGGAGATAAACACAAAATAATGGCATTTATTTCATGCAAGGAGAGTTGACCAAGTCAATGGGGCCCACCATTTCTTGTTTCAATGCCAAAATGGATTTCTTGCAAAACAAAAAAATTAAAGGATTTTTTAAGACTATTGTATTTATTTTTTAATTCAATATACTTGAGTTGATATCAAGATGGTCCCACCTATTTTACATGCCAAATTTTGAGAATGCATGCATGCTTTGTGAAGGAAATCTATTGTTTGGAGTTTTCTAAATATTGTAAAAGGGAGTTGATTAAATAATCGTAAAAGTTTTAGTCTTTACTTAATTAAAAAAGACTATTCCTTATGTAAATCAACTCCACTTAGGCTATTCTTAGTTTTTAAGACTTATATATTGGCTTTTCAATCTATTATTGTATAATTCCTGAGGCAGAGAAGAAATTGTAATTGACACCATTTTTATCAAATAAAGAAGATTTTTATTGCATATGAGTTTGATATCAAAATAGAGTGTATTTTGACTATGTACTAGCATACATGTGAGATCCATGTCCCCTTTTTTCAGGTTCTTTCCACACCTACTTTTTAAATCTCACCCTTTACAAGTCATTTGAAGAGATAGGAATAAAATTTTTCAATCCAAAATCCTCTCAATCCTTCATCTGAAATACTAATGTTTAGGGGAAATTTGAAGAATTCTTATTGATTTATATGTGTGTCTTAATTTCAATAGCTTTCAGAGAATACCAATCATTTAGGTGCATCACCCCATTAAATAGGATTTTCCATTTCATTTTTTTCTCCCTTTTCATCCAAAAAAATCAAAAGTATATTAGTTTTAGAGATAAATCTTAAGGTAACCATCCCTCTTTTGAGGTTCTTCTCAATACAGAGTCACCCACACTCTGAAAAGATTTAATTGTATCAGCTAAAGTGAGGGTGTATTTTACACATCTTCAAATAGGGTGTACTCTAGAGTGATAATAGCAATGGGACACCCATCTTAAGGAGATGTAAGAGGATCTCATCCTTGTTAGCAAATATCTATTTTTATATGAGAACGTAGTCTAACTTCATAGGGGTGGATGATAAAATATGGATGATGAAGGGGGTCAATATAGAGGTAGACTAAGGATTAGATATGGTCTCTTGGTCCAAGATAGTATGATCGATAATGATGAGGATGAGGTGGATGAACTATGAGATGATGTAGGATAAGAATCATATTTCAAACTAATAGTATAATAAATGCTAGTGATCTATCAATAATGCCTAATTTTCAAGCTAATAAAAGGATTACAGATATGATGGGTGCCTAGATTCAAACTAGCAAGATGATGGTTGGATGGGTGCTAGTTATGAATAGATAAGATGATTAGATTAGAGATGACTAGATTGATGATTGATTGGGTGCTATATTAAAACTGACAAAGTGACAAGATGCTAGTAGGACATTGACTAGGTATGAGACCTGTCCAAGTGATGAATGATAGTGAACTAGGGTGATAGGAAGATATAGATGGGTAACAAGAAGACTATCTCAAGATTTATATTAATTTGCTCAAGATGAGATGGGGTAGGTTCATGTGATGGTATTAAAATAAATACAAGTATATATAGGTGATGATGAAATGATAGGGGTAATGTAAATGAGATGAGGATGTGTGTGACCTAAAGAGCTAACTAGGATAAGATAGAACAAAGTTAGACTAGATGGGGGGATGAGGTGACTGGGAAAAGGCAAGGTTAAAATAAGTGATTGATTATGAATAGAGTGGTCTAAGGATGAGATGTGAATGACAAGTTGTGATTAGGAAATGTGAGTGATGGGGTATGACTCATGACTAGTGAGACTAGGATAGGATATATGAGAAAACAAAATATGTATAAGAGGGTAAGAGAAAGATATATAAGATGATGATATATGTATAAGACATAAATTAATGTATATATTTTTGGGTAAAAGGATGACTTGGATCAAAAATACCATAGGTCTAGCATGACACTCACCAAATCAAGCAAACCACAAACCAATGACTAGTAAACTCAAGGGTGTGTAACTTGACAACCACACTCTCTAATGGATTCATAGGTTAGGATGTAGGCCAATGACCCATTATGGAATATCTCAAACCCTCTCAACCTATCTACACATGATGGTCACTTGGCATTTGATACTAACTTTGGCAGTGGATCACCTATTATAACTAAAAGGTCTGATACTAGGCTATACATACTCTCTAAGAGACTCCCTGATATATGTGAAGGTATGATGGGGCCTAAGTCTATTTAGTATGATATATAACCATAACTATTGGAGCCAAAATTCCCCTCACTCCATAAAACCCTTTATGTGGAATTTTACTTTAATGCCTAATGACAGCACTCTTGATATTTATACTCCATCAAAACATGAAGATTGGTCTAGTATGTGGTGATGAAATCCATGTCACTGACCCCTAGAAATAAAATTGGAGATATTTTATTGGTGGTTTTTTATCCTCAAATAATTTTCACAAGGATACAATGAGGAGATCATACACCACCATAGCCCTCAAGTGACAAATAGGCAAATAAAAAAGATTAATTAACTAATTATTTAATATGTGAAATATATACAAGATGCAAGAATATATTAAAAAAATGATAAAAGAGATATATACAAGAAAAAATGATTAAATTGATAGAAAACTATTTTCAAAATTCTAAAAGAGGTCTTTGATAGGTCGCCTACAAGAAAATGATTAGTAGTTTGATTGTTACTTTTAAAGAGGCAACCTTTAAGATAAATGATTAGTAGTTTGATGATAATATTAAGGGGAAAGCTACAAGATAAAATGTTAGACCAAAATATGACCTATAAAAGAGGATGTTAATAAGTCAAAATAACCAATGGATTCACCATTTTAAGAATCACAATGTTAGTCCAATAGGCCTTAAGAAAAAACCACTAAAAAAATGCAATTTGGATCTATAACTTCTTTGGGTGAGCAGGCCATGATGTAGGGGTCTGGGGGTGGCATCCCCTAGCAAGGTCAAGGAGAAACACCCCTTGAAAGGTCAATGGGTAGCTCCTCTAGTGCTCTCCCTATCATAGTACATGGTTAGTTGAGAGGTAATGCCCCTAATGCTAAAGGTAATTTAGGCCTTATGGGAGGCCTGGAATGACTCAAAATACACCAAAAATGACTCTAAAAATGCACTCAAAAAAGATAATTTTGAATAAAAATTGAGTGTAAAATTACAACTTCAGATTGTAATATTGAAACTACTAGTGCAATATCCTAACTTACAAGTTGTGATTTTGCCACAAGCAGTTAACCATGATGGTCATTCTACAAAACCATGACTATTAGAGAAATATCATGACTCTCAGGGCGATATTGTGACTGCATGATTAGTGATTTTGTAAGAAAGCTTAAAACTTCAAAATTTTAGATTTTTGACCAAAATAGATGATTAGATAGATTATGATAGATTAATCTAGATACCTTAAAGTACCTACAGATGAAAGATTTAAAGCTTATTATAATGTACCAAAATTTTATAAAGGATATCAAGATAAGATATTTATCAAAATGGACACAATCAATAACAATTTATAGTATAAAAAAGGCTATTTTCAAATAGATTTTGTCTTATTTATGCCTTGTAGAATTCAAAAATAACAAACCAATAGACAAAATTAATTCAAAATAGCAAAATTGTAATATCGCTAATGTGAATGCAATATCGCTATTCTTAGATTAAAATCACAACTTAGTGATTAGCAATTTTATGATGGTTTGATGTTTTTCTAGATGAATCTCCTTGCCTTGCCCCTTTCCTATTTACCTTACTAATCAGTCAATCACACAACAAATTTACACAAGTAAAACTTTCTTACAAAATGTGATTAGTAAATAAATATGTCTAAAGATCTAAAACCTCTTGGATAAAAATGCAAATACCTCTTGGATAAAAATTCAAAAAATAAAAGGTGTTATATGCTAGATTATGTGATTTCTAGTCCCTTGCAAAATAGAAAATGTCAAGATTTAACATGCAGGTCAAAATATAATGGATAATTGTCAACAATTTTGTCAAAAATCACAATATCATGACTCTCATCATAATACCATGATTCACAAGTCAAAATCACAATTATAAGAATGGTGATATTGTGGTTTAGGGATCACCTACTAGATTTTTGACCTGATTCCATTTTTCCACCTGGATCCTACACATAAAGGGTAAAAACCTTGATTTGTAACATAAAATGTTCAATACAAGCACACAGGGTCAAAAAATGGTAGTCAATAGATAAAGTGAATGATTTTATGCTTGCCCCAGGGACCTGTAATACTGTGATCAGCAATGCAAAATCATAATTAGTAGGGTAATAATATGACTCATGAAGTTGTGATATTGTGGATGAATAATAACCTATCAAAAAAGACTGTTAGTAGTTAAAAATTTGGTTGTTACTACAAAACCATAACTTTCATGGAAAAACCATGACTGTAAAGTCAAAATTTGCAGAGCAATGTCGTAAATATCACCTCTATGTGCAATTTTTTGTCATAATTCAAGACTTCTCTTCCACCAGTCAATCTTATAAGCTTCCAAAAACACTTCTTAGACTCAAAATTTTGACATTATGATTACTTGATCAAGAATGATGGATTCATAGATTGTTTGATCATGGATTTGGTATATTTCTTCCTCCTTCCAATTGCTAGCTCGATTGGGTTGTTTAAATAGAATGTGCAAGGAAGGATTAAAAGGAATTAAAATTTCCTTAGAATCCTCTAGATTTAGAGGCTTTTAGAGAGGAAGGGTGAGAATAGAGAGGATTCTAGAATTGAAGAATTCTAGAATCCTCTTAAGGACTAATTATGATTAGTTAGGGGATTAGATAGGGATTAGGTGGGTGATTAGGGAATAAGGGTGTGGGATAGCCTAGGAGTAGGCTAGTGAGGTGAGTAAGTGGGTCATGGGAATTTAAAATTCTTAAATAATAGATAAGTGGGATTAGGATAGGATTAATGGAAAGTGGGATAAGACTATGGTTAGTGAATGAATAATAATGAAGGGTTATATTAGATAAATGATTAGAAAATGGAGGATATTAGTACAGTATTAGATGGGATAATTGATATTAAACAAAATAGGTAAAATTAGTGTCAACTAATATGAATATTAATGATATTAAATGAAACAAGCGAATTTAGATGCATACAAGGTGAATTGCCTTTGTGAGGTATTGTACTCCTCCATAATGTCATTAATATGTTTATACTCCTAAATACATTTATAAACTTCTTCCAACCATTAAAACAGATCACTCTCTTGTCAATTCTACCCATTAAGTGTCAACATATAGTCAAATAAGTCTTATTGGCTATAGGTGATGATCTTGGGTTCACTAGGCCTAAAATAGAGGAAAGTGAAAACCTACTTGTAGTTTCTCTGAGTTTCTTGGATTCTCTATATTATTTTAAATCCTTCATGAAGCTTTGAAGACCTATTAACCACCTCTATCCAACCATCTTCACATACCACTATTTAAGCCAAAGTAGGATGGCTTTAAGTGATGTCTAGACTAAGTTTAAGCTTGTATGGAGAAGGTAAATATGATCAAGACCTTGGATAGGTCTAAACAAACCATATTTTTCAATTTATAACTTCTAAATCTATCTCTTTTCTCCTACCTTTCCTATATCATGCATAGTGTACATAATGTTGCCAATCTCCATCCAGAGGTCATGACTATAGATGCTTGAAATAGATTTTAAGCTTATGCTTAGACCACAAATTAGTGTCTTTTATCTTTAATGAAATATTTATTAATCATGAACCACCTCTTATCATCATGAATAAACTTTTTTGATCAACAAACTTATTATGTATAATAATCATCTCTTTCCCACCTAACATAATCTCATGATGATAAACTTGAATGAGTTGGTTGTAGGTGCCTATCTTAGAGTTCTTTGTTGTGTTAAGTAATCATTTGTCCATGAAAAACCTTATTTATATTTCCTTAAACACTTTATTCTTTCATAAGAACCCCACAGACCCTCTTCAACCTTGTGGCCAAACTTACTTACATACCACTATCTAAGCCAAACTATGGTTGTAGGTGGCCATTTTGGTGTTTAAGAATGCTACCTTGTAGTGAGGTACCTTATTAAGATGTATTTAAACATTAATGTCCTTATACACTTTTATTCTCTTAAAAATAATCCAATGACCTTCTTCAACATTAAACTCTTACTTCATCTTCACTTCAATTGTTAAAGCCAAACCATGATGGCTGTAGGTAACTATTCAACTTGAATGTGATAATCGTCTATATGGAGAATAGGAGTGAGTTATTAAAGACTCAAATTTGAATATTTCACCATTAACTTTGAAACCATTCCATTATTTTCTCTTACATAAGACCAAAACCTTGATCTTCACTTAAAAACTCAGTCATTAAGAGGCTTATAAACAATGTTGTATGTATTGAGACCCTCATTTTGGAGAATGTGATGTAGAGAACAAGCATATGACATCACACTTTCTCATGAATTTTTTAATTCACACTCTATCCAACCCTTCCATTTATTTCCTAAGTATTTGTTCAACATGACGCTTTTGAAGAATCTTCATGGTGATTATTGTAAGTGGTCATCAGACCATGTGTATAGACTGATGGCTCATAGGAGGTTGGTATAAAGAGAGTTTATGGTTTTTTATAAACTTCATTGATCCTCCATGTTCAAAATTAACTTATGGAATCATTAACTTTTCATAAGGAAAGTTAAATAGTAATGAAAACAAGGATGATCCCTTGCCTTAAACAACACAAAAATACCTTAGCTTCTCTGAATAAGGAAAATTGTAATGTTGTTTCTCCATCAAAACTAACTTTTCATAATTTAAATCTTCTATGGTTTCAATTTTATCTTGGATTGATTTATGTGACATAACATTACATTCTTAAACACTTTGACTGAGCTCCTAAAACTAATAAAAACTCCTTGTGACAACTACTCCATGTGACTATTGTAGGTGGAGATTTGTCTATATCATTTGTCATCACTTGACCTACTAACCACTTTCATGAGCTACTAAAAATTCTATGAGATTTTTCACCTTAGTTGATTGATATTTCATATGTTTTGTTCCTATAAACCTTGAATTTCCTCTCAAAATTAGTCTCTTACTTCATTAGAACTTTGCTCCATATGATAGTTGTAGGTGGTTGTTTGACCTTGACACCTACTAAGGCTTCCATGAAGGTGTTCACTTGATCATTCCATATAGTGCTCACTTGATTCTAGGATGATGTATAGAGGTAAAGTTAGTGTTATTAATATTCACACATTCTCATTACCATTCCCATGATCATAACCTATAAGGTCGACTTGCTCACCAAGGTTTGGAGATGAAGGTACACTATTAGATCTTAAAGTGCTCTTTGGTGCCTTGAGAGAGTATGGCCTATTTAACCTCATTTGAGATTATTTAAAATACTAAATTATATTTATCTAGGGACTATGATTGATAATATTATGCTGACCTCATTGAGGAAATTTTCAATATTTGAAACTCAATAACTAAGATATGCCTTGTTAAAGAGACTAACTCACCAAATATGTCCCAAAGGATATTGTGCTCAATATGTAGGATTATGAATATTTGATTGGATTAATTATGTATTAATTAACTTAATAATTGAATTTATAACCATTTAAAATTAATATACTTTCTTTACAACCCAAGGCCTACTCTAAAATTGACCAAAAAGACCATTCATAAGGACAACATGAGAAACAGGTTTTATGCTATAAGTACCTTTCAGAAAGTAGTTATCTAATGAAACAAAGTGTAATAGGTCTTATTTTACCCTTTAATAACCCCCATAAAAACATTCTTTGTTATTTAATTTTTAAGCTATGAAACATAATAAAACCTAGACCTTGTATGGATGAATATGCCATCTAGACACCCTTATATTGTTAGTGATTATTTATAAATAAGAGGCCACCAATACAAAAAAATTACACTAATTTAAACATTAATTTTACCTATAAAAATTTCCAAATTTTTAGATCCTAACTCTCTCTCCTATTTCTGTACCAAGCATTGTAAAACTACCCTTCTAAAGCTACCAAGGAGCTTGATATAGGAGTAAATTAGGTTTTTGATATTTTTTCACCTATGACCTCCTCCAAACCACTAATATGACCTTTTAGGGACTAAAATAAGTCTATGATATGATTTTCACACAAAAACCCTCTAAAAACTTGTATGGATCCAACAAAAAGGCCTATTTTTACACTAAAAAAGCCAAAATTATTGAGGAGACCTGACTAAAATGCCATAAAATGTATTATTGAGTCTTAAAAATATTTTAATATGTGTAACATGATTAAATTGAGCTTCATCTTGATCATATATTGTCAAAACCTTACAAAATCTTCCCTCGAGGTCACAAAATGGTCAAAATTACATAGAAATGAGTCATGAAGTTAGTCCAAAATGTGATCAACCTGATTGTTCATATTATAGGAATAAAATGAACTTGAAACATTATATGGCACTCATAAATACACCCTATAATATTCTCATCACTGAAAATGGCATGGAAAGGCCAAAAAATGACTAGACAAGCACAAGACAAATGAAGGACAAAACCTCAACTCACCTAATCAACCTTAAGACCTGTTAATAAAGGATTAAAATGATCACTTTAGGGAATTTTAAAGACTATCATACTTACCAATTAGACAAACTAGCATGATAGGCAAAGTGTTAAATGATAGGGATGATAATTTGACTAATGAGATCAAAATTGTCAACATTTTGGTGACTCGACTGGGAAGCATGTCTGTTATGATTGAGAACCAAAAATGTTAACATATCTTTAAAACTCATAATATCATACTTTCATTTGGGAATAATAGTGACAAATCTGATTCATGACTACAAGACTCTTTTGACTTAAAAAAATACCACTTTCTCCTCCAAAACAAGGAAGGAAACACATAAAACATGGAAAACTAACTACCAAAGTAAATATGCAAATAAATCACTTATTTGAAATAAAAAATAAACAAACTAATATAAATAACCATTAAAAATCATGATCCACCTAGATCAAAATGGAAATTCATGAACTCACTCCTTCCAAGAGATAGTACAAATTGCAAAGTAAGGTGTTTATTGAACATGACCTCTGATGAGCCACTCTTCTTGACTACCAACTGTCTTAACATTTCCTCAAGTGAGTTATCAATAGAAAACTAATAACCAAAAAATACAAACTCATCTTTTACTTCAAGATATTTCTCATACTACTTATCATTTAGAATCTCCTCAGGCAATAGCTCATCTAAGCATTGTCCTTGAGTCACTATGGCATCTTGAGTGACCTCATTCTTCTTATTAGCTACTACAATTTCATTAAGCTCTTTAAGGAGTTAATAATATTCAACCCAATATGCATCATGGTCTTCAATGAGTGACTCTTGATCAACCTTATCAAGAGCATATCTAAAAAGAGGTGTATCATGAGATATATCCCTATAAAGGCCTTCTTCAATCTCTTGTAAAGACTCAATATACAGCTATCAATCATCTTTTATTTCCTCACTTTGATCAATTTATATGAGATCAACTTGAATGGCACCTTCATCTTTCTCAAGTATATTTATAGGGATATCATGTTGTGATTGTTAAATAACCTACTCAAGGTCAACCTCTTTCTCAATAAGATATGTCTCAAATCCATTTATGACTTCAACTTGTACCAATTCCTCAGGCTTAAAACCTTGTTCATTTGGAGTTATTTTACCTATGTCCAAGATCTTCTATTATCCAATTGAGATATCTTCTTCAAGATCATCTAAAACCTCATTCTTAACTTGTAACCCAAGTGAAGTATCAATTAAAAACTCTTACTGATACACACTTGACACATCATCTTCACACTCTCCAAGAATCTCACTTATAGTTGCAACCTCATTTTTTATCTTCCATAGAATAGGCTTCTCTTAAAGAATGGAGATGGTAGGAAGGTGATGAAATTCATTCATTTGAGAGGGGGTATGAGACATGGAAGGTTGATCATGATCATGTTTTAGGATCTTGAGGGCAATGGAATCATCTATGGAGTCTTAGAGGGGAGGGAAAGAGAAATTCTTAAAGACCTCTACATTATGCTCCTTCTGCTTGGCCATCACCCCATCAAAATATGAAACCTCCTTGTCCTCATGGATAGCTTGAGCTTGAAGTATGAGTAATGAAGAAGTGGAACTAAAAAAAAAAATTAGTCTTTTGAATAATATTTTTAATAGTCATATGATTCTACTCTTGACTCCAACTAAGAAGTTCCCTTGGATAAAATTGAGCATGGTTAAGAACTTCATGAGAATAAGGAACACAAGAAGACTAGTAAGGAGCATAAGAGGGCTCTTGAAAAAATTGGTTCAACTAAATTTTTAGCTTCTCCCAAGACTCCATATTCTCTAATACAATATTGCACAACTCATTCCTCTCCTCTAGATCATTGGACACATTTTGAAACAACCCACTCACTTCCTCATACTAAGAGGTTGAACAAAATTTTCTTACATATGCTAGTATTTTAATCTTTATCTCATCCATTCTTTCTTAGAAACAAGGCTTCTCATATGCAACATCATATCCGTATGGAAAAGGTGAAATCTGGTCATAAGACTGATATGGTTCACAAGGAAGGTAAGATTCATACTCTTGATAGTAAGGATCATAAGAAACTTGATGAGACTCATCATGGTTTTGATAAAACTCTTGGTAAGGCTGATTAGGCTCATAAAAAGGTTCATATGGATCATTACCATGCTGGTATAACTCATCATAGGGGTGATAAGGAAGTATAGCATAGGAAATTCTCTTGATACACAACCATCAAACTTCATGAAGATGATGAACTAAAAACACCACTTACTTGGACACGTGTCTGGGCTGCTAGAACCAACTGATAGAACTCAGAGTTTCCATTGGTATTTTTAATGCCTCCAAAAGTTTATCAATAGAATAAAAACACCAAAAATCCTTCCACTACTTTGGACTTATGTCCCACCTTGCATGCCAAAAATTGTTGACTACTAGACATGCACCCTTGTGAAGGTGGTTTTAGGCCTTCATAATCTGAGGTAACATGAAGATAATCCTAGAATATGGTTGGCCTAATAGTTGGATTTAATCTATATGATTTAAGGGCTAGCTCCCCTTGATGTATCAGTTAGGATTCCTACTCTACACTACCAACTTGCCAGGGAAAAGGGAAGAAGGTAAACTAAAATGAAAACTAATATAACTAGGGTGATACACCAAAATATGACCTCCACTTATGTAATATGCTTTAAAAGGATTAATAATATCATAAACTTGATTTCACTTCTCAAATGAGAGTTCTCCATACGTCAATGTTTCACATATAGGCTCAGCTTGATGGATGATCTAAGGTAGCTAATCAATAGGTCTCTCAAAGACACTAAGGAAACCTCACAATTGTCAAACATGCAAGATGATTAGAGCACACTGTGAAACATATAAGGATGAGCTAACACCTAAAAAAAGGTAAAAATAAAATGACAAGATGAGAGGAAGCATGAACTATCACTATCATTCATCAAAAACCAAGAAAATACACTAAAATAAGATTTGAGGAGGTATGAATTTAGTGTTATTCATTCCAATAGGCAAATAAAAGTGTTTTTTTTAGCATGGCCTTGCCACAACTTATGTTAAGGGTTTTTTTAAATTCCAAAATTTATCTTACATATAGATAATTGAAAGAGAGGAGAGAGAAGACAAGAACCCCAAAACTAGGAAAATATCCTTTTAAAAATAACTTCTCCAAAATGGTACATAGAATTTCTATTATTCCTTTGAGGAGACACGAATTCTATTTTATTCATTCAAAATATGCAAGTACAAGTGTCTTATAAGTATATCCTTTCCACACCTCAAGTTAATGATTGTTTCAAATGCCAAAAATTGGCTTACATTTAAAGAGAATGAGAGAGAGTAGAGAGAAGCAAACAAAAACCCCCCAAAACTAGGAAATAAAACCTTCATTTTATCCTTCTCAAACTCCAATGTAGCATTATTTGATTAATATTTCCTCCATCCTTTGGAATATGGTGTAGCATTTCTTTTTCATTACTTTGGAAAGATAGAACAAGTCCTCATACTTGATTTGTGGTGTTTGACCAACATAGGTGCCTTGATTCTTGCTTAAACTCACTATATTCTTGGTGAAGAAGTCTCTTCATTTAAAATAGGTATTCAAGACTTATAAAAATTCCTATTAAATTCTTATACTTTCTTCAACTTAATACTCTAGCTTGATAGGCTTTTAGAATATTTCCCAAAGGCAAATTTGACTTTGTCTTGAAGCTTGGCATAGGAAGGAGGAAAGAAGATTTTCTTGGAGTTTAGAACTTTTCCACCTTTTAAACCTTCATAAAACTTAAATATTGACTCACCTTAACTCCTTATGTTGTGTATCACTTCATTGATTAGCTTTGATAAGGTTATTAAGAACCATTATGTATTGATTTAATCATTTCACTCCTTGAATTGTTCCTGCTTCACTAAGGTGTAGAAGATACAAATTGGGTTTGTCTTCCAAGATTGAAAATTTATTCATATATGGTCTCCCAGTAGCATATTAGACCTGTAACAATGCCTTTGAAGACATAAAGCACTCACAAATGCTCAACTTTGCACCAAAACCATGAATTCTTTCATAATTCCTTGTAGCCTTTTTTTAGTAAATTTCCTTGTCTAGGATAATCTAGAGATGATAATGAGAAATTTAGAATAGATACATATACCCTTTATCCCCTTATATCTCCACACAAAATTTGGTGGCCTAAATCTAGGTATGGATATACTTTCTAGCTCATTATTTTAGTCAAATTAGGCCTAATTAGCCCTCCTAGGCCTAGAGAGTGAAGATCTTTCTCCTGAGAACCCACACATATGTGAAACTACAAAAAATAATTTGATTAACTTTACCCATGTTTTCACCATGATTCATTTCAAATTTGGTGGTCTAGAACATTGTGGAGGTACAAGAACCTTGAAATGGCCATTGGCAAGCTTGCCTTTTTTAAGAATTTTCTGACTGGCCCAAAATATCTAAATGGTTTGGGAAATTTTGAGTGATTTCCTCTATATTTTTAAGCTTGGATAGGTAAAACAAGTCTTTATTAACTTTCTCCATTGATTGGAATCATTTCACACTCTTTAGAACCCCTATTTTAGCTCAAAATCATGAAAAAGTATAGATTTTTTTATTTTTTACAAGTGAAGGTATATAAAAAAAACATGTGGATGATCCTATAAGAATATAATACAACCTCTAGTATCTTTTAGGATCAAATTATGTCATTTTCAGTGGTTTCCAAGTCCATCTCTACAAACTGGTCATAACTGGGGTTTTAGGAGGGTTTAAGCCCTGTATAAGGTATTAACAATTGTTCATAAATAACAAATGTCCAACTGACCTCCTAATTAAAATAATATTATTTTTATGGTACTCCTCTAACACCTCCAAACACCATTGGCTACCATGAAAAGTATGAGAGATGGTATGAGCATCTGAAGTTGCTCCTCAGGTTATTCTCTTAGCTTTCTTTGAGTATGAGAGGTGTCAAAAATGGGTCTTGGGATAAAGATATCATTCACAATGTTGATATAATATTATACACATTAAAATAAATCCCCTCCATGGTTCTAAATTCCTTTAAAGTTTTCAACATTTCTCTCTATGTATTTGGTGCCTAGTAAGGGTCCTTAGGGTTTGAGATTGTCTTACTTTTACAAGCCCTCAAGGGAACTTAGACTAAGAAATTAAGTGTTTTTCCATATAATATTTTATGGAGATAATTATCATGATTTTTTACCTCCATAAATTCCATTAATTAGATCTATAATGTTTGATTTGTGTTCTTGAATTCAAGTGAACCTCTAGGTCTCTTAACTAGACCCTGAAAATCAATTAGCCCAGGTCTAAGACAAAACAATGGATATGTCCACTAATGATATGACATTTCCAAGACCATGAACACTTAAATCCACTCATGAACAAAAAATATACCAATTTCATAGCTATATCATTCCTATAGAGGCCTTAAAATTAGAGTTTCCCAAAACTTAGCTTGTAGGCTACTTGAGTTTTCAATAGGTCCGTGACTGAGTTGTTGTACTTAGAATATTTGTGCTTAGGAGTTTTTCTTAACTTGGATTATAACTAATCATGCTTATTTTCCTTCATGGAAATGAAACATGACCTATCAATCCATTGAAAACTTGCATTTGTCATCACTTGACCATTTGGGTCTCTTAAGCACTATTTGCCTCACTAGTCTTGCAGGCAATGTTATCAGTTGTAGGTGTCTATTTGACATTTTCTAGGTTTTTAAGTGTTATTTAGGGTATTAAAAACATGTATTATTTTTTTAGGTACCTAATCAATCCACATGTACCTTATGAAAACACCCTAACTCTTCCTTATTCCTCACACAAGCTTCTCTTCATCAATTGATGCATAAGTCTCTTAGTCCATACTAGACTTCATGCCTAGGTTTTGAGTTTGGACTCCAATGAAGGCCTACTTATAGTTTTTATACTCCCTCAGCATATTACTCAACCTCCTCAAATTATCTTTGATTATTCTTGTTGGCCAATTCCACTTGAAATCAATCTTCTTCACCACACACTTAAGAGTAACCCAACTGTAGGTGATTGTTTGATTATGGAAGAGGTGAATTGCCTTTGTGAGGTATTATAGCTCCTCCATGATGTCATTAATATTTTTATACTCCTGAATTCCTTCATACACTCTTCCAATCATCAAAATAGACCACTCTTATCTCAATTATGCCTATTGAGTGCAATAAATAGTCAAATAGGTCTTATTGGTTGTAGGTGGTGATCTTGGGTTCACTATGCCTAAAATGGAGGAGAGTGAGATATTAATTGTATTTTATCTTAGTTTCTTGGATGATATGTATATTCCTTGAAATCCTTTAGGAATATTCATAGACCTATCAACCACCTCTATCCAACCATCTTCACATACCACTATTTAAGCCAAAGTAGGATGATTATAAGTAATGTCTAGACTTAGTTTAAGCTTGTAGGGAAAAGGTAAAGATGATTAAGACCTTGGATAGGTTTTAAAAAACCATAATTTCCAAATTAACACTTCTAACTCTATCTCTTTTCTCTTACCTTGCCTAGATCATGCATAGTGTATATAATGTTGCCAATCTCCATCTAGAGGTCATGACTATAGATGCTTGAAATATATTGTAAGTTTATGATTTGACCTCAAATTAGTGTATTTTATCTTTAATTATGTATTTATTCATCATGAACCACCTCTTATCATCTTGAATAAATTTTTTTGATCAACAAACTTACAATGTATAATAATCATCTCTTTCCCTCCTAACATAATCTCATGATGATAAACTTGAATGAGCTAGATGTAGGTGCCTATCTTGGAGTTCTTGATTGTGTTAAGTAACCATTTGTCCATGAATAACCTTATTTATATTTTCTTGAACACTTGATTCTTTCATAATAACCCCACAAACCCTCTTCAACCTTGTGGCCAAACTTAATTACATACCACTATCTAATCCAAATTATGGTTATAGGTGGCCATTTTGGTGTTTAGGACTGCTACCTTGTAGTGGGGTACCTTCTCAAGATTTATTTAAACATAGATGTCCTTATACACTTTTATTTTATTCAAAATACTTCAATGACATTATTCAACATTGAAATCTTACTTCATCTTCACTTCACTTGTTAAATCCAAACCATGATGGTTGTAGGTAACTATTCAACATGAGTATGATAGTGGTCTATATGGAGAATTGGAGTGTGTTAGTAACGACTCAAATTTGAAGATTTCACCATTCACTTTGAAACCCTTCCACTATTTTCTCTTACCTAAGACCAAAACCTTGATCTTCACTTAAAAACTCAATCATTAAGAGGTTTGTAAACCCTATTATACACATTGAGACCTTCATGTTGGAGAATGTGAGGTAGATAACTTGAACAAGCATAGGACATCACACTTGCTCATAAAGTTTTGAATTCACCCTAAAACCAACCCTTACACTGTTTGCCTAAGTATTTGTTCAACATGACACTTTTGAATAATCTTCATGGTGACTATTGTAGGTGGTCATCAGACCCAGTGTACAGATTGATGACTCATAGGAGGTTGGTCTAAAGAGATTTTATGGTTTCATGAACTTAATTTATCATCCATGTTCAAAATTAGATTGTGGAAACATTAAATTTTCATAATTAAAGTTAAATAGTAATGAAAATAAGGATGATCCCTTACCTTAAACAACACAAAAATACCGTAACTTCTCTGAATAAAGAAAATTGTAATGTTATTTCCCCATCAAAACTAACTTTTCATAATTGAAATCTTCTAGGGTTTCAATGTTCTCTTGTATTGGTTGATATGACATTTCTTGGAATTCTTGAACACTTTGACTGAGCTCCTAAAACCCATCAAATTTTTTGTGACACCTACTCCATGTGACTATTATAGGTGGAGATTTGTCTATATCATTTGTCATCACTTGACCTACTAACCACTTTCATGAGCTACTAGAACTTCCATGAGCTTTTTTACCTTAGTTGATTGATATTTTATATGTTTTATTCTATAAACCTTGATTTGTCTTTCAAAATTAGTCTCTTACCTCATTATAACTCTACTCCATATGATTATTGTAGGCGGTTGTTTGACCTTAACACCTACCAAGGCTTCCATGAAGGTGTTTACTTGATCTCTCCATCTAGTGCTCACTTGATGTTAGGATGATGTATAAAGGTAAAGTTATTGTTATCAACATTCACACATGCTCATTACTAGTCCCATGATCATAACGTATAGGTCTAATTTGTTCACCAAGGTCTAGAGATGAAGGTACACTACTAGACCTTAAAGTGCTCTTTGGTACCTTGAGAGAGTGTGGCCTCTTGAACCTCATTTTAATTGTTTTCCAAGACTGAATTATAATTATCTATGCACTATGATCGATTATATTATGATGACCTCAATTAGGTAATTTTCAATCTCTGAAACTCATTAACTAAGATATACCTTGTTAAAGAGACTAACTCACCTAAAACATCCCAAAGGAGATTGTGCTTAATCTAAAGGCTTATGAATATTTTATTGGATTAAATAGGTATGAAGTGACTTAATTATTAACTTGAGAACCCCTAAAAATTAAGATAATTTCTTGATAACCTAGGTCATACTTTGAAATTGACCAAAAAGACCTTTCACAAAGACAATATAAGAAATAGGTTTTATGATATAAGTACCTTAATATAAGTATTTACCTAACTAAATAAATTTTAATATGTCATATTTGACCTTTTAATTACCCACCTAAAACCATTCTTCCTCATTAAATTATAAAGTGAAGAAATAGAAGAAAACTTGGACCCTATATGGATGAATAGGCCATCTAGACACCCCTGCATTATTAGAAATTATTCATAATTAATATGCCACAAATATATGAATCAATTCCAATTATTTAAATATTACTTTTACCAATAAAAATATCCAAATTTTTATCTCCTAACTCTCTCTCCTATTTCTGTACTCGACATTTGAAAATTACCCTTTTAGAGCTGTCAAGGAGGTCGATATAGGAGCAAAGTAGATTTCTACCATATTTTCACCTATAACCTCTTATAAACCATTTATTTAACATTTTTGGGACTAAATTAATTATATTATATTATTTTCACATAAAAACCCTTTGAAAACCTATATGGATCTAACAAAAAGGCCTATTTTTGCATTGAAAAAACTAAAATTGCTAACAACACCTAATTGAAATTATAAAAAATATATTCCTAAGTCCTAAAAAAATTTTGAATGGTGTTCCATGATTAAATTTAGATTCCTTATGATCAGATACTATCAAAACCTTACAAAACCCTCCTTGGAGGTCACAAAATGGTCAAATTTGTATGGAAATGAGTCATGAAGTTAGTCCAGAATGTGATAAATCTGATTGTTCATATTTTATGCATAAAATTACTTTGAAACATGATATTACACTCATAAACACACTATAGACTCTTATCACCACTGAAAATGGCTTGAAAAGGCCAAAAAATGACTAAACAAGCATAAGACAAATGAAGGATAAAACCTCAACTCACCTGATCAACCTTAAGACCTATTAATCAAGGATTAAAATGATCAATTTTGGGACTTTTAAAGACTAACATAATTACCAATAATACAAACTATCATGATAGGAAAAGTTTTGAATGATAGGGGTGATAATTTGACTCGTGAGGTTAAAATTGTCTACAGGACTTGCTTGCCCCTTAACTCTCAATTTTTTGGTTTCAACCCATCTACATATATGGATGTCTAAAGTGGTACTAAAAGTTTTTTTAATTTTATGACCAATAATTATGGTTATATAATTATTAGGATCATTTTGGTATCCATATATGTGTATTAGGTGGGTGATTTGGTTTGTCTAATATGGAAGAAAGACATAAGATAAAATATAGTTATACATATCAACTAGGTTAAAAGATAAAACTCATGGACTATGCTTGAATAACTCTGATTTTAGATTATTTACATCTCAAACTTTATTGCAATTGATCTCAAGGAAGACATGGTGTTTATCCCTAAAATGACATCTAGGTTGGGTTATGTAGATTATATTTAAAGGGGTATATATATATATATGAAATGGCACAAGGGTGATAATCATATCTATATCATGTCAATTAAATGATAAAATTTGATATAAGCATACACTAAATTTATTATGTTGAGATAATCTAATATAGAAAGTACAACTATGTTAGATATATAAATGACAAATAAGTAAAGTACTTGACTTGTTCTAATGTTAATGTAATTATGGATCTAGAACAGGTTTAAAGCAAGTGGGAAGGAGATTCTAGAACAGTCATAAAATTTTGGTTTTGATACTTCTATCTCTCTGGATAGTAACAATAGCCTAGGATGGTTATGTCGATGCTACTATCTAGGTGTGATGCTAGTTTATTTTATATAATATGTATTGAAACATGATGCAACCATCTGGATGTTTTTGGGTTTTACTTCACCTTCACTCTAGTGCATTCAGATATGGGTCATAGACTATAAAAACCATATATTTCCTTCTTAAGTGTGATCATGGGTAAAAATGGGATCCCACTATCAAAGGGCATTACCTATATAGCCAATAACCTAAAAAGTGCCTCATACTGATGTAGATTTCCCTTATATATTGGCTTGTATGCAAATCATACAAAATGTTCAAAATAAGTACAATAGTGACCTAGCTTGTAACTTGGAAAAATAGGCTCTTGGGTTGATCCTTTAGTACTTTAGACCTTTATATGTGATGTACCTATGATTAGTATGGAAAAGAGGGAAGTTTTGATTAATTAAATGCTTGATAGAGTGATTTTTATAGATTGCCTTGGTCTCTTTGGTCTTTTTCTAGGTGAGGAATGAATGAGGTTTAATCTTGTATTTATATCAATCCTTTGGAGTAATAAATCACATTAAAGAACTGAGGTTGACCATTAGGATATGTTTCATTTCCAAAGTGGGTGACTTTAGGTCATTGAACACTTGCATCAGGACAAGATAGTAGCATTGACATTATTTTTTATCCTAGACATTAGTGTCAAGGGAGTAGATGAGTAGGTACAAGTTCAAAACTTGTAGAGATAGCAAATAGTATATTTTAAGCATTCTGGGCAAGATAGAAGACCTAGGTCATCAACATAATACTAGTCAAACTAAGATATATAGGCTAAGGGGCACAAAGATAGAGCACATGTAAGACTTACAGAAGTGGGAAAAGTAAATAATTGAGAACAACAACCAAGGTCTAAGTTTTCCAAGTGTACAATATCGATGTGCTATATAATCATAAAATATTGTCTACATCCCCCCCACTTTAAAATAGTAAGTAAATTGTTATTTTAAAGGAAATGAATGTATACATGGGTGTGTATGCACACCTTGTCTTTGCATGTGCCCAAAATGAGTGCTTTGATGGTGACTAACCTAAAATAAGAGCATGTTATAGTATAAAATTAGTGGATATAATATAGGTTGAAATTAATTGAAATAGATTGAAATTAAAAGAGCAAGGTTTTAGGAGTACACCTATGTGTCGATGTAACCATCTTGCCTATTGGCAAGTTGTTTTGAGAAAAAATGTGTCATCGTAAGGCTTTGAAACTAAGATTAGGATAAATATAGATAAATATTTAAATTGCATATATCCAAGGAGATAGAGAGAGATATAGAGATAGATTGGAAGGCACATGCCTCCAAATTTGGAGGAAAAGTGAGTTACTACCTGGTAGTTGAGATTAGCTCAAGTCTATAACCCAATGATACTTATAATCTGATGAGGCTAGATGATAAATTCCAACCTAAAGACTTGGAAAAATTAAGTTATTTAATCACCTCTACCATACAAAAAGGTGAACCAACTAATACAGTAGATTAGCTCAATAAAAATTCATAAGGTATCAATACAAAAAAGTCTGCGATATGGTAACAGTCCATAAAAGAGTTTTGGAATCTGAAATTTATTTGGATTTTTCAATATTAGTCACATGTTTCATAATATATGCACCTTAGATATGTCTCATGCTGAAATTATGTATAATAATAGTACCAATTTATAGAATTCTACCACAACTATGAATTTGAATCATATAACTATGTGTTTTGGTTAATTTGGATAACTGTGTAATTGTGGAGAGCATACTTCCAAAGCATGCCCTGACTATATATAGATAAATCTAAAAATTGATATAAGTACTAATGTGGAAGACATGTTTCAAAAACATGCCCCCATTATAAACTGGAGATGTTGAATACTGAATAGGTGTGGATAACATGCTTCCAAAGCATGCCCCCACTGAAACTAAGACCTAATATAAGTACCATACTGAATGAATGTGGATAACATGCTTCTAAATCGTGTCTGCACTAAATTTTTAAATAGTGAATGTGTGGAATCCATGTCTATATGACATGCCCCCATTGAATCTAATTATGATATAAGTACTGATGTGTTGAATGAGTGTGGAGAACATGCTTCCAAAGCATGTTCCCATTGAATATGGAAACTGATATAAGTACCATATACAGAATGAGTGTGGAAAACATGCTTCCAAATCATGCCCCCACTAAATTTGGAAACTAATATAAGTACCATATTCTGAATGAGTGTGGAGAACATGATTCTAAAGAATGCCCCCATTGAATCTAAAAATTGTGCCAAGTCTGAAGAACATATCTCTATGACATGCCCCCACTAATATTTCCCCACTTTGAGGTGAGGGAAAGATAATAACTAGTAGTTACCTCACCTCAAAATGATAATACAACTATATAATCTATGAATGTAACCATGTATCATATAGACGGAACATGTCAAGATAAATGTATCATTGAAGTGTATAGAATTGATGTGATCATATGTAGGCCTAAGTTTCATGATAAATATCATGGCAACATCTAGATAGTAATAGTATAAGATCAAAAATAAAACAAGCACACACACAAAAGCACCCAAAATCAATTCAAAAGACAATGGTCCAAGGAGACCACAAATAAGGGGCATGTTTAAATACCACACAATTTAAGGGACATAACTTAGTCAAATGTCCATAAAAGCAAGAATGACATATTTAAATTTCCATACAATAAAAAATGACATATAAAAATGTCAATGAAATCATACATAAGCATTGGGGGTGCAAGCAAAGGAACATATTTAAATGCTCAAAAAAGGAATAGAAGACACTCAAGGAAGTGCATAAAGTAAAGCATATGCAGCTAGCACAAACATGTTATAGTAGCCCATGGATCCATTGTGTTGGTAAAATATGTCAAGTGTATATCATATCAAGTATCATATGAAAGGTATAATCATGGATAAAGGCATGTGTAAGTACATATAAGCTCAAAACTTGATAATATAGAGTGTTCATCAAATCATATAACTTGTGTGTATCAAGATCAAAGAAGTAGATTCCCCCAATGTCCCTATGACTTGAGTATAGGGAAGGCCCAACATATGAAATAGGAATGTATTATGTATCTATGTATGCATGTGTCACACTTAAGTAGAAGTGTGACACATATGTGTATGTAGGAATAACTAAGTATGTTGTAACTGAGTACATCATCCATCAACATGGAACTATCACATAGATGTTAAGAAGCCAATAGAACATATAAGGGCCGAAAAGTGTTTTTGGAGTTTTGAATGTTTTTAATTTTTTGATATTTTTGAATAATAAAGATCATCCTATGATTCTATCCAATGGATGGTCATAGATATCTCCCCCAAAGTGAACTTTACAAACTTAAGTTAGATCTTTTACATTGTTTACATCATGAATGGATAGGTTTAAGAGGGACATAGCATGTTCCTCCTCAAATTTTGCATGTGTAGTACAATATGTAATGCTATCATTTGAAATATGTGCTAATGTGCCTTCATTAAGAAAGGATATACCTTGCCGATTTGGATCATTTTTTTCTTCCATTTGGTATAAATGCATATGGAGATGTGGTAGGCAAAAACCAAACATGTGTTTGGATTACTTTAGGACCACAAATAATTGGTATTGTTATGTTGCCTAAGGAGGATTTCCAACCGCCTTTGTTTTATAAGTTTGTTATATTTAAGCTCATTTGTTCTAAGTGTCTTATATTACAAATACTTTTTAATTGTGTAGGATCAATATGGTTATGCCAAAAATAATCACCACCCATGTATAAGGTAATTGTTAAATCTTGTTGGCGTGTATGTTTTTTATATTGTTCACTTTGAGATTCTTGCATAAGATGTTGATGTTATATTGGCCCCATGTTGAGTAACATTTACAAACTAGTCAAACAGAGACTAGGAATACCATATTTCTATTGATTATGTTTCTTAGGTAAGCTATCTCCATCCTTTATGTGAGGGATAAATCTTTTGTATTTTGAGGGTGACATGTTAAGTTATTTTTAATGAATAATTATGAAGGAAGCACATCTATGCACATCATTATGTAACTAGGTAAATGACTCATACTGTTTATGATGTGTCCTTTATTTTAATGGGGAAAGAAGGGGTCTGCTAAATAAAAATTGCAACTCCAAGTATGAGGGTCTAAATTCTAGCTCATATGATGTACTTTTGAATTGAATAGTATAATCTTGAAGGGACTCATCATCATGTTTCTTGAAATTATGCAAATGTTTTAATGTAAGTTTTGGCTCCTTATGGCTATTAAAAGCCATGAAGAATGCATATTTTAATTGTAATAAAATGTATAATGAACCCTTTGATAAACTATAGAACTAATTTTGAGCCTCATCAAAAATATTCATTTTTTTATCAATAGTTTATCATTTTATTCACATTGACCAAAATAATGTACATAACTAATTATGTAGTCAAATGGGTCCTTGTGTCTCAAAAAGAAAGGTAAATATGGTAACTCAAAATATTTGGGATAAGGATATTCAAGTATACATTATGTAAGAGGTTGATTATTGAATGGGGTAACATGTGCATTATCATTATGGAAATTCATTTGCATTTGGAGAATATAAAATTGCTTTTGAAGGTCCCTAATAGTGGTCATCATAGACATTAGATATTATATGGGCATATATATGGTTGTCATAGGTGTTATCATTGGTTGCAACTTTCCAACTCTTTTGAATCTAGGCATATGAGTATCATCATCCTTATGTATAACAAGTGCAAGTTCATGATCACTAAATTTAGGACATTTTGATAATGGTATGGGATATTTGAACTTTGGTACATTTGGTATATCATTTGAGTATCTTGTACCATAAGAATAATTTGTTTCACTTTCCTTTGGTAAGGGTATAACAATTTTAGCTTGGGAAAAGTTTGGTAAGGACAAATTTTTTGATATGGATTTTTTTTTAACTGAAGGTAGAAAAAACCATCACCCTTGAATAGAGGGATATTATTTGGGAATGTAGAAATGTTTGAGGGTTTAATCATTTTACTTGAAGACATGTCCCCATTATTAGTTATTTGTTCACCAGGCATAATCTCTTTATGTATTTATTAGAATTTTTGATGATCAAATGAAAGAACCTCTTGATCATATGTACCCACTTTTTTGGTAAAATATATGTGTTTAGTTGGCCTAAATGGTTGGTGACTCAAGGATGTTTGTGAAAATCCCAACCCTTGCCTATTTTTATTGCCATTTTTAAGAGATATAGGGTGGGTTATACGTTGTTCATGTTTACCCCATCCTTACCCTTGGTATCTATACTATTACAAGTATAAAATGCTAAAGTCATATAATGGTGGTATAGGAAGTATCAGTAAAGGATTTGTGTCATCCTTAATATGGATGAACTCATATCTTAAAGTGGTGGGAACATGGACCTAATTAGAGGGATAACAAATACCACCATTCAAGGCTTTTATATTATGTGTTTTAGCACTTGGAAGAATGCAAGAGTATTCAATTTTAATTCCTTCCTTGAGGGAGAATTGGATAGTTTCATAATCACAATCATCAAAGCATTATATATCATCTATGATACAAAATATGAATTAAATAAATATTAGTATAAAGTAGGTAATAATCATCCCAAAGGGTATGCTTAAGGTTTTATTTTTCAAAGATCATGTACACTAAATGTTTAAACCTAAATTGACATATATGTTGGGGTTATATAGATTGTATTTAAAAGGGTATGTAGAAATGAAATGACACAAGGGTGATAATCAGATCTATAGTAGGTCAATTAGATTTTAAACTCATATATAAGTATACACTTAATTTATTATGTTGGTATAGTCTTTATATGAAAATTTTAACTATACCAGATATATAAATGATAAAGAAGTGATGTACTTAGCTAGTTCTGATGTTAATATAGTTCTAGATTTGGAATAGGCTAAAAGTAGGTGGGAAGGAGATTATGAAACAATCATCATATTCTAGTTCTAATGATTTTGGATCTCTAGATAGTAACATCATCCTAGGATAGTTGCATTTATGCTACTATTTGTGTTTGATGCTAGTGTCCTATATGAAATATCTATTAAAATAGGATGCAACACTTGGATGTTTTTGGGTTTTGCTTCACCTTCACTCTAGTGCCTTTAGATCTAGGTCAAAGATAGTTGTTGATTGTGAAATGGTAAAACCCTAGATTTCCATCTTCATTGTGACCTTGGGGAAAAATGGGTTAGTGGGTACATGGTGTCGACTGACCCCAATGACCTTGATATCAAAGGATGTTTCCTAAGAAGATAATACTCTGAAGAGGACCTCAAACTGATGTAGTTCTCCCCTACATGTTGGCTTATGTGTGAATCATACAATGTGTGCAAAATAAGAACAATAGTGGCCTAATTTGTAACTTAGAAAACTAGGCTCTTGGGTTGCTCCTTTAGTACTTTAGACCTATATATGTGTTGTACCTATGACTAGTATGGAAATAGGGAAGTTTTGATCAATTGAATGCTTGATAGATTGCTTTTGATAAGTTGCCTTGGTCTCATTGGTATTTTTCTAGGTGAAGAATGAATGAGGGTTTATCTTGTATTTATATCAATCCCTTTAGATTAATAACTCACATTAAATCACTTAGGATAACCATTAGGATATGTTTCATTTGAAATTTACATGACTTTAGGGCACTAGTCACTTGTGTTAAAACATGATAGTAGTGTTGATAGTATTATATGTACAAGACATTAGTGTCTATGGATTAAGAGAGTATGTACAAGTTTAGAACTTGCATAGATAATAGATAAGTACATTTTAAGCATTTTAGGCAAGATAGAATACCTAGGTCATCAACATGAGACTAGTCAAACTAAGAGATATAGACCAAGGGGCACAAAGATAGAGTAAATGTCAGACTTGTAGAAGCATGAAAAGTAAAAAACTAAGAAGAATAATCGAGGTCTGATTTTGCCAAGTGTACAAGACTAAGGTATTATATAATCATAAAATATCATCTACACATGGAGGACAAGTTGATCGACAAATAAGTGACAGTGAATAGGCTTAGGGTTAATAGTCATACAAGGTTGGTTAAGTACATTATAAAGGCTAGAGGCATGGTTAAATTGAGTTGAAATATAATATATAACAAAAATTTATCTCTTAAAAATAAATATATTCCAAAACAATTTTGGGGGTGAATTTACATTGATGGATAATGGCTTTGTGTTTGTTTTTTAAATAGGCCCTTTTTATACTCCCAAGGACACTCTTGTATAGTCTTTACATTAGTTTATATTTATATGGAGCCTTTTTCATAATAGATTTTATTATCCAATGGATATTCTTACAATTGGAGTCAAACTAAGCTTTACACGGGTAATGACCACCAATAGATTAGCGGGTATATGGGTTGAACAAATAAAAACTTGTAAAGTTGAAGAAAAATTGGCTTGGGTGAAGAATATAGATGTTCCCTTGGGTTATGGATAAAATCGGCTAAAGGGAGTCTAGTTTTGAGGATACTAGTGTATTTTTCATCAAATTGATGGTCAAAATGGATAGTGGTTGTTTGTTAAGGTTTAACAATGTTAGGAACAACACGTGGAGAGTTGAGTTCTAGTATAAAAGATAAGACACAATGATCATAAAGAGTGGGAGGCAAATATGAAACCTAAATATCTAAGACCTATGATAGAAGATGCCTATTAGGAATGATGTATCCCAAAATTGAAGAGCTACCAATAAAAAAAATCAAGTAAAACCATCGAAGCATGGAATTTGGGTAGTATCATTGAGGATAACCAAGCCATGTAAGTTCCAAAAACTAATCAAGTGCTTCCCACATGAGGATATTTTCCTAGCTGAAGAATTTTTTTGAAGCCCTTTACTTTCTTTGTCTATTGATCGAGTCATCACATGATATAAATAGATGTTGTATCTAGTACATTACATGTAACTAATTCAGGTATTGAAGTCACCAACAAAAATGATATCATTAAGGGAGTAAAATACTTTTATTTTTGGTTATATATATATATATATATATATATATATAAATACATAGTCACAAATATTTAACATTACCCATGGTGAAGAGTGTGGAGAAAAATTAACATGCACCAAAGACTAACTTTCTATAATGAACTTTTCTCAATGACACCTATAAGACTCTAACCATGTACATCATTACCCTTCAATTGGATGAAAGGGGACAAATGGTATTTATATAGGTATGCAATTATATCAAATCCCTTGGAGCTAAGATGGAGTGTCGACCTATGAACTGATAGCCAAGAGTAGCCTAAGAATGTAGGAATTTTTTCATTAGTTTCATAAGTTCTTGTGAAGAATGTCATATTTGTATTGTCTATCAAATCATCTATCAAACAAGTAAGAAAAATAATGAACCCATACATTACCTTACTACAATTGAAAGAGAATGTTTGGATTTCAAACCTTGATGTCACAAATAAGATGAAGAAGGAGGCCATGGTTTAGACCAACTCAAAGGAAGTGCATGATTGATCCATACTTAATAATGAAAAAGTTACAAAGTATCATAAGAAATAAAATAAAGAAATATGGTATTTTTGATCACTAACACAAATTTAAAATTCTATTACATGTCCCATTGTAATTCAATAAAATAGGTCATAATTATATTCAAAATAAAAATAAATTAAGAAAATAATAGTTTGCTTATATCCCCTAAAATCACATTTAAATTCATGTAAAATATGAAGTAGTCTAACCCCCATGATGGAAGCATTATTTAAGTTAGGGTTCCATGCTGGGGCTAGCTAATTATTTTTATAAGATACTATTGAGAAATTATAGGAGTTTTTTTCCCTATTAGGGGTCCATGATTCTTTAAATTTTGTGCAATACATGCTGCTGAGAAAATTAGCAAAAATTTACTAAAAAGAACATTTAAAAAGAAGTAATTAGTGGTATCAAAGCCATGCACTTGTAGAAACATGGTGGAAATCATAAGTCATAAAGTTTTGCATCTACAATATTTTTGTCTTTGTGCCAAATTCAGTAGTCAAAATGATTAACTTGATTATTATTATTTTTTAAACTCCTAAGGCTTGAGCACCCTTTTTTATGACATTTTGATGTCTTTACACATATTGGTTGTTTATTGGAGGTTTCATAATGGATACCCTCAACAGACCTATATATCTCAATGCTATGTGAAGAAAACCAATGGTAGAATTCTAGAAAGGAACATATATTCATCCAGGGTTTAACATCCTCAATGAAGCAAAAGTATAAGGATACTATTAAATGTCTATGAGAGATCTATTTTAAGGTTTTACCAATGTAAATCCCATGTTAGATTAAAGGGTTGAGTTGTCTAAATTAGTGAAATAATATGCAATAAATAACCACTGATTTATTCCATAATTTGACTTGCTTTGACTTTCTAAAAATAGTAATAAATATATGCAAATAAAGATTTATTTGGAAAATAATGGAAGATATGAGTGATAAAATTTGGGTTACAAATAGGTCTAAGTGCGTCAACAAGGTCCCTAAATAAGATTCTTCCCTAGAAAGTATCACCCCACTTAGATAGTAGCACCATATGGCTCTAGTGTCCTAAAAATGGCACTAGTTTCCTCTTTGTAGGATTATTCCTAATTTCTAGGTTCACATACACTTATGTTTCTGGGTTTTGTTCTTGTGCACATGAAGTCTAAAACTCTATTTTATGCTTTTAGTAAGTGATTTATGTTGCAAACCTTAATCCTCCTTACAAGTATGGCATGATCTAAAAATATATGTTCATTAGTAAGATAGGTTGGACATCCTTGACACACCATTATGAAGAGAGTTACCTACATACCAATAATTTGAGGAGAGATCAAGCCTGATGTAGTTTTCCCACCTAGTGCTTCTTGTAATTTCAAGTGAATGTTATAATGATAGTGGCCTTGAATGCCTCGAGTGTGCTTGAGATTGGAAATCTTTGAAATCTAGGATTAGGGTAGTTGTAGATGGTAGTATGTAGAAGTAGGGTAGAATAAGGATTAATAACCTTTATTTTGCTCAACTGATTTCTTGTTTGAATAGGCTTTTTGCATCTATTTTCCATCTAGTGGATAGAGATCTAAGAGTCTTGTATTTATAGTGTTATATAGCTTGTGTGGATAATAAAATATGCTTAGGCTAACCTTAGGAGGGTTACACATTTGAAAATATATGTATTAGGGAGAGTTAGGGCAAGGGACACTAGCACCATGTTGGGAACACTAGTGCCATGTGGCTTTAGTGTCTTTAATGTGGCACTAGTGTCTAGTTGGCAAGCTACTGGGCATGAAGCCAAGATCTAGGAATGCAGGTCTGAGACTATGTTTTGGTTAAATGGAGATATTTGTGGTTCACATAATGGTTGGAAAAGTGTGATAAAGGCTTTAGGATCAATATAGGGCTAAGATAGGAATAGGTTGTCTCAAGTAATATTCTTAGCATCCAAATACCACTTTTAGGTGATTACATTTGCCCCCCTTTATACTAGAAATGCAATAAAGCAAAATGACTAGTATAAAGGAAAAAAAGCATACCTAAACTTACCTAGGAAGTGAACCCCATATATCTGAGTTTGAGTATGTGAATCTGGGTCTACATATGTGAAGCATGATGTAAAGCATGACCTATAATGAAACATGCATAAATTAGTCCTTACTTAAGAGCTATCAAAAGCAAAAGACCTTGCTGAATAAATTAATTATGTAAAGCTGAGTAAAGAGATAAGAAAGAGGAAAGGAATGAATACACCTCATTAGGTATGAGAACCAATGTATGAACCTGGTGACAATCTATGTGTGTGCATGTACATAGTGATCAAATCATTGAATAACATAGACTCAGTTGATATCTTGCTCAATCCTCATATGTGGGTGGCTCAAGAACTCAATCTAATTTTGACTCCATCATTGCCCACCCCTGCTTGGTGGATCATGACCTATGAATAGCTTGGATTAGATTGCAAGTGTGTTTAACCCTCTCATGTAGGTGGCTCAAGAAGTCAATTAGGCTATGAATTTATCATTTCCCACCCATATGTAGTAGATGCATCTAAAATTAAACTACGTAAAGTGATAAAAATGTCTAACTGGGTATATCCAACTGTGTATATTAGTTCCACGACCACTCAGGAATGCCAACCACCATATATGGAGTAAGGCTTGAAACTGGTGACAACCTGGAATATGATATCAAGTATATATAATGTATAGAATGACGTGGAATTTTTCATTCGCTCTAATCAAATTATGTGTAACTAAACATATGGAAACTATATGTCGTGCACATGCCCCCAATATCATATATGAGTATATTGATTTTGTAATGAGTTATAATAATTTTATATATATATATATATATATCTAAACTAAATGTGTGGATGATCATGATGTGCATGATGCCACCAATCTGAGCAATTGGTATGACTCTGACTTGAACTAGTGTGAATATGAGCTAAATTTGAGCATATCTATCAAACCTATAGTTATGTGTGTGCAAATCTATATTGTACTTGGTGTATTGTTATGGATAATCTAAACTACCCTAAAACTAGGGATACTAGATAGTAGTGCCATGTAGTTTACAATATCACCATGTGGTACTAGCATCCCAATCTAAGCACTAATGTCTCTATCTAGTCTAAAATTTGAGTCTTTTAACTACTTTTTGAGACCCTATTTTTTCTTGTGTCTCACATGTGTCTGATTTTTTAAAACTAAGTCTATGTGCTGAAAATGATATATAAATGCAATGTAGGAGCCTGATCTCTATTATAAACCCATTTTAATTCCCCTTCTTTTGAGGAGAGTTGTTGACCTATGTAAGAACTATACTCAAAAGAAATATCTCTAAAAAATGTGTTAGCTGTAGCATATATGATAACTGCATGATAATCCAATACAATGTGCAAACATAACATCAGAATGTAAGAGAATATGAGCATAAGTATGTAATTTAAGATGTATGATGTATCTATCATTACACAAGGATGTCAAGATAGATGTAATCAATGTGTATAACAACAAATCTGAGTAGCTACCTAGGGGGATGGGGCATGATTTCTATCATGGCACCCAAGTAGGAAGGGTAGATGCATGAGGTCCCTCATGGCATCAAGAATTACTATGTGTAATAAGAAAAGACAAGTATCATCACCATGATGCATACAAGAAAGCATAAATACAAAACACATGAGGCACACAAAATAGGCCAAGGGGCCATAATACAAGGGGCATGGGCACATGTCACTAAATCTAAGAAAGAAGACACACAAGGACATATTCAAATGCCCACATACATAAGCAACAAGCAAGTTGGATTAGAGCCACATAGAAGGACATGTTTAAATGTCTGCATACATAATTAGGAAAGCACACACAAGGGACATGGGCACATCTCCACGGCATACATGAATAAAAGTGGCATAGATCCAAAGAGCAATGGCATATTCAAATGCCCTTTAATAAAAGAAACATAGGACAACATAGTCAAGTCTAAACTATAAAAGCTATAAATGAAAGCATGCATGAATGTATTATAAATTTGTGTAAGAGCTAGGATGTATATATGTTGAGTTTAAAGTAGTAATAGTTGGAAAAAAATATGAGTAGCAATGATCAATATCAAGATATATCAATGCATAAAATAGAATGTAAAGAATGTAAGGATACAACATGGTAGTAAAAACTATGTATGAGATGCCCTTAAGTGGGCAGATGTATCAAATGAATAAACCTAGATCGATGTATATGCCCCTAGTGGGTAGATGATAGTGAATCTAAATTAGTGTAGTGGACCTAAGTCCTGTATGAAATCTACAAGCACTCAATAAGAACAAGGGAAGCATATATGTATGATAAAATTGACTATACTAAGATAGCTAGCATATGTAGTGTCTGGCAAATATAATAAATGTAAACATAGTAATGCATATAATCTATAAATTTTGTGTTTTATGAGTAATATTTGAATATTTTTGTGTTTTGACATGTTATATTATTTTTGTATTTTTTGGATATAGGATATGTATAAGAAAATTAAAATAAACTATGTACAAGGAGCAAGAGTGAAGAAAGTATGTATAAGTAAATATTGTAAATGTAAATGAAATAGTATACAATAAAAATGTAATGTCTTTATAGACCCAAGAGCACATCCATAGGATGTGTATAATCAAATAGTGGATCTAGTGGAAGATCATCTAGTGTCAGATATTGAATCTATCCAAACTCAAATAAGTCATCACCATCATAGTTGTCATACAAATCTATATGTATTAGTGGAGCTTTATCCTTGGTATGAGTCTGAAGTCTATAAATTTGAATGGCATACTGCTCAACTGTGTAAGATGCTTCTTGTGTGGTCCCAGTGTAAATGACATTAGACCATGGAGTATTATGTGAAACCTATGGTTTTCATTGATGTCATCATGTAACATGTGAACCATGTGTCTATCGTGAGTGAATTACTAACATCTATCTAATTGATCAACTATGACATCCATCCCCTATACCCATGTTCTACCAAGTGTAACCTATATATGAGTGTCCCTACTAAAAATGAAGAATAATGTATTATCCACCTTGGGGTCACATGTAACTAGTAGTGTAATATGTCTAATGGAATCCTAACAATGTATATCATGTTGTAGCTCACTCTCTTGATAACCAATGTGGTGTAAAAATGCTAAAGTACAAGTGTTAGGATAAAAATCCTCATCTATAGCCACATGCAGAATTAATCTATCTACTACAAAAATTTGTATAGGTAATGGATCATGTCATGAATATCTATGTCAGTGATGAATCTATCATGATGCTCATATCTGTGAATGAGCTCATATTAATGATGGTGGTCATGCCTGTGGAGGTGGAGGTTGTATGATTTAGATAGTGCCCTTAGCCTTAAATTTATTTAGTTTATGTTGTAATATTGAGCATGTATCTATATCATGTCTTGTGAGTCTTTTAAAATTGCAAAAGGGTTGACCCTCCTATGGTGATAATCTATTGACTGATCTATGCCAGACTGTGGGTAATATCATCAATCCTCTATCAAGTAATATCTATAAGATATGGTGTAGTCCATCCTATAAACTCCTAGCTTGAATTTGTATGATTGAATCGATATCTATAAATGTAACCATATATACTAAATGGATCAAGGGATTTGTTTCTGACTATAACTAGGTATGGGAATTTATAGTTATAAAATCTTGAACAAGTGGTGTTAGTGGTGTAGGGAAGGGTATGATTGCCTTTGAATTATCATTGTACTCCTAGGTCGACTGGTGTAAAAATTAACCACATAAATAATCATCAATACCTATAGGTGGTTGATCATCCTTTATAGTGGCCTGTGAATCTATGTCAGAATTATGAATGTAAGCCTCTTCTAAATTAATAAGTGGTGATAACTAGGTTGTAATAATCTCACCATCTATCCTGGGTGACAATGTTTGTAATATGAGATGCTTTTCCTTTATCATCAAAAAGGATAACTATGTTGTGAGAGGTTACTCCTCTATCATCAGTGAAAATAATTATGTTTTAAAAAGCACAAGAGATGGTATATGAACAGTCTTTCTAGACTCCCCCACCTCATATGTATGCATCTTCTCAACGAGAATCTTTTGAGGTGGGAATTCAATGAGAACATGAGGTGTCCCATCTGATGATGTACTCAATGTAGGAGGCTCAGTGAGTCTACAATATCTAAATAATTGATTATCTATTAGACATGTGTATAGGTACCCATCATGCAAAAATTTGATGCATCTATGAATATTGAAAGGTACAACCTCTAGAGCATGTATCCATGTCTCTCGAGTAGCAAGTTATAATATAAATGATTTGGTATCACTTGAAAGTATGTAGATAATGTTTTTGGTCCAACTTTAATGTCTAATGTGATTGAACCCAATGTCTGTCTAGGAATGTCATCAAACCCTTAGATATTATTATATTTCTTTGAAATAGATGTTATATCAACCCCCATGGTTTGTATAAATTTCAGGTTACATACATTGAGTCTTGATCCACTATCAATGAGAACTTATTTAATAGATGTGTTATTGATTTAAGATTGAATGAAAAGTGGTAGATTCTTATCAATTACTGAATATGAATACAAGTCTTCATTGGAAAAGGATACCACATCCTTTATAGTGTTCATGATAGATGAAAAATAATATGGTTCATTATCATGAGTCATAAATGTGTGATTAAGTGTTTGGAAAATAATATCTTTGAAAATTATTGATTTTTGAAGTAATTCCAATATAGATATATTGGCCAACATATTTCTCAGCTGATCAACTTTATCAAATTCTCTTTGTTGAGTTATGGGTCTTATGGTAGTGTGTTAGGTATGGAGGTGATGGTAGGGTTAAGTTTCTCTTGTAGAGGCTAAGGAGGCACCCTATTCTACCTAGTGATAGCTTATACCATATGATCTACTATTTATTGTGGGTGAGTAGTTGAGGGATGAGAACATAGATAATCAATTGGTTTAGGTGGAGGTATAACAAAAGGAGTCCTCCAAATCCTTGATATTTTAGGATTAATTAGAGGTAATTAAAATTGAGCCATATAAAAATGATCTAGAAAAAAATGGGACTCGCATGAAGGAGGATTAGTGTGTAAAATAAGCTTGACAGTAACCAAATAAATGTAGGAGTAATATACATGTGTACTTTTATACAAAAAGTTGGTAATAAACATGTTAATTAAAGTACAAAGATTTGTACCACAAAGTGAAAGATGGCCTCCATTATTATAATCATGGTAATAAGCTAGAAATTAAGATTAAGTAAATGCTAGAAATATGAACCCTAAGGTAATCTAGGGTTAGGGTTTTTTAAATTAGAGTTTCTTTGTAAAAATTTAAATTATATTCAAATAAATTAAACCCTAATATGAGATTGATTTAATGAGTTAGGTTATGCCAAAAAATCATAAAAATAGAATTATGTAGCCCTAATTTAGTGTAAAAATTTTTGGAGAATGCAAATTAAGGTTTTGAGTAATATTGGAAGTTGGGATCACCAAATGTTTTAAACTTTTAAGGTTTTACCAATGTAAATTGTATGCTAGATTAAAGGGCCAAGTTGTATAAATTAGTGATATAATATGCAATAAATAACCACTAATTTATTATATAATTTGACTTACTTTGACTTTATAAAAATAATAATAAATATGTGCAAATAGAGACTTATTTGGAAAATAATTGTCACAAAATATCTGGGTGCTAAAAACTGGGTTACAGACAAGTTCAAGTGTCATCAATAGGGTCCCTGAGTCAGATTCCTCCCTAGATAGTAGGGCCCCACTTGGATAGTAGCACCATATGGCTTTAGTGTCCTAAAAATGGCACTAGTGTCCTCTTTATAGGATTGTTCCTAATTCTTGGGTGTACTTGTGCCTATATTTTTGGGTTTTGTTCCTGCACGCACAAAGTTTGAAACTCTATTTTGTGTATGTAGTATTTAATTTATGTCACAAACCTTAATTCTCCTTGAAAGTATGATATGAGATAAAAATGTGTGTTCATTAGTAGGATAGGCTAGACATCCTCAAAACCCCACTATGAAGAGATTTGTGTACATACTAATACTCCAAGGAGGGATCTAGCACAATATAGTTCTCCCACCTAGTGTTGGTATAAGTGCAAGTGAATGCTAGAATGATAGTGGCCTTGATTTCCTTGAGTGTGCTTGAGATTGGAAATATTTGAAATCTAGGATTAGGGTAGGTGTAGATAGTAGTATCCAAAAGTAGGGTATATTAGGGATTAATAATCTTGATTTTGGTCAACTTGTTTCTTATTTGAATAGGCTTTTTTCAACTATTTTCCATCTAGTGGATAGAGGTCCAAGAGTCTTGTATTTATAGTGTTTTTTATCTTATTTAAATAATAAAATATGCTTTAGTTGAACTTAGGAGGGTTACACATTTTAAAATAATTTTTTTTGAGAGAGTTAGGGTAAGAGACACAAGTGCCATGTTGGGTACACTAGCACCATATGGCTCTAGTGTCCTAAATGTGGTGCCAGTGTCTAGCTAAAAGGTTGTTAGGCATAATGGGCTAAGATCTAGGAATGCAAGTCTAAGACTATGTTTTAGTTGACTAAAGATGTTTTTGGTCTACATAATATCTATAAAAGTGTGATAAAGGCTCTAGGAAAGGCATAGGGCTAATCTATTAATAATTTGTCTCAAGCAACACTCTTAGCATCTAAATACCACTTTTAGGTGATTACAAGATCCAACACGAAGCATATTCAATCAAGGAGAATGCTCAACATCGACACCAAATATTGAAATCATAAAAAATTCTCTTAAAGGTACTATCACAAACTATTCTCCTCCTTATTTAAAGCCTTTAAAATTTTACAAAAAATATGAGCTTCAAAATAATATCTTAGGCAAAATTATGTACAAATCCACTTTTAAGTCTTTTGTTACACCTAGGATTAAAGCTGTAGAACTAGGTCTTGTTTACAAGCCTGGTAAAACTTACTAAACTCATCTTCTTCCTTTATTACATAATCATGAAATAAAATATATTAAAAGTCATGAAGAGGTCCATTTTCTTAAGGTTGACTTAATCAAAGTCTTCATAAAATCTCAAATCCCTGTAAACATCAAATATGTCTCCTATGTCTCCCTTTATGATAGAAGACAAGTAGGTTTCTGTCATGCATGCCAGTTATATTTTATCTTTTAATTAAATTAAGGACAAATATGAAATGAATATTATCCTAGTATGACTATAAGATCCAGAGATAAAGGATGTAAAGAAGTCAAGAATGGATCCTTAGACTATTGGGTTTATTTTCATCAGTTTATGGTCTGAATATGTTTGCCCCTTCCAATATGCCTCAGTTAATCTCCAAGTCATGTACAGTATGACAAACACTAATAATCCTAAGATTATTAAAATCCTACCCTATGATAGAAGACTGAGTGATCTAGTCAAACTATAAAAGGGCTTAATAAATGAAATAGAAATCCCATCTGAATGGAAACTATATTGGATTTAAAATGCAACCACGAAGCTTAATAAAAAAGAGAAAAATATTCATAATACTGATGGATAAAATATCCATATTCTCCCTTGATCTTTGTCTCAAACCTCTATATTCCATTTAGTAGTCCAATCTCCTAGACCCAGCTTAGCCTCTTCACATAGTAACCTTAGAAAATGAAAAAAAATGTCAAAATAGAAGATGAAATTATTAGTTAAGGACAAAAATTAGAATTTACCCCTCCAATGACACTTGTGCAATTTCCATCCTCAAAAGAGAATCCAAATATTGTCATTATAAACAATCATGGCATTGATAATATATTAAAATATATAAAAGACCTTGATAATGCTTTACATTGGCTTGAAGAACAAGAAAATCAAGAGAAGACAATATCTAACAAAAGGACAAAAATAGAATAAAAATTTGAGGAGCAATCTGAATTTAATTTGGACCATTATCTGACAATACCAGAAGAAGGAAGTTTTGAGCCACAATCAAATATGGACCAGCCTTTGAAATTTGCAAATTCAAAAAATTATCTAAAAGTAAGGAATATAATCACTATGGGAAAATCTCCCTTTGGGACTTTAGTACAAAATGCTCCCATGGATTTTAGAATCATACTATTCAAATTTATGTTCTTCCATTTTTGGCCTTACTCCTAAATATTTTATTAACAAGGAATTGATATATCACACTAGTCATCCTTGTTTTGAAGCCTAACAAAACTTCCAAGAAATTAGGATCATTAGCCCTAATATGGCTTTCCAAGAATTATGTCATATATATTGGTTGATTAATTCTAGAAGAGTCAAGTTGTCGCCTTTTGGTGTAAACAAAATTGACTACCTCATATGTCCCCATGGTGGATTATATTATTCCATAAGTTATATGGTTCACAAAGTTATCCAACTAATATTGAAATATACAAGTCCATTTTTAGAAAGCTTAATTTTGGTATAAAAGATGGCATTATAGATAGTAAAAAAACCAAATGGACAACCTTTCCATGCAAATTACAATTATATAATTATCATTTGGATGATCTCCATATTCCCATATGTAGACTTCCAAGTTTTCTTGCCCAAAGAAATTCCATCCACCCTTTTAAAATCAATTTCATATTAAACAAAGAGTATAATAGAGAACAAATCAATAACTTGATTCTAAAACATTCTCCCATTCAAATTCTAGTAAAAGTTTTTTATGGAAGAATTTTTTGTAAATACACTACTTGAGTTGATTCAGGGTTCGATGTTAATTTTTATCATCCTCGTGTCCTTCAAAATTGGACCCATATTTTGACACCTTTCCCTATATATATTGTAAATATTTATATCTTTGTCCAATATTTTGCTTTAAATGTTCCTCTGTCAATTGGGTATCATACTATAGATTTATCTTTTGTACAAATTGAAAATGGCCATTATTACATTAGTCTAGGTAGCCATTTCTTTTTAATTATTGGTAAATTGTTTTGAAAGGGGCCATACCCAATATAAAAAGGCTCAAAAGCAAGATAAAACTAGGAAACCCATAACCAAAAAAGGCTCAAAATCTAGATAAAACATGAGTACAATAGTGGTTTTTTTAAAGAAAGGGGTCCACCCCCAGCTACAAAAAATGTCAAAAAACTATCAAATTCAAAAGAGGACAATAACAAGGTGTATCTTGATAGATAACAGCACCAAAACAACAAATCAATAGCAACTTCACAGCATCCAAGTAGCACCAAAGTAGCAATAAGACAGCAAAAGAGAAAAAAGGAAGCTTCACTTGAGGAACTTATTAAAGCTATTGTTTAGTCCCTCCAATGCATGAAATAGATTGAGAGTAGTAGTTTCAGATGGTTATATCATGTCAATGGTGGTTAGAGCATAAGTCTTCTTAGTGCCACCCTTCCACAAGCTCAGATGCAAGTTGTTAAGGGTGCAAACTTGCCTAACTTAAAACTCAAAGAACTCTAGAATGGCCTAGTGTATGGCCATATGATCAATCTATCTACCCCTAATCTTATCCACAGTGCCTTCCAAAGATTTCATTCTTTTGAAAATATCTTCCATCTTAGTCTCATAATGGGAGGATTTATCCACCTTCTTCTTACCCTATTCAATAATCTTATTGAGCTATGTGACCTCCTTCCTGAGCTCATTGATCCTTTCTTTAAGATGCATAACTTGAGATTGTTTTGGGAGGGACCAAAATCCAAAATAGCCTATCCCATGTCAAAAAGGCTCTTTGTAATGGTAATTTCCTTACCCATGTGAAAGCTAGGAGCCAGACCCTTGCCTTTATCACTACTTCTAAGCACCCTCTTGGGAGGAGGAGAAGGTGAGGAATGAAATCTGGGATTCTTAGTCTTAATCCTTCTCTGAGTAGGAATTTCAGATGGGGGAGGGGGAGGAATATTGTGAATTGGAATGTTAACAGAGATTAAATTACAGTGCTAATGCAAAATAAAAATAACCCCTTCATGAAGAGGTAGGGCACATTTGTGTGCCTAAAATTCTTGAATAGAAGCTTCCATGGATTTAAAGATATAATATGGGAGACTAACCCTTGGGCCCTTATGGAAATGGTTCAAAAGGACTAGATGAGGAAGTAGCAGAGTGTTATACCTACCCTCCAAAGTCACATACCTAACCAACATACAAGCCACCAGCTTTGACAAATCCCAAGGCATTAACCATAGAACCCTCCAAAAGCCTTTTCTCCTTCACAACCTTGTCAAATTTGTTTTTAAATAAATTCAAACCATCCCTACTGAGACTAGTGACAGAGGCAATGAGTTCTTTAGTAATTTATAAATTATTACCTCTACAAATAACAACACTATTATTTCAATTATTGGTAAAAGTGATAGAAATGTGGTTGTCATGTCCCTTGATCTTCTACATGAAACTTGTGAAGCCTCCCACATTTAAAGTCTTCCAAATTTCTCCATTTGCCTTCTAATTTAGGTCACACATCGACTCAACATAGCATAGAGATCCACCCATGGTGTTAGGAGCAGGTTCTCGACACAAGGGCACATAGGATACAACTAATAGACCACTCCCACACCACCTCTGCATAGGCCAATACATAAGAAAATGACAATGTAAAGAAGACCAATGTAGGATACCTATGAAATAATCACAAAGAAGGTGTGTGAAATCCAAATAATGATTATCCTTCACATGAGTGATCCAATCACCTATACCACAACTAAGCATAACTAGTTGCCCCATCATTGAAAATGATATCCTTAGTATTTTTTGGGATTTGGTCATGATTAAACCAAAATTGAAGTTGTTTATTAATCACCCCCATATTAGAAAAAGATTCCACCACATGGTTACCTTCTCTATAGGTGTGACATACCTTATAATTTGAAAAGGCCCCATATATGCTAACAACCTCTAGGATGAAGTCTCTGACAATCCAACTAGCTAGATGAATACCATTGAGGTGATTAATGATATTCAAATAATCGCCTTCAATGATTATATTTGTGATATGACAATCTTTCACTAACATGATCCCCTAGAGAACAACAAGTGCTTCAGCATGATGGTTGGACTATATGCCCATAGGTCTAGCATAAGTAGCAATAAGATTTCCTAAGGGATCCATGATGATCCCACCTCCTCCTACAACTCCTGGATTGCCTTTAGAGGCACCATCAAAGTTTAGTTTCTACCAGTTTATTAGAGGAGGGATCCATTGAATAATAAATCTATCAATAGTAGGATTTACAATCTAAAAATCACTAATAATGATATTCCAATTAGAAAGAAATTTCTCCTCATCTTTAGGGAGAATTTTTTATAATCTTATACTATTTTTGCTATAAATTTTAGTTTCTATTATAATAGATAGCCATAGTTTGTATCAAGAATTCCATTAATATTTTATCTTTTTAGCTACCTTTCATCAACTATAAGATCCAATAATATCAACATGATCAAAGGAGGTACCTCAAAATCCTCTGATAAAAGATAAAACAAGAATGCCAAGTTCTTCTCAATGCTTTACTTATTTTTGAAAAATCTCATAATTGGAGTCATCTACCTAACAATACCATAAAATTAATTGTAGAATCATGGTATGCCAATAAATGGCTACAAAATGTTAAGGATAAAATTTATCAGGTAAGTATCATAAACATAAAAAAATAGATATGATTTTGATCTCCAAATTTTTCTTAACATAGAATAAGAACTAATTACTTTGGAAGTCATGGAAGATACTCTGTTGATATATTTATCCATAAATTATCTAGAGAAAACTAGTCTAGAGAAGGGATGGAAAGAATTTTAAGATTGACAAAGATTGAAGTAGTGAATAAAGTTTGTATCCCCAAATAATAGTTTGAAAGTCATGTTGATACTGGAGGAGTTAACCTACACACTGATCTAGCCATATTCCTCAACATAATCCATAATAGATTCTTTAGATTAATTCTTCGATAACATGTCTAATTATTTAATCGATGAATAATTCTATAGGCAACCTAGGGTAGAATTTTATAACTACCAACACCTTCATTGGCCTTCTAAAATCATTATCTTAAATTTGTAGACACCCCATTTTGGCCATAACTAGATTTTAAATGGACTTCAAATTGATTTCTACCAAATAATGCAAAATAAGCCTAAGAATCACTAAATATCACAATTTAATCCGCACATTGAACATTAGTACTTAGAATCATGTTGAGGCATCCCTATTTGGGGTATTATCCTATATGCAATAGTAACCTATCATGGATTCATATCCATTCAACTTGTGAACTAACAAACTGATAGTTTCGACTTTGGACCCCTTAAGTGGGGCACTTGAACAATTCTTAAAGTGCAAAAATGCTAAGTAGAATGAATTAACTAATCAAATCAAATTAAATGCTTAATCAAAATTTCCATGTGCAATTAGTGAAATTGAATTTTTCAAGAAATAAATTTCAATAAAAATGAGGTCATGATGATGTCATCATCCTCAAAGTCAAGGAATTAAAAATATCTTCCTTAAAACCATAAATTCAGAAATGGAGAGCCATGCTTAATAAATAGGATCTTAACCTCCCACAAATTCATCGCCATTCAACTTGTGACCTAGAAAATTGATAGTTTGGACTTTGGACCCATTAAGTGGAACACTTGAATAATTCCTAAAGTGCAAAAAAGCTAAACAGAATGAAATAACTAATCAAATCAAATTAAATGCTCAAATGAAATTTCCATTTGCAATTAGTGAAATTGAATTTTGTAAAAAATAAAATTTAATAGAAATGAGGTTGTGATGATGTCATCATCCTCAAAGTCAAGGAATTAAAAATATCTTCCATAAAACCATAAATTCATAAATAGAGAGCCATGCTTAATAAATAAGATCTTTATCCCAAATATTAAATGTTGTCCCCTCCTTAACTCAACTAAGGTTAGTTTGAACTCAAATGTAATTATCTCTAACCTAACTACACTTGGGTTAGAGTTAGTTTAAAGGGATATAAATACAAATCCTCACCCACTGTTTAAGAATCTTTTTATGTGTAATGTTATGATGTTGAATTGTTAATCTAAGCCAAGCCAAAGCCCAATATTACCAAAGTGACAAGAAGAGGTGGTGCAATAAGCTCCATTACCAAAGAATCCTTGATCACACAATTGAGCACATCAATTCATTCATAACATACAACTCTTGCTCTCATGGAAGGTAAAATTGTTTATTTTGTCTTCATTTAATAGTTACTTGTATTGTTCACTTGCTCTTTGAGTGTCTAGGCTAGAGGTGTAAGTTTCGTTAGTGTGTTTTTTATTGATTTTGATCATCCTAACAATCATACTAACATAATACTAATCTCCCCTCTTGGATTCCTATTGATCATATAATGGCATGCTCGATGGGATCCACACCCCATAAAGCTCTTGATATGGCATCTTATAATCTTTTGCTAATAATTTATATGCTAAATTTAGGATTTCATGGCCAAAAAGTGAAGAAATTGAGCTCTCAGCTAAGACACAACGAAATGTAGTTTTGCACTGAGAGATGCAATTTTGCATTGAGAGATGTAGTTTTGCACTGACATATGTGGTTTTGTACTGATAGATGTAATTTTTTATTGAGAGATGTGGTTTTGCATTGAGAGATGTAATTTTAACTGATAGATGTAGTTTTGCATTGATAGATGTAAGTTTGCACTGAGAGATGTAGTTTTGCACTGAAATAGGTGGTTTTGTACTATAAAAAATGGTTTTGCACTACAAGAGTCATTTTTTCATTGTCAGAGGTAGTTTTAGACTATGTACACAAAAACTTGAGAGCTCAAAATGGAATATTGCTTGCTTATTAGCTCTTTGGCCTAGAGATAAGAAAACCTCCTGAACATTTTTTTTAGGAACCAAGGTGAAGCAAGGGAGGTTTAAACATGTCAACATTTCATTCTCACTTATGTTTTGGTGCATAAAAACCATTTAAAAACTTTGATTTTATCTTTCAAAGTTTGAAAATATCAAAAACAAAGCCAAGGGGCTAAATTTCATTTCACATCTTGCTTATTACATTAAATAGAGCATTAAATCTTAGACTAAGTGCTCCTAAGAGCTTTGTTTTTGTTTATTTTTTCTTTTTCAAATTAGACTTTACATGTATGATCTTCCCTCATCCCCTTTAGGGTACTAGGGTGACCAAAAATACCTTATTCATTACCTTGTTTCTTAGTCCAAACCTAGAAGGAATGTTGTTTATGTTCTCCCTAAGTTCAAGTAATGTGGGTGATTCAAAAAATGACCTTTAAATTCCTACTTTCATTTATTACTTTTATTACATTTGGCTTGTGGGCAAAATTTCATCACCTCCCCATAAATTCTTTAGGGAAGCATTGACTAAGGATTTAATCTCTCAACATCATTCCAACCCCACTCCACAATGGGGTATATAAATTAGGGCACATGATACTGGGATTTCTAGGGGTTGAGAAACTAGCCTCTCTGACCCTATGAAAACCAAGGCCCGGTCTAGCTAAACATCAGACTCTACTAAGTAGTACATAGATATAGTCACTATGCACATAATAGACCCTTGCATAGTAAGTCGGTATGAACCCAAATGACATGATTGTACTCCTTATGTTAGCCACACTTTGGACCATCTAGAATGCACAAAACTTATAGATTTTAGACAAAGCCCCACTTGCCATGAAATTTCATGCCAAATGTCAAGTTCTCCTCACTCTAAATTTGTGCCATGTATCAATGCTTGAGAGACAAAGGGGGCATAAAAAACTCTATCTACACCTATACTTTCTTTTTTGGCTTAACACTTAATTATTCACAAGCATTGGTATATCGATGGAAACTTTGGTTGAAGCTATGCATAATCATGTCAGTTATAAGGATATGATGAGCCATTTAGTGCATTTCTATTTTATTTAATTTTCATGTGTGTTTTAAAGACTAAAATTTGTTTGTTTGTCACAAGTCCAAAATGAGTCTAAACTAATCAAATGTTTGTACACCACTTTAGCCTAAGAAGTGTTATTCTATCTGTTTGATACCACACTTTTGCAGTAGACATTTTCAAAACATTTGTGTGTGTGTCACTTATTTAAATAATGTGTCATTATGCTACCTATTTCATCCCATGTTTTTGCTTTGGATTTTTGAAAGAAAAACCATTATCATACCTTTTGAGTGAGATAGCATCGTTATTATGCTCGTATTATTTCAAAAAAATTCCTTGTGTCAAACTAAATTAGAAACCATGTATGCCTTTGATCTATAATTGGTATCATTATGTCATCCATTTGGGTCTAGAATGTTATCTAATTGACAACCCAAGTCTTCTAAACCAACTTTTAAATTTGTCTTGTGAAGTTCAAATTCAAACATTGAGTGGTTCATACCTATGCCTTGTTTAATTTTGGCTTAGATGTTTACCTCTTACCTTTGAACTGTGTAACTTGGACTAATTTTGCGCTTTCTTTAAAGACTCCTTTGCCTAGATTTAGGAAGTGTACTATTTTTTGTGTGCCTTGAGTCTATTTATTGCCTTGAACTAAGGTTGAAACTCTCTTTTTAAGTACAACCTTAAGCACAGTTAGTTTACATTTGAGTCTTGCTTATCACTTGGGGTTGAATGTTTTACTCATCGTTCTTATTTTTGCTTACTTGAGATTGAATTTCCTAATTTGTTTTAGGTGTGTGCCTGAATTCCAATGTCTTATACCTAGGTCAAGTTTGTTTTTGAATCCATGTGCCTAGATTGAGACCAAGTGATTTGAATTGTTTTAGAATTAGATTAATTGCCTTACAAGTTTTACCTCAACCAAGTTTGATTTTAATGTTTAGCTCTGTGCCTTGTTTCCAAAGACCTAGCATTTACCTTTTTATTTTTTAGACCTAGTTATTTTAAAGTCTAGCTTTTTGCCTTGTATCTAAATACCTAGAATTTGCCTTTCCATTTTTCAAACCAAGTTTGTTTTAAAAGTCTAGCCTTGTGCCTTGTTTCTAAATACCTAGCATTTACCTTTCAGTTCTTATACCTAGTTGTTTTAAATTTTATATTTGTGCCTTATTTCCAAAAACCTGGTGTTTACCTTAGTTTTTAGGTTTTGTTCATAACTTTTGAGCCTAGTTTAGTGCCTTTTTCCCAAAGACCTAGCACCAATTTTTGTTCTTAGACCTAGATTAGATTTTATTCGAAACACTTTGTCAAAATCAGTATTCAGATTTATCTTTCAAAATTGACCATTTGTGTGCAAGATATTAGACATTGAGGACATTCAAGACCAAGCTTATCATTGATAATTTTTAGAGAAGAGCTACATTCCTAGGCCAAGTTTAGACCAAGTTTGATATTTAGACTAACTTTTTAGACATACCAAGTATCGACCCATTCTTTTAAATCACATTCCAAGAGTTTTTGTGAACCCTAGACTTTTATTTTCATGAAACATTAGTTGTGGATTCAGATATGCCTTGTTATACATGTTGTGGAACCATGTGCAATCTAGATTATGAAAACATGGTCACAAATGGTACCTTTATTCAAGACCCATATGGTGATGATGTAGTTTGTGATATGGATCACTATCCTCCTTACACTACACAATATATGGAACAAATCCAAGATCTGTTAGCACACTACTTGGTTAATACACCTCCTTATCTAGGTTAAGACCAAGAACAAATAGCTCAATACCTTTCTAGTGTGTCATTTATTGTTGAATAAGTCCAACAATAACCTTACTACATTACCATGACATTAACATATGACCCATACTTGCTCTATTGTCTCTTGATTGAAAATAATGATGAAGTTTTAGCCAGATATGGAGAGGTAGGGGCCAAGTTTCTAGAATACTTCCCCCATGAAAACCTACATAGTCTAGTCAAAGTGCCTAAAAATATAACTTACACCCAAATTAAACAACATGCCTTTACGAGTTACCCTCAAGCACTCATGCCAATGCAAACCAAGATCTAAATATGGTTGCAATAGGAAAGGTCCCCATGGAGTACCAATTCATGCAAATGTAATAATCATATCAAACTTAACTTAATTTAGTGTGAAATTTCATTGCCATGGCCATATCGAATGCTTCACTTATAAAATTAACTCCTTCAATAGGAGTGCCAATTGATTTATTAGGTAATGATAATCTAGGTGTAGATCCATTTACCTAAAAAAATTTAGTAAGTGACATGTTCAGTGTCCTATTCATTGAGAAAGTGACTATTGATTCTATGTAGGACCATGTGCCAAACACAGTGGATAACACATAAGTGTCTTTTGATTCAGGCCAAACTAAGTTAAATGCACCAACAAATAACCATCAACAACAAGTGTCATTAGATAATACTACAAGTGGTTCACAATAATAGGGTATAAGAATTCTTGGTTCCCAATCACAACAAGTTACTCCCACTCCTTAACCAATGACTTCTTCAAGTATGCAACAACAAGGGATAAGTATTCAATCACTGACTAATGTTTTACCTTAATAAGCGATTAATGTTATCCCACCTTAATAGGTGATAATGAATATTCCATGGCCACATGCACAAATTAATTTACCACCATGATAAAGGTAAAACACTACACCACCTCAATAGGGGAAACAAATCTTTCACCTCAAGAGGTAACAACAAATGTTCCATCTCAACATGTAGTGACCAATGTATATCTACAATCGTAAATGTTGTTTAATCAGTAATGTATTTCTATTGGTCAAAGATAAATTCCAAACACCCAATAAACATCTAGTTCATAATAGGTGTTTATTAAACAAAGAGTTATCAACATCCAACAAGTACCTATTAGGTAACTATTGCCTTCTACTCAGTAAGTGCCATATATTTAAAGATAGGGCCTAGGTCAATAATAAGTTCCTTTTATTCAGCTAGGTTCAACTAGTATATAGTAAATCCCTACTTAACCTCATTAGCTAAAGTATATTACACAAATCCATATCCTTCCATCACAACCCTAATTCCCTCATACCCAAGGCCATATTCTGAATCTAAACTAGAATATTTACCAGTAATGTATGCAATATCAACAACCTAATCCAAATGCATGGATGAATATTATTGGTCAATTAGTCCATCAAACCAACATTCCACAGTACTCCATACCTTCTTATACCCTGGTTAAAGTAATCCACCTTTGACCAACTAGCCATAAACATAACTAAATATGTCATCAAGTTTTTTGGAGCAAGAACTATAATAAATGAAGGATGTGATTGCAACCAATTAGATAAGAAAGTAGACCAAGAAATTTAAATCAGAGGATGTGTGTTTATACCCATTTAACATGGATTATCTTTATATATTATTCCCTCCAAGTTATGAACCATCAAAATTTGACAAGTATAAGGGTAAAGGAGTCCACAATGGGGCATTTAACAAAGTTATTTGGTGTTTGCTAGCTAGTGGCCTATAATGACATTTACCTACTCCTTTTTCCTCAAATTTTAGCTAAATAGGTTTTGGAGTGGTTTCTCAAGTTGCCAAAGAATTCATTATCTAAATTTGATGATCTCATAGATAAATTTGTACAACATTTTTCCTATAATTTTGAACATAAGATTTTAGTATTTGATTTGATTCAGGCCAAAAAAAAATTGGTGAGAGCTCTGCTAGCTACTTACAGAGATGGAGAGTGCTTACTAGTCACTTCACCCATAACTTACCAGATAAAAAATTGGCAGCTGTGTTTACCAAAAATTTACATAGCAAAATATCTTACCACTTGGAGCTTTAGTGTGCACACACATTCAAGGAGATCATTGAAAAAGGCATATAGATAGAAAAAGGCCCTTATTAATAAAGGGATTATCGAGTTATCTTAGTCAAATCCAAATTAGAGCCAAAACCACAACACAGGCCTAAGTCAAAACCCTAGCCTAGTCCAAGCACAAGCATCTGCACCAATTCGAGCTAATAACTATGAAAAACCCAAACCATACAACCACAATAAGAACATTGTAGGTAATGGATTAATTGAGTCACATCATGTTCAAATGATGCAAACAACATCTACTCAACCTATGCCATAAATGTAGTTTATTCCACAAATACAACCTATCTAGCAAGCACAACATATGCCTCAACCCATGCAAGCTCCTCAAATGCTACAACCACTATCTTTGTAAACCCCTCCTCCAAGAAGAAGGCCCATTCCTAGAATCTTCAATGACCTTGGTGAGCCAATTAAATCAATGTTTCATAAACTAGCCATCGGCAATATGATTATTTGGTCAATTTTGAAACACGATATTGAGGGTATAACATATCCAGATGGTACAAAGAGCATGACTTCTATGAATACCATTGTGTTTATAGATATTTTATATGTCATTATGTGTAATTGAAGCACCTTATTGAAAATATGTTAGAAAATGGGGAAATCTAGCTGGATAATAGAGCATCTACTTCCAATCAAAACCTATGTATCTACCAGAATCCTTTTCCATAACATAATAATGCCAATCAACAATAGTGACAATAAAGACCATAACAACAACAATAATAGTATCAGTAATAGCCACAGTAACAACAATAGTATCAATAGTAGTAATAATAATGTCAATCAATTAGAAGGAACCAAGGCCAAAATGACCCCAACAACCAACAAACTTACCACATAGTTACACATGACTACAATAAAGTTGTAGGTCATATTACAGGAGGTCATGTATCTACAATTACCATCAATCCCAAACCAAATGCCAATAGACTAGGACTGTTGTCTAATAATTCCAATCAACCTACCAATGCCAGTAATCCTTCCTTGACATGTGAATGTAACCAAACACAATAAAAATGAAGGAATACCATTTTAGAACCTTGTATCGATAACTCTTCATTGCCCTATGACCACAACCAAGTGCACTAACAATTAAGAATTATCCTCTCTAGCCTGTTTCCATAAGTTTCTAGTTACAATGATCTTGTATCCAATCCAGATTGTGTAATCATAACTCGATGGTCTAAAATTAGCATCACGGGCCCACAACCTACTACCACTGAACCAATTCAACCCACTGTGTTACCTAGGAATAAGTCACTTACCATTTCTAAAGAAAACACATATGACATTATGGAACAACTCCAAAAGACACCCGCACAAATCTCTATTTTGGATTTATTGCATATGTCTACCATCCACAAGAATATCTTTATAGAATTCTCAAGCCAATCCCAAGTGCCAAATAACATTACTCCAAACAAATTTAAAGCTTTGGTGGGACACCTATCCCCATGCCAAGAATTAACATTTGACCAAAGTGATATGTCATCCCTATGCCCTCTCCATCACAATTTATTATACATTGAAGTTGTCATAATGCGATACAAATTCAAGCATGTCCTCATAAATAATGGATCAAGCTTGAATATTGTGTCTCTAAAGCTAACCAATCATCTGGGATATACAACAACCAAACTTTAGCTAGAGACTATTACTATCAAGGTTTATGATAATGAAGAGCAGGAGTCAAAAGAAACAATAAGTTTGTTAGTGATCATTGGACCTTTGACCCATGATACACTTTGCCATGTGATAGACCTAGACCTATCATACAATTTGCTTTTGGGTAGACCATGGATACATGAAATTTGTGCAATCCTTTCAACATTACACTAATGTATCAAGTTTCCTCACTCAGGGATGGAGGTAACTATCCATGGAGATTTACAACCATATGAACACTATAAGTATTTGAAGTCAAATATTAAAGTTACAATTACCATTTTGGTCTCAACCTAGTACCTAAGAAGGACAAAGACAAAGAGATACTCGTTGAATTACCAAAGGCCAACTTTATAGACCAAGATAGTCTTACCTCATCTTCACATATGCCTCTTATTGAAATGTCTAATAATTTTACCAATTCAGACAATAGCCCATGAGAGTATTTTGCCCATCACACATTCCATATTTAATTGATTCCACAAAATCCCAAGACCTATGGAATGCCTAAAGCTAAGCTAGTTTGCATGGAATGGTGACAGAAAGGAAAGGAAAAGCTTCATATCCTAGCACTTATTATTTTCACACCTACCACTTACCATGAATATGACCCACTTACCAATGATGATTCCTGGTTATATAATGACAAATTGGCTAATTGCTACAAAAGTGTCAAGTATTCTTATTCCTAATAGGATCATGGATAACCAAGCATATGAAGGCAGAGGCCTCAAACCAAATCAACAGGGTACTCTTGAGCCCTTTTCAATGACTAGATACAAAGGAACTTATGATCTTATATGTAAATAATATGGGGGTGACCCCACATATCTTATTCATGTTCTAATGCCAATAACAAGTGATGACAATCCCAACAGTGAATTACATTCTAATCATAACATATATGAAGACCTTGTCAGTACCAAATTATTTGACCCATATACCATTTGCACGATAACACCAATAATCTAACATTCCCCACTTCCCCTTTATCATCTTCAACTTATAAACTGTGACCAACAAGAATCAATAATACATTTAGATGAGTTTGAGAATGATGAGGCCTTTTGTGATTTTCAAGGCCTAAGAGACAATGTTTTGTTGGAAGAACACAAATAAGGGTTCTCTATCAAACTAGGTCTTGGAGCTTATTTTGCAAAGTACGTAAACACCCTTAGCCAAAAATAAAAGAATAAAACATTGAGGTCCCAAAGTGAAAACCTCTTTGAGGCACTTTTAGACCAAGGAAAAATTAAAGAGAAAAGTCTGTCTTTTGGTGAAAACTTGTTTCAAGCACCACTAGATATAGGTGTTTACCTTTCCTTGAATGAAGTTCATGAAACCACCAATGATAAACTTGTTTTTAGGTCTAATTTCAGTACCTAGGAATAACAAGCTACCCTCTCCCAACTCTATTGGGAGAGGATGGTGGCTATACTCTAGAGTATAGACTCTAGTCGGTAGTTAGCACTCCCCCACCCCTATAGAGATTCGAGGAGGCCCCCTTATCTCTAGATAGTGGTGCCTTTGATCAAATTGTCTTAGAATGTCCTATAATATTTGTTACATGGCCATTATTATCATTAGGTGACTTAGATTCATCCTACTTAGGAAAGCTTAAAAACCTAGTTTGACCAGAGGACTTTACCATTGCAAGTTAATTTACATTCTTACCAATTATTTTGGAAGATGGGTTGAATCTCCTAGTAGAGGATACTATGGAAGTCAACATCGAAACTCTAGATGACCTAAAGTAGATAAAATTAGGTGTGTCCCTCACTAAGGAGGAATGTGGAGTTTTTACAACCTTTTTACAAGAGTTAGTTGACATTTTTGCATGGGCCTAATCATACATGTCAGGTTTTGACCCCACCTTGTTGTATATTTTGATGCCAAACCTGTGAAGCAGAAACTACGTAAAATGCATCCTCATGTTATTATGTTAGTTAAGAAAGTGTTGTAAAAACTCTTAGAAGTGAGATGCATCATACTAATTGAATATTCAAAGTGGATCTCAAACATTATGCTTGTTAGTGAAAATCCATAAAGGATCAAAATCTACAATGATTTTAGAGACATCAATAAGACATGCCCCAATGATGTCTTTCCTCTACATAATATTAATGTGATAGTTGACTCCACAGTTGGGTATGAAAGGTTTTCCCTTATAGATGGCCTTTTAGGATATAACCAGATCAGAATCATGCTAGAAGACCACCACAAAACAAAATTCACCACTTTTGGGGGAACATTTTTCTATCAAGTTATGTTGTTTGGCCTCAAGAATGTTGGGGCCACATACCAGAGAGCTATGACTATTATTTTTTAATGACATGATACATGATATTGTTGAAGACTATGTCGATGACATATTAGGTAAATTTAAAATCGTGCAGATCATCCAATCATACTACAAAGGATATTTGAAAGGATTCGTGAGTACAAGGTTTGACTTAATCCAAAAAAGTGCATTTTTGATGTCACTTCAGGTAAATTATTAAGCTTTATTATCTCTCACCAAGGTATTGAATTCAATATTTCTAAGGTACAAGCCATTACTGAGTTGCTGCCACCCTCCACTTTGAAGTAGTTTCTTAGTTTGTGGGGCAAAATCCAATCTATCAAATGTTTCATTTCATATTTAGCTGATAAATGCCATCCCTTCATTAATTTATTGAAGAAAGGTGTGACATTTTTTGGGGATGAATAATGTTAGAAAGCCTTTGAGTGCCTGAAGAAATACCTATCTAGTCCACATGTTCTATTATCACCAATGTTAGGAAGCTCATTTCTATTGTACTTATCTACCATTGGCAATGCCTTGGGCACACTTTTATCCCAACATGATGAAAATGGAAAAGAACACGTCATGTATTTTCTAAGTCATACATTGGTAGCATATGAACATAATTATATGCCAATAGAAAAATCTTATTTAGATATGGTCTTTATAGCCTAGAATTTATGTCATTACATGCTTAACAACAAGACTATAGTAATTACCAATGTAGATATACTTAAGTATCTACTATCCAAAATAGCTTTATAAGGCCACATGGGTAAGTGGTTCATGCTTCTAAGCAAATTTGAGATTGAGTATGTCAATTAGAAGGCCATAAAGGGACAAGTACAAGTAGATCAGCTTGTTAAAGCTCCTCTTTCAAACACTGCACCACTCACTTTTACATTCCTAGTTGAGTCCATCATGACCATCATAGAAACACCTCCAGAGGAGCAGCACTAAAAGTTGTATTTTGATGGTTCCTTTACATCTCATGGATCAGGGGTAGGCCTACTATTTATCACACAATAAGGGGATCTTATTTGAAAATCATTTCATATTAGCTTTCCTTATACTAATAACATGGATGAATATGAAGCACTCATTGTAGGGTTTTGTCAAGTAGTAAATGGAACATTCACCATCTCATGGTTCATGGTGATTCTTAGCTAATCATCAATTAGGTTATATACCAATTCCAAAACAAAAATGATAAGTTGGTACCAAACAAGGGCATGGTGGACAATCTCAATTAGTAGATTCCCTATATTCAGTTTGAACACATACCTTAGGCCAATAGCATGATAATAGACAACATGAATACCATCATTTATTTAATCTATAGCACAAAAAAGGAAAAAGACTATCATTTCCCCATTGAACATCTTCTAGTGCATGCTCATGAACCTTCAATCATTGAAATGATTTATGACATTATTAGTCCTAGTTTTATTTGCTACTCGAACATATCTAACTACCTTCATGACCAAGTCTTTCCACCTGACCTTTCACATAAATAATAAAAATCCTTTATGCACCAAGCCTCTATATATACCCTACTCGACCCAACCCTTTATTACAAAAGCTTTGATGAAACTTTACTTTATTATTTGAATTCGATAGAAGATGCATTAATGTTGAAGGAAGTCCATGAAGGCCCACAACCATGGGGCCATATTTTCCAAAAAAATCCTTTGTACCTATTACTATTGGCCAACAATGGAAGAAAATGCAACTACTTATGTAAAAAGATGTGATAAATGTTAGAAGCATGCCAATTTGATTCATGCTCTAGCTAGAACACTTAAACCAATGCTTATACCATGGTTATTTTCAATGTAGGGGCTCATTCTTGTGGAAAATATTAACCCTACCTCATCTGATGGCCATAAACATGTCCTCACCACCACCGAGTATTTCACCAAGTGGGTTGAAGTTATACCCCTCACTTACATGATTGAAAATCAAATTTCAAAATTCAATTTTAACCATCTCATATGCCACTATGGTATCCCATTTGACATTATATCTGATAATGGTAGATCATTTAAAAATGAAGATGTCAAAACATCTATGTTGAGTTTAACATCACCTAACATTTTTCCACTAATATTATCCACAAGTTAATGGCCAAAGAAATGCATCTAACAAGACCATTATCAACATTCTTAAGAATATTGTCAATGATGTTGGCCATGATTGGCACCTGCAGATCTTCTGCACCCTTTGGGCTTATCGTACTAATTATTATACTCCAACAAGAGCCACACCATATTCTCTTATCTATGACACTAAGGCCATTCTTCCCATTGAGATTGAGTTGCCTTCTCTGAATATCTCATTCAAACACATCCTAGATGACGAGGATTATAGAGTAGCTTGCTTGTAAGAACTAGAGTTACTGGAAAAAAAATGCATGGATGGTATAAATAACCTTCAAGCATATCAGAACCGATTACATTTTCAATATAACTAGTGTGTCAAGCATAAAGAGTTTGAATTTGGTGATCTTATCCTCAAAGAAAACTAGAAGAACACCATGATCAAAAAGAAGAAGAAAGGCAATTTCAAGCCTAATTGGATAGGCCCTTATGTCATTGTTGTTAATTATGGATCTGGAGCTTATAGGTTAGCTACACCAAATAGAGATGCACTTGATGAGCCCATGAACATAATAAACCTTGAGCATTATTTCATTTGAGAGACCTAAAGTATTGTCCATGAGGATCATTTACATCATATCATACTATCACCTTATTTATACCATATTTTTATATCATTCCTTCCATACCTTCCCTATTGACCAAAATTGTTTTACCCTCCCCCATCTTTGACCTTGGTTCTGATCCATTAGCTATTTGGGCACCTTCAGTGTAGAGAATCAAATGAAGTTTTAGTGGTTGATTCAGTATTTAAAAAAGAGACAATATCCAGGAGTAATATTACAGTGGTTTGGCAATTATATTCTTCATTGTTGTCACATTCTATTCCATTCATGGTACTACTAATTATAACCACCTTTAGGCAAATTAATATCATTCACCCATGTTATTTTTTCCTAATTATAACTACTTGTGGGTAAATTAAGAGCAACACCTTTACCATGCATTAATGCATCATCTTTTCATTATTGTTGCTATACTGTGCCATTTTCCTAATTCACGAACTTGTTGCTACCTAGTCAAATTCCTTCACTATAAGGTATAACTATAGGGAATTAAGGTCCTCATGGGACTATGTAGGTAGTGCTTGATTCACATTGAGGTTAGCTCAGTCACCCCTTTACCACACTCTTGTCATTTTATGAGTAATTTAAGATTGAATGCTCTCATCATTTTACGAGCATGTTTAATCCATGCTCTCAATGTTTTGTGAGAAATTTTATTTTGAATTCTCTCATCATTTTGCAAGCATTTAAGTTTGAACGCTCTTGCCATTTTTTGAGTAACCTAAGCCACACTCTCACCATTTTGTGAGTTGGACCATTTTGTATCTCATAATTATCGACCGAGTTGAGATACTTTAAAAATCTCAAAAACATTGGTAAACAAATGTCAAAAAATCATAAAAATCATAAAATCATGAAAATTGGCTTAGAATTTCCACAAAGATACAAAACCATCAAAATTTTTTGGCTTTGCCATATTATTTGTTCATATTATTATTAGATCACCTTGGTCTTTTTCCTCCCACTTATGGGAGAACTACATTGGTCTAAGGTCCGCACGGACTATGTAGGCAACACTTGGATACATGGGGTATTTGGAGTTAGCTCAGTCGCACCTTCCTTTCTTTTTTGGCCACTTATTTGCCTTAAGGATCTTGGGACCCCTAACTATTTTTTAAGTAACCACTCATCATTTACTTTCCCCATCCTTGTTGGCCTAAAGTTATATACTCTCACCATTTTATGAGTCTCTATTGTGATCACTATGTATTTGACTTTGATATACTAATGACCACTTGGATTAATCTTATGTTTGCAACATTTTGTGAGCACCTTCATCTTACATTCTCATCATTTTGCAAGCTCATGATCCTTCCAAGCCTTAGATGTAGTAGACACTATGGATTACCAAACCAGTTCATTTGTAGATACTTCTCTCTTGAATTTTAGTGTGCTTTTTAACATAAACCATAATCTTGTTCTTATGAGATTTGTTTCTATTGATGCTTTCATAATTGTGAACATCATCTCTCTCTTTTTATACACACTCATCATTTTTTGAGACCATTCCCATATTCCTTAACCTAACCATCATGTTTTTGTATCATCAAAAAAATTTATCCCATAACCTGGGAGAACTACATTTGGCCTAAAGTTTATGTTGTATCTTGAATCCATAAAACTATGTAGGCAAGGTCCACTTGCCCAGTGCATATGAAGTTTATTATGGTGGCATGTAAATAGGGACTTTGAGCATAGAGGTCACTTCACTACAGAATGAAGCTAGGTTAGTCTTGAATGCATCCCAATCAAGCATCACTTCTTGGAACATGTGAATCAAGACGTGCATTGGTATGTAACACCCAATGAGTTCATTAAGGTCTGCATTCTGAGCGGTATTTATGTTTTCCCTTATATTACTAACCTTTAGTTGAATCTCTGTGCTCAGTTGCTCCAAATTTTTTGTGGATCTTTCTACCTAGAGCCTCAAAAATGCATTTCATCACGATTTATGTTTCTAACTAAGGAGTCAGTCATGCACATTATCCTTGGCATTGAATGATTACTAGAGAGCAAGATCTATTTTATCTATCAAGGAAGTTTGGTTATATATAGTTGTGTTGGCTATAGCAGTTGTGATGAAGTTTGTGCTAGAGATGGTAAGGGTATTGTCAAGTTGTTGTTTCTAGTCTAGAGGAATGCATGTGCTTTGATGGTCTTGTAGATATATAATGTCAAGCATACTTTGATACTCCTCTATTAGAGTAATAAAAGTCATGGTATTAGTATTCAAGTTGTAGCCCAAGTTGCCAAGTGCACAAAATTGTTGTGTTGTGAACTAGTCTTTTGTGAGCTCTATAACTAGGGTCATTATCCTATTGTGGTTAGACATGATCTATTACCTAATGACTCAAGCGGCTAAGGTTGGGCAAGTGTCTTCAATTATCTTCACTACTTCATGCATGAAAATCCTAAGTTTTACATTCTTTACCTTTGATTGGTCCCATGCTTGCTCTAGGGAGGTAGCCTTTTATGCGATAAACTCTTAGTTAGTTACAGCACCCTTCAACTATTTCTTCAAAGGTAGGATAAAGACATCTAAAGAGGCCTCTTACCTGACTAAAAGAGTGGTCAATGTGCTTGTCATTGTTGCAGGATCCTGGTATGACCTAGTGGCTAGTAGGAGGGTAAAGGTGGTGCATTGAGTAGTGACTGAAGGAACATCCCAGAGCCATACACCTCCTAGTGGGAGCTATGGCAACTTTGTTTGTGCTTACATCATGGTTGATGCTTTTTGCTACATTATGGCTTCTATTGTCATCTTATCTTATTGCACGATGTCCTCATCCATCTTCTATTTGACCTCTTCCTCATATTTCTTCTTCCTATCTTCTTCCTCCCTCTTTCTTTTCTCTTCCTCTTCTTCTTGATTCTTCTTCTTGTTTGCTTCATGTCTTCTCTTGTCCTCTTCCTCTTCCTTGGTCTTTTCTTCCTCTTCTTTCTTTTTTTCTCTTTATCTTCCACTTTCTCTTTATTTTTTATCTCATCTTCTTCTTCTTTCTACTTCTTCTCTTGCTCTTCCTTCTTCCTCTATTCTTCTACTTCTCTCTTCTTTTGTTCTCATTCCTACACAATTTAGGCCTATGTCTAGGCTTGTGCTTGTGCTTACACTTGTTGTTACTATAGGGCTTCATCATGTTCCTCCTTCTTTCTAGTAGCTTCCTCTGCCTGTTGCTATCATGATTTGTTGCATCTTGTTGTTCTTCTTCTTCTTATTTCTAGTAGCTTCCTCTGCCTGTTGCTATCATGATTTGTTGCATCTTGTTGTTGTTTTTCTTCTTATTTTTCTTTCTTCTCTTTCTCCTCTTACGCTTGTTGTTGTATAATAGTTGCTTGTTGGGCAATCTCCTGAGACTTTTGTATGTCTACCTCTACATCTTTGGCCTTTTTAGAGGCCTTTTCTTATTTGGCTTGTTGTGTTTCTTGTTCTCCTATATTTTTTCTTTCTATACTTTTTATCCTCTTTCCTAAGCTAGAATTTAGTTATGTGAGTAACTTCTTCTCTAGTAGCTTGTTGCTCCTTTGTTGTTTATTGCTCTTATGTTATTTCTTCAACCTCTTATGCTTGTAATGATGGTTGGGAGTCATCTAGGTGCACCTTTAAAACTTGAAACCTATTTCTTCTTTCTATCAATTATGACCAGTATGTGTCATGGTGGTGGTACATAAATTTTTAGGGTAGGTTGTGCTTCCTACTTAGTAGCTAGTTGACCATATGTGCATTCTTCCAAAGTAGGGGAGACTCTTGTCTTCTACCATGTTCTAAGCATGTGCACAAGTTATTCTAGTGGACTCTCTGATAGAGGTGCAAAAATAATGTCAAGTGTAAATGTTGGAGTAGTCGATGGCTTAAAGAAGTCCATTCTACACCAAAGTTGTTCCACTTCTTTTTTAACTATATCAATAATGATGGATGGTGGACAAATTGGAAGTTTTACCCACAAGTTATATAGAACTTACTTCCAAATTTATATTGTGCACACTACCTTCCAAAAAAAAGAACTTTTTTTCTTCCTCCTTCTCATAATAGCCTCCATCTATGTCAGCCAGCATGACTTGGTAGACTTCATATGTATCAGTACCCATTTTTATGAGGTCATAGGAGCTAGCAATCTATGGCACTTTTGGGTCATCTTTCTAGGTCACAGTGCTACATTTTGTTCTCTTTGGAGGAGGTGACACTGAATAAATGTCTACTTTGTGCTTCCCCTTCTAATGTTGTGAATTGAATATTGGTTCTAATGGTTACACAGTATGAATGTTTGCACCTAGTGGTATCGATTGCAAAGGGGTTGTTTTCTTGGTTGCATGCTCTTTTTGTCTAGCCACCTTGACCTATGCCATATCCATCATGATGAATACTATAAGTGGTTTTAAAGGTGAACACATCTCATGAATTATGATGAAGACTCCCTTCGGCATTATAGTGACTATGGCGTGTTTTCCCAAATACTACAAGACATCTAGTGGGACTTTGGGGTGTGTGGCAATGAGGTCTAGACATTCCTCCCACCAAGCTTTGAGCTTCCCCTCATATGTAATGGATCTATGTTCCTACATCCATATGATGTTGAGGAACCATTGTGCTTGCCAATAGTCCATATCTAGGTGCACTTCCCCCTTGGGTGATTTCCACTATGTGAAACAAAGGAGATGGATCAAGAACTGATACTAGAAGGTCTGCCTTGGAGTGGTGTAACACTTGTCAATGTTTATGAGTATTTCTTTGACAAACTATTTTGGCTAGTTGAATTGTTTACCTTGATAGATCATCCTATGAGCGATGTCTATAATGCCCTTAGGGATTTATTTGGCAAACTTGGTTGTCTACCAAAATGATCTAGTGATGCATGGGATGAGAATGTGCACAAGTTCATCTAGAATTTCATCGATCAGAATCCCTCAATTTTACCACACATACAAGTCCTAAACTTCTTTCAAAATAGGAGGCATTTTGGTCTTGTAGGGTAGTAAGGAGTCTCTATGTGCAAGCATCCCAATGTTTGAGCCATGGCTTGTGTATTGATGACCACCATTTCACCTAGTCCCAAATAGATATCACCATCATTATATCATCCAAGAAATACTTGAACAATCTCTCCCATGTTGCCAAAAGTTGGCATTCTTAGGAGATGTTCAAGTCTATGTTCTAGAATCTATGGGGAGCTATGAGGGCAAGTGGTTATGCAGCATTAATAGAGTCAGACCAAAAGATCTGTTATTTAGCTTCGTGCAAGTATTAAAATAGCTCTTCATAACTATACTTTATCTATCAAAGTGCCATGTCAACACCCATGGCTTCCCTTTTTACTTTAGAGAGGGGTCAAATTAGTGGCATGGTATCCATGAAGAATTTGGACTGCTTCTAAATGCTCTATGAAATAAAATTGGTTTAGCTCTTGATAGCTATAACTCTCAAAAATATGTTAAGGATAGAAATTGAACTTGGAGTTCAAACTTAGCTTTTACAACTTTCACACCTCTTAGATGCCACATCTAGGCCATGATTAATTGTCCACTCATCTTTAATATAATGGTGGATGTGGAAAATCAATTTTTAATCTCATCATTAAAGTAGTTAGTCATTACCGTATGTATGGAGTTATGTCGTTATGCCCTCAGGTGTCCATATGAGGGGTATGAGTTGTATATGTTGACTAGACACTGATTTGTTGAAGATCACATCCATCGACCCATGGCTCTTGCATTTACTTCCAATGGATGACTATTATCTAATGGACATCTTGCTAATGTGACATTTTATCATCCTTCTTGGACTTAGAATTTTTTGGTTGTTATTCTTTGAATTTTTTTATGGTACACATGGATCTTCTTGTGCACATCTGGTGCATGTAATGCTTAGTCTTTGTACTTCATAAATGTTGTTGCTAAAATCATCTACAACTAAACAAAATAGAAAATAAGCACGTAAAAATTTTCAAAATAGAGAAATCCTAATCTACATGGTGCTACTCAGCATGCACTCAACTTATGGAATGAGATAAATAGACTATTAGCAGTAGGGCTTAAGCCTATAGCCATTTAATTTCCATGGCTAAATGCTTCCCTAAAGATCCTTTAAAACTATCCTTCCTTGTTGTGCTAAGTCATGTATAATGTAAATCCCTTTCCATCTTATTTATATTTTTCCTAAGAATGCTCTGAATCAGCTATCATACAACAAAACTGGTTGATCTTTGTGAAATTTTTTGTGGTGCAAATTCCTATCATGCCATAATTTTTATCTTTGCTTATGTACTTCCTCTAACCATGTTTCTCTTCATCTAAACTCATCCATCCTATTTAATTCTAGAAGTTGATTAGTAATAGATTCATGATCTCCTAAATGCATGACCATAGCGATGCATACGTTGTGTATTAGATATTTCGTTGGCATGACTACATCTAGCCCATACACTAGCTAAAATGGTATAAATTATATAGCCCTTTTTTAATTTGTGTGATATGCCCACAAGATCATACGAAGGTGATCTTCCTAGCCATCTCACATAACATCAAAAAAAAATTTATGAGCATTTTCACTCATACCTTATTTTAATCTTTAGCTAGGCCATTCACCTATAGACTATAGGCTATTTTTCTATGATGGGATATCATAAACTCTTCAATCAAGGCCTTGATGGTATGGTTCAGGAAGTGCATTCCTTTGCAGCTGACTAACTTGATTAAACATTCAAATCTAGTAATAATATTTTCATATAAAAAGTTTACTTCCTCTTTTTCACCATAGCTAGGTGTGGCAACAACTTCAACCCACTTAGTAAAACAATCTATTATAGTAATGATGTATCTGGATTTGTTGTGCTTGTTTGGTGGGTTGATTGGTCTTAAAAAATCAATACCCCATTATTTGAATGTTTGCTCTGATAATAAGGGTTGCAATGACATCTCATTTTTCTAGAGAAATTTTCCCATACACTAGTAGACATCACAATGTTGCATAACTTTATGTGCATATTGGAACAAATTTGGCCACCATAGTCTACTCTATAGAATATTTCTAGCTATAGCTTTTCTTGAGAAATATCCTATTACAACTCCTTGATGAGCTTCCACCAAGAGTTGAGACCATTCATGTTCAAGGACAACCTATGTAGGACTTCAACTTTTTCAAAGTGATATAGTAATCCATTAAGGATGGTATATGGCAATGTTCTAGTTACAAACTACTTTTTATCCCATTCCTAAAAGTGCACAGGGAAGATTCCTTACTCGAGAAAGTTAGTAATTACTTCAAAGTTTTCAATAATCGTAGAGACATAGAAGAGGTACACATCAAGTGAGTCTTCCTATAGTTCTTTTGGCTCTTCACCATTTGGAATGTGGCCAAGGTGGACAGGTCCCACATTTTCTATATTTTGTTAACCATATTGTGCACATTCTAAAAGATTGTGTAGTAGATTCATGATGTTTTATGATATGTATTTGATACACAAAGTACTAAAAAGTTATAGGAGATCTATGAGCATAGTGATAACTCCATATTATCATATAATGCACATAATTTAACCATACATTTATGCATCGATTATTTCCACATCACCATTAGTAGTTTCTTGATGTTGAATATTATTTAACAATTGTGTAGCTTTGTTCATGCGAATCTTTTCTACAGATGGATCTAGGTATTTATCTTGTCTAACTTTTATGATGCCCTGATCTTGAGGCATTTCAAGTTGAGGCATTCCTTTTTCTACATGTTTTTGTCATATTAGAGCATTTAGAAATGCATTTTCTTTAGGCTTTGTACTTACCATATTTACATTTTGGATAACTTTGTCCTTTCTCTACTTCTCTAGAATAGGACAATCTTTTGTATCATGTTGACCAGAGACTATAAAGTATGCACAATACAACTATCATCGTGGGTTCATCAAACAATTTTGTTGGACATGTTATATTCTCCACATAGATAGCATTGCAGAGGAGGCCATTGATAATTATTGCCTATACTCCCTTGATATCCTCCTCTATAACTACCTCAACCTCTTCCTCTATTTGACTAATATCCCCCTTGATATCTTCCTTGTGGTTTCATAGAGTTTAAATGTTGGTACTATTGATTGTTATCTCCCATGTTGAATTATTGTTTCATAGCTGGAGGGGTCTAATTTGATAGTTATGGTTGCATTATGGGTGAATTCCAAGGTGTTATATATTGGTATTGAGGGGATGGGGGTATCCAACTCAGTGAGGAAGGAGTCTATCCAGCCAAACTATGAGGATGGTATTTCAATGAACTCAAAATCCACTATGAACCTGTTTGGGTTACACAACTCTTATCAACATTTGGGGTTGAGTTTACTTGTTTTTTTGAGGAGATTTGCTACACTGCAATGGCAAATACATTTTTAGAGATGCCCTCTTTAAGCTCTTATAAATATCTATAATTCTTCTCATCATGGTTAGTCAATTTGTAGAAATTATAATACATATTTTGTGGATTCTTGATATGTTGATGTAAAATATGACACTGTGTTTTAGCATGTCCTACTACTTGATAGAGCTCATAGAATTCTATCTTGACTTTAGGATAATCATTTCAATGGTGTCCTTTTAATCACTCTATGCACCATAGACTCAATTTAGGTTTATCCACCTCATGATATTACTCCATTCTTTTTATGAAATCTAGTAGTGTATTTTAAATATTTGAATTAGTAACATGAGCTTCTCCATAATCGTCAATATGTTCTACACACAGTGTAGCAGCTCAAACATCTACTTTCATCTCATATTATGTTTGCATAGTGGGAAAACGAATCCTACCTCACAGTCCTTCAAAGAACCATGCTGCTTTGCATTTATCTATCAAAGTGAATTCTACTTTATTCATTACATCAAAAAATCTATGATCATAGTCATAGATCATCTCTCTAAACTTTTACCTTATCTCTTTCAGATCCTGTATTGTCTGGCTTGTACATTTCTTAATCTTAAATTCTATGATGAACCAATCTTACACATATTTTAGACTTGCCTATTGCAGATCTCTTTTGTATATGAACTCTAATGAACTCCCAGTTAGAACCCCTATTAATTCTCACTTTTGTAAATTTTCATTAGTGACACCTTTAACTTGCCATTTCATTTTACAAGTTAATAGGTACTATTCAGGGCCCATAAACCCATCATAGATGGCCAAATTTAAGAATCCTCCTGACTGATTCATCATATTAACTAGTATGGATGGAGTCTTCTACACAACTATTATTGAGGTGGTTGCATCTTATGTGATCCTATCTGTGTACTAGTCTATGCACTAGAAGAATTAATGTGCACACTCTGCTTTTATACACTTCCTTTATTTTGTTATTCTATTTTAGCTAAATCTAATAACTACAAAGCCTTTATAATTGTCTTTATGTGAGTTTTGGTACCCCAATAGTTCACATGCTCTAAAAATGTTCTTTCCCAATTCTTCTCCTTCGACTCGCCTGGATGAAAATTTGTACTGGAATATAAAATATTAAGCCGCAGGGATGCATGTTTTTTTGGTGAATGGTTTTTTCTCTAACTTCATTTGTTGCACTTGAACCTATGATTAACCTATGATTAAGTTTTATTTCTCTATGTAATTATTCTTCTTCTATCAATACCATTTTATGTAGGTGTGCATTACATCCATCATCTATTAGTTCTACTTCTATTCTCATCATCCTCTTTGTACAACTCATCTTCATCACATTATTCATTCTCTCATTTCATATACTGGCATCCAACATCATCTTCTTTATTCATCCTTTGTTCATCATCTCACTCATCATCTTGCTCATTGCATCTACACACTCAATCATCATCTACTCTACTACTACTCTTACTCCTACTCATAGCTACTTGTGTATTCTTTTATTTGTTCCATATGTTCTATTGTCATAGTTCCCATTCTAAATCTAGAGCTTTCTTCTAACTCTTCTTTCCTCATTTCTCCATTCTAGATTTAGGCTCAAGCTCTAGTCCCTCATATATCCATCATTCACCATAATGTGCACACATCCCCATAAACCCAAAGTGACTACCCCATATTGGTTGGAGTAGGAACCATAGCCTTATCCACCACTAACATCCTCAACAGGAGAGGTAATCATTGCAAAAAATTTCTTCTAATTCCTTAGATGAAGCAGTCATGTGCAACTTTGAAAGCTATATAGCCTTGTACTATAAACCTAGTAATGTATCCATCTATAGTGGTGGTAACCTAGTAGTCTATCATTCTTGTCCAATCAATTTCTAGTTTCACTAACTAGTCTATATTTTCTTTGGCCTAAGTAATGGTCTCTTTTGCTCTAGGATTGAAGCAGTAGTACTCAAGTCTTATCAGCCAATTAGTAATCAATTCAGGCAGCTTTCACCATAAAAATTCATATATTTTGTTGTATATATGCTCCTAAATGATTTCACTCGTGGTGAGACCCATATTTTTGGATTCTTCTTCTGTGAAGTGCCATACTTTCTAGTCTAATCAAGTTTTAATGTCTTGTTGTCATGATAACCATCTTAGCATAACTTCCTCTAGAAGGAGTGTTTCCATGCTCATTGCACCATTGTTAATAGAGGTTCTTGGTTTAATAGAACATGTTGAGGATGAGGATAGCTAAGTTTTATTAGTTTGTAATAGATAGTACAGAAAATTCATATTTACTAGAAGCATGATAGAAATGATTTATTGTGTGATTGAAAAAAACTATGATTAACCAGAGTTTTATTTAGGTTTACAAAGCATTTGGATTAATTTAATATAGATTAAACCAAACATTAAATATGATAACACATACAAGGAATAACATAATAAATACTACAGCTAACCATAACCAAAAAGTTTATATTGATCTTAGTAAAAGGTCATCAACTTCTTCATACAAACATACATATTTATAGTCACTATAATTCTTGACTATTCATATTCTTCTCATATGTTGGTACCAAAATGAGGAGACTGCTCATCTTCTATCCTTTCACAAGCTGAAGAGGATAGGATAAAATACATATAGCCATCAAATTCATATATAATGCACAAATATTCGAAGAATATCCTGCACAATTTTTTTTATCCATTTTTCTTCTCCCAACAATACTTAACTCCATTGGTAGGTAAATGGTAGGTCAGACTCTCATACAAAGTGATAGAGGATGTTAGATGTAGTGTGTTGCCTTGGAGGAAGCAATTAAGAAAATTCTATTTATCTTTACCACCGTTAGGCCACAGTTTGATCCTGATACCTCTTTGTTGATAGAGTAGTAGTTGGTACAGACAGTGGAGAATTTAATCATCCAATTTGGAGCCACAATTGATAGAGCCCCATCAAAATTGAGGCTTGATAATAAAATAAGGAGTTATTAGGGAAATTTCTAGGGGAAAATCAATACAAAAGAATAGATTACAAGGAAAAAGTAGGGAAAATGAAGGAGAAATTAGAGGATGCATCAACCTACTTCACTTACTTAACTACCCATTATGGACAATAGATACAAAATCTGAGTTGGAAGAAATTTAAAAATAGTTATGTAGCCTCAACTAACTTTAGATCTCAAAACATTCCCTTCGCCATTGAAAGAGTTAAAATGATAACCTTGCATGAATGATATAAGGATAAACAAAGAGAGAAGATATATATATATATATATATATATATATATATATGTGAAGTAATGGAGGACTATGTTGAGTTTTTGAGCAAATAAATGGAGAAAATAGAGGTACGCCTTATGATGTATATCAATTACCTAAACTCACTAGATAAAGCTCCTATCCCAAATGATATTATCTTAGTAGGGGAGGAGAATGTGGCTATAGAAAATATGATTATGGAGGCTAAGAAGTTTATTTTTGATTGGGATGATTTTTCTCAATCTATGGTAAGCAAGTACCAGAACATGTTCCCAAGGGAAGGGCACCTACTCCATGATATCTAGTAGTGTACTTTATCAGTTCCCATAAATTTTTTACACTTAGGAGGATTGAGGTCCATTTTGGTACCTGTCAACACTTAGAGTTGTCTCGAGGATAAGACAAAGAGATAAAATCCAGGAAAATGTTGGCAAGATTCTCCATTAGCTAAGGAATGACATTGTAGGTACTAAAGAGTGGATTCCATTACTACAGTATCATAACACTCATCTGAGCTGAAAGTTTAAAGGATTATATCAACTAGAGTTATGGTAAGAAATAAGGCTTTATGGAGACAAAGGATGACCTGATTAGAGAAAAGACATGTCTCACATAGACATGACTATTGAGTTGTGTTGTTTTTGCTCAGTATTTTATTACAATGTATTGTATTAGATAGATAGGTAGAAAAGAATATAGGAGAATAGAGATAGATATATAGAGGTTATAAAGCATAATAACTTGTGCATTTATGGTAGAAAATAGAGATCATATAAAATATATGTATTCAATGATTATAGAAATATATATATAATAAAAGAGTTAGAGTAGGAAATATTGTGTTTAGTGTACTTTTCATGCATTAATGTAAATATAGGGACTAATTTTTAAGTGGATACTAAAGAATCTAACCAATAATAATCCTTGTGATATATTAGTTTCACTAAAGTTAATTGTAAATAAAACCATCTGCATCCAACCTTTTCAAATTTTATGTCAACATAAGTAAATGATTAACATTACAATAATTCGACCCATTTCACAATATTTGATTCATCTTACCTTGATTTTTTATGAATTACAACATTTGGTGGTCTATATATGGCATAAATTCCTTCGATAAAAGATACTACCACCACTTCTTTAATGCTTGCACAATAGAATATAACTCTTGATCATAAACTGAATACTTCTTCCATATGTTTGGTTTATCTCAAAATTAAGTGATAATCTTACCTTCATGACTCGTCATAACCCTAATGGTTATACAACTTGTATAAAAATATACCTAAAATACTCCATTAAAATTAAGAAGTGCCAACATAAGTTATTTCTTTACCTCTTTCATTTTTTAAAATTATACTTGGCTTCTATAGTCCATAAAAACTTATTCTTTTCACCCCTCATCACTTATATGATGGTTATGCCAATCCCATTGAAGTATTTTATGAACTTTTGCTAAAATCTTGCCAATCCATGGAAACTTCACACATCACAAGCACTTTTTGGTGATGGTCATTCAAGGATACTTCTCATCTTCTTAGGATCCTGTTAGGATTGTGGAGCTAAAAGCTTCACTGATGCAGACACGGAAGAGGTTGCAGGAGAGTTGCTGAGTGTCAGAGACACCGGCGTCGGTCAGGCCAACCGACGTCGACAGGATAGGGCAGGAAGGAAATCGACGTCGGTCAGAGATCGGCCGGCGTCGGCGACCCCCAGGCAGACAGGGACTGACGTCGGTTGCCTGTGTGGTTCGGACTGCGCTTCTAATGGGCAGTTAGCTAACGAACCAAGTGTTTGCATGAAGAGATCTATTTTTAGACTCAGAGCTGTGGATCTAATTATTGTAATTAGATGTCTAATTATTGTTTGATGAGATCTATATAATAGACTCATGGTTGTATTGGAAAAGTGCGCTAGGGAGTAAGAGAGCATAATTATAAGCTCCTTCTGTGTGTGAGGTAGAGCAATGGTGCGTTCCTCCTAGTGCCTCAGTACCAGATGTGTTGGTGCTGGATTGGAAAGCCAGCTGGGTTCTTCAGGAGTGTAGGATCTTGGTCACAGTTGCATGGCCTATATAGGAGATCTACATGGTAAGTAAGATCGTTGATCTGTAGGTGTATGTGTGTGCAAGGTCGAGGTTCACAGGTGAGCAGAACCGTTGTTTGATTTGTAGGTGTGCAAGGTCATATAGACAGCAACACAACAGGGAGCAGTATCAGGCAGGATCTACTTGGAGTATAGGTGTGTACTCAGATAGAGCGACAGGAAGGCAAGGAAGTTCCTTCCATAAGTATGGTCTGTTGAATTGCAAGTTGTTGCAGATTCATGAGAGATCTACTTGAAGTACCTTGAGTACTTGTGGAGCACGTGGAGTGCTTGTGGAGTGCGTGGAGCACTTGTGTTGTGCATGGAGCACGGGAGGTGAACACCAACTCTGTATTTGAGTTGGGTGTTGGGACCTGTGAGAGGGAGAGCTTTGGGGAGAAGAATTACTGTTCACTTGAGGTGTGGGAAACCTCTGTAAGGTGGTGGAGAAGAAGTGGCATCTTCTTTATTGTATTCTTTTCTGTATAAAGTGTTAATACAAGTTGTGTATTGTCTCTCATATGCTGTGTTATTTTGAATTCTAGTTACTTGGTGAATCTGGTTATTTTCACATATTATAGTTGCTTGGTATTTGGTAATCAATTGTATGCTTTCGGTGTTCGCAATCCCTGACAAGTGGTATCAGAGCCTTGGTTGTAGGTTCTTGAGCTTGATACCAACAAGTGGTATCAGAGCTAAGGTTGCAGGAAGCAGGTTGTGTTTTGGTTACAGGGCACTCTCAGGGGTTTCTGATTGAGTGGGAGTAGAGCAACGGCAGATCAAAGTAAGCTAAGAATGGAGGAGTTGAAAAGCACAGATGGTTACTCACGGTCCGATGGAAAGAAAGAGCAGGTAAAAGAACATTGTTGGTTGGTAACAGATCAGCATGAAGAAACTGAAGATACAGATCTAGCAGGTGTTGTTGCACAGGATGTGTTTGCAGGTTTCTTGGATAAAGTTGAATCTTGGATAAAAGATTTGGTTGCCTCTTTCCATGCAGCCCCAGGTAGAGGAGCTGGTAAGCCTTGCCAAAGAATTGGCAAAGGGGAAGTGAAGCTGAAATTGCAAGTGGCCAACACACAGGTGTTGATGAAGGTAATGTAGGTCCCAGGTTTGGAGATATGGCTAATTTCTTCAGAAATATTGGGTGATGAGAGATGCACAAGAACTCTCACAGCGGTAACACTTGAATTAGCTGGTGGTAAGAAGACAGGTACTCTTTATCTACTTGTCTATATTACTGATTCTTCTTCTATTGCGGAGACGTGGCTTCGTAGGCTTGGTCACATGAGCAGGAAGGAGATGCATGTTCTTAAGCGGAAGACAGATATATTTGACAGGCTTAAGAACTGGAAAGCCTTGGTGTTCTTGGAGGAGATGGCGAACAAAACCCAGTGGATGGTGCTGGATACTTCTGAGCAGAGCAGTTTAGACATGTGTTTTGATCCAAAGGAGCTCGCAGGTAAAAAGTCATCACTCACAGGCGAACACAGGTACCAGCGTCAGTCAGGAGGAACCGGCGTCGAACAGACAGGTGCCGATGTCGGTCATGTGCAGACCGAAGCCGGCGATGTCAGGCAGGATAAGACCGACGTCGGTCATGGGACCGACGTCGACAGTATGTAAGACTGATGTCGGTCAGGAGGACCGACGTCGGCAGCAGGGACACCAGTGCTGGCAGGCTGGTAGTCAGGTACAGATGCATGGAACTGATGTCAGTCGGATGCAGACTGTGGGGTGACCGAGGTCGATCACTGTAACGAATTTTGGGTGGACAGCATGCTGTCAAGGAGTCTCAAACACCCATATGGAGGACTGAAGGCGTAAGTAGGCCCTCAAATTCATGTTCCTCTTCTTTATACTTGTTGCTGATTGTAAAGCAAGAAGGATCCAGGAAATAGGTGGGAGCTAGGTAGGTATATGATGCAGAACCAGACGGGTGTTTTGGTAGGTTTGCCAGTTGGATGAAAGCATAGAGACGAATGGATTCCTTAGTAGAAGAATAGAGAGAATGGATACGTGAGACAGAAGACCAGGCATATGGTCTTAAGAAGTTGCAGGACAGTGGTACAGGTTTTGACAGGTGGAGGACGAAGCATGGCTTCAGTCAATGTCAGGGTATCTACTGTGGTTTGTCTTACCAGGTGGATGATGAGTCACGACATCATTCTGTTGCTGTATGTGGATGGTATATTTGCTAGCAGGGTTAGTACATACAGGGTTTTGCTGAGCTAAGGGTAAGATTAGTTCAGTGTCATGTCATGAGGAGTTTGGAGCAGCGAAATTCTTTGACATGGGAGGCATGGAGATCACAGGTTGATTTTGTCTCGAGTGGGAGCTGATGTGAATCAGGTGTTAGCGAGGTTCGGGATGCAGAGTCAGAGCACACTAAGGGCTGGACAGGTACAGTGTCTGAAATCACATGAGGTCTGGTATAGACCTGAGTATTCCCATGCAGTGGGAGCTGTCAGAGTTAGGAGCCAATTCGGGGAAGTGGGTTCTCAGGTTTCTGAGAGGGACCGGCAGCAGGTGTTGCTATGCAGGGTCAGGACTTCACTACATGGATTTGTAGGTTCGGATGTGGCAGGGTACTCGGATGACAGGAGGTACATCATAGGTTGTGTGGTGTGTTGTCTTCAGGTGGGAGCTTGAAGAGGGATACAAACTAGGAAACAGATTAGACAGAGTATAGGTATAGGTACAGTGCAGCTGTTTATCTCCAACTGGGAGATTGTTAGGATTGTGGAGCTAAAAGCTTCACTGATGCAGACACGGAGGAGGTTGCAGGAGAGTTGCTGAGTGTCAGAGACACCGGCATTGATCAGGCCAATCGACGTCGGCAGGATAGGGTAGGAAGGAAACCAACGTCGGTCAGAGATCGGCTGGCGTCGGTGACCCCCAGGCGGACAGGGACCGACGTCGATCGCCTGTGTGGTTCGGACTGCGCTTCTAACGGGCAGTTAGCTAACGAACCAAGTGTTTCCATGAAGATATCTATTTTTAGACTGAGAGCTGCGGATCTAATTATTGTAATTAGATGTCTAATTATTGTTTGATGAGATCTATATAATAGACTCATGGTTGTATTGGAAAAGTGCGCTAGGGAGTAAGAGAGCATAATTATAAGCTCCTTCTATGTGTGAGGTAGAGCAATGGTGCGTTCCTCCTAGTGCCTCAGTACCAGGTGTGTTGGTGCTGGATTGGAAAGCCAGCTGGGTTCTTCAGGAGTGTAGGATCTTGGTCACATTTGCATGGCCTATATAGGAGATCTACATGGTAAGTAAGATCGTTGATCTGCAGGTGTATGTGTGTGCAAGGTCGAGGTTCACAGGTGAGCAGAACCGTTGTTTGATTTGCAGGTGTACAAGGTCATATAGACAGCAACACAATAGGGAGCAGTATCAGGCAGGATCTACTTGGAGTACAGGTGTGTACTCGGATAGAGCGACAGGAAGGCAAGGAAGTTCCTTCCATAAGTATGGTCTGTTGAATTGCAGGTTGTTGCAGATTCATGAGAGATCTACTTGAAGTACCTTGAGTACTTGTAGAGCATGTGGAGTGCTTGTGGAGTGCGTGGAGCACGGGAGGTGAACACCAACTCTGTATTTGAGTTGGGTGTTGGGACCTGTGAGAGGGAGAGCTTTGGGGAGAAGAATTACTGTTCACTTGAGGTGTGGGAAACCTCTGTAAGGTGGTGGAGAAGAAGTGGCATCTTCTTTATTGTATTCTTTTCTGTATAAAGTGTTAATACAAGTTGTGTATTGTCTCTCATATGTTGTGTTATTCTGAATTCTAGTTACTTGGTGAATCTGGTTATTTTCGCATATTATAGTTGCTTGGTATTTGGTAATCAATTGTATGCTTCCGGTGTTCGCAATCCCTGACAGATCCATCTTCACCCTTATTTAGATATTTAAAATCCCAAGTATATCACTTTTGTCATTATGAAGCTTCATTTCTTCAAATTTACAAGTAATTTATCTTCATGTTCATGTAAACATCATAACACTTGTCTTAAGTGCATTAGGTGTTTTTCTTTGATCTTATAAAAATACAAAAGGACTCAAAACTTTGATCATCAATCACATGAATGTGCTCGACATGTTAGTTAGACCAAAAGTCATAACTAAGCATTCATATAAATCATCCCTCATCTTTAAAAGAATCTTTCATTCATCTCCTTATCTTATTCTGATTTCATGGTATGAAACTTTCATTTATCTTAGAAAAATAATTCACTCCACTCAATCAATCCATTAAGTCTTCCGTGTGCAATAATGGAAATTTGTACTTAATGGTGGTCTTATTGATGGATCTAAAATCAATGCACATACTTCATTTAAGTCTTCCATGTTGCTCAACTATGTAAGATGTTTCTCATGTGGTCCCAGGGTAAACCACATTAGATCATGGAGTATCTGTGTGAACACTATGGTTTTCAATGATGTCATCATGTAACATGCAAACCATATGTCCATTGTGAGTGAATGTCAAGCATCTATATGATCGATCAACTATGACATCCATCACATGTAACTATGTTCTACCAAGTGTAACCTATACATGAGTGTCCCTACTCAAAATGAAGAATAATGTATTATCTAGCTTGGGGTTACATGTAACTGGCAGTGTAATGTGTCTAATGGAATCTTGATAATGTATAACATGCTATAACTCAATCTCTTGATAACCAATGTGGTGTAAAAATGGTAGAGTGTAAGTGTTAGGATCATAATCCTAATCTATAGCCACATGGGGAATATATATGTCTGCTACAAAAATTTGTATAGTCAACGGATCATGTCATGAAAATATATGTCAACAATAAATCTATCATGATGCTCATATCTCTAAATGAGCTCATATCAATGATGGTGTTTGTGGTTGTAGACGTGGAGGTTGTATGATTTAGATAGTTCCCTTAGCCTTAAATTTATTTATTTTATGTTGTAATGTTGAGCATGTGTCTATATCATGTCTTTTGAGTCTATGAAAATGGCAAAAGGGTTTACCTTCCTATGGTGACAATCTGCTGACTAATCTGTGCCAGAATATGGGTAATATCATCAATCCTCTATTAAGAAATATCTATAAGATATGGTGCAGTTTATCCTTTAAACTCTTGGCCTAAATCTATATGACTGAATTGATATTCATGGATGTAACCATATATACTGAATGGATCAAGGGATTTATTTATGATTATAGTTGGGTATGGGAATTTGTAGATATAAAATCTTGAACAAGTGGTGTTAGTGGTGTAGGGTAGGGTATGAATGCCTTTGAATTATTAGTGTACTTTTCTGGGCCCACTGGTGTAAAACTCAACCACATAAATAATCATCAATACCTATACGTGGTTGATCATCCTCTATAGTGGCCCGTAAATCTATTTTAGAATTATGAATGTAAGCCTCTTCTGAATTAATATGTAGTGGCAACTAGGCTGTAAGAATCTCATCATCTATCCTGGGTGAGGATGTTGGTACTATGAGATGTTCCCTTATCATTGAAAAAGATATATATGTTGTGAGAGGTTATTCCTCTACTATTAGTGAGGATAATTGTGTTGTAGAAAGCTCTAGAGATGGTATATGAATAGTCTTTCTAGACTCCCCCACCTCATATGTATGCATCTTCTAAATGGGAATATTTTGAAGTGGGAATTTGATGAGAACATGAGGTGTCCCATCTAATGATGTACTTGGTTTAGGAGGCTCAGTGAGTCTACAATATCTAAACAACTGATTATCTATTGGACATGTGTATAGGTATCCATCTTTCAAAAATTTGATGCACCTATAAAGATTGAAAGGTACAACCTCCATAGCATGTATCCATGTCTCTCGAGTAACAATTTATAATATGATTGATATGGCATCACATAAAATTGTGTAGATAATGTTTTTGGTCCAACTATAATGTCCAATGTGATTGAACCCAATGTCTATCTAGGAATGTCATCAAACCTCAGTTATTCTTATATTTCTTTTGAATAGATGCTATATCAACCCCTATGTTTTGTCTAAATGTGAGGTTACATATATTGATTCCTGAGCCACTGTCAATGAGAACTTATAGAATAGTTATGTTATTAATTTGAGCTTGAATGAAAAGTGGTAGATTTTGATCAATTACTGACTATGAAGACAAGTCCTCATTGGAAAAGGATATCACATCCTACACATCCTTTATAGTGTTCATGATAGATGCAAAATAATATGGCTCATTATCATGAGTCATAAATGTGTGATTAAGTGTTTGGAAAATAATATCTTTGAAAATTATTGATTTTTGAAGTAATTCCAATATAGATATTTTGGCTAATGTATTTCTCAACTAATCAACTATATCAAATTTTCTTTGTTGATCTTTGGGTCCCTATGGTAGTGTTTTGGGGATGGGGGGATTGTAAGGTTACGTTACTCCTGTATAGGCTAAAGAGACACCCTATTATTCCTAGTGATAGCTTTGACCATAGGATCAACTATGTATTATGGGCAAGTAGTTGAGGGATGGGAACATAGATAATCAAGTGGTCTAGGTGGAGGTGGAATAAAAGGAGTATTATGAGTCCTTGGTCTTTTATGATTAATTTGAGGTAATTAAAAGTGAGCCATATAACAATTATTTGGAAAAAATGGGACTCACATGAAGGAGGACCAGTGTGTAAAAGAAGTTTAGCTCTAACTAAATCTATGATAGGAGTAATATACATGTGTACTTTTCTACAAAAAGTTGGTAATAAACATGTTAAGTAAAGTAAAAGGCTTTGTACCATGAAGTGAAAGATGGCCTCATCATGATAATCATGGTAATAAGATAGAATTAAGACTGAGTAAATGCTGGAAATGTGAACCCTAGGGTAATATAGGGTTAGGGTTTTTTGAATTAGGGTTTCTTTGTAAAAATTTAAATTATATTCAAATAAATGAAACCCTCAAATGAGATTGATTTAATGAGCTAGGTTATGCCAAAAAATCATAAAAATAGAATTATGTATCCCTAATTTAGTGCACAAAAATTTAGAGAATGAAAATTATTGTTTTGAGTAATATTCAAAGTAAGTCAATTTTACCAAATGTTTTAACCTTTTAGGGTTTTACCAATGTAAATCCTATGCTATATTAAAAGGTTGAGTTGTCTAAATCAGTAAAATAATATGCAATAAATAACCATCGATTTATTATAGAATTTGACTTACTTTGACTTTCTAAAAATAGTAATAAATATGTGCAAATAGAAACTTATTTGGAAAATAATTGTCACAAAAGATATGGGTGCTAAAAACTAGGTTGGAGACAAGTTTAAGTATCATCAATAGGGTTCTTGAGTTAGATTCTTCCCTAGATAGTAAGGCCTCACTCGGATAGTAGTGCCATATGGCTTTAGTGTCTTGAAAATGCCACTAATGTCCTCTTTATAGGATTGTTCCTAATTTTTGAGTGCACCTGCACCTATGTTTTTGGGTTTTGTTCCTGCACGCACAAAGTTTGAAACTTTATTTTGTCCATGTAGTATTTTATTTATGTTGTAAACCCTAATCCTCCTTGAAATTATGACATGAGATAAAAATGTGGGTTTATTTATAAGATAGGCTAGACATCCTCAACACCCTACTATGAAGAGAGTTGAGTACATACCAATAATTTAAGGAGGGATCAAGCATGATGTAGTTCTCTCACTTAATGTTTGGTGCAAGTGCAAGTGAATGCTAGAATGATAGTGGCCTTGAATGCCTTGAATGTGCTTAAGATTGGAAATTTTTCAAATTTGGGATTAGGGTAGGTGTAGATGGTAGTATCCAAAAGTAGGGTAGATTAGTGATTAATAATCTTGATTTTGGTCAACTTGTTTCTTGTTTGAAGAGGATTTTTGCATCTATTTTCCTTCTAGCAAATAGAGGTCTAAGAGTCTTGTATTTATAGTGTTTTGTAGCTTATATAAATAATAAAATGTGCTTAAGATGACCTTAGTAGGGTTACACATTTGAAAATATATTTGTTTAAGAGAGTTAGGGCAAGGGACACAAGTGCCATGTTGGGGACACTAGTGCCATATGGCTCTAGTGTCCTTAATGTGGCACCAGTGTCCAGCTAACACATTGTTAGGCAAGAAGAAGGGATAAGATCTGGGAATGCAAGTCTAAGATTGTGTTTAGGTTGAATAAAAATGTCTATGGTCTACATAATAGCTAGAAAAGTGTGATAAAGGATCTAGGTTAGGCATAGGGCTAAGTTAGGAATAGGTTGTCTCAAGCAACACTCTTAGCATCCAAATACCACTTTTAGGTGATTACAAGATCCAACACAAAGCATATTCAATCAAGGAGAATATTCAACATTGACACCAGATATTAAAATCATAAAATTTGCTTTTGAAGGTACTATCACAAACTATTCTCCTCCTTTAAAACCTTTAAAAGTTTACAAAAAATATGAGCTTCAAAATAATATCTTAGGCAAAATTATGTACAAATCCACTTTTAAGTCATTTTTTAAACATAGGATTAAAGTTGTAAAACTAGGTTTTATTTACAAGCCTGGTAAAACTTACTAAACGCATATTCTTCCTCTATTACATAATCATGAAATAGAATATATTAAAATTCATGAATAGGTCCATTTTGTCCAGTTTGCCTTAATCAAAGTCTTCGTAAAACCTTAAATCCCTGCAAACATCAAAGCTATCTCCTATCTCCCTCTATGATAGAAGACAAGTAGGTTTCCATCATGCATACCAGTTATATTTTATCTGTTAATTAAATTAAGGATAAATATGCCATGAATATTATCCTAGTATGACTATAGGATCCAGAGATAAAGGATGTAAAGAAGTTAATAATGGATCCTTAGACTGTTGGGTTTATTTTCATCAGTTTATGACCTGAATATGTTTTCCCCTTCCAATATGCCTCAATTAATATCCAAGTTATGTATAATATGATAGACACCAATGATCCTAAGATTATTAAAATCCAACCCTATACTAGAAGACTGAGTGGCTCAGTAAAACTACAAAAGGGCTTAATAAATCAAAAAGAAATCCCATCTGAATGGAAAATATATTGGATTTAAAATGTAACCACAAATATTATTAAAAAAGATAAAAATATTCATATTAATGATGGATAATATCCATATTCTCCCTTGATCTTTGTCTCAAACCTCTGTATTCCATTTAGTAGTCCAATCTCCTAGACCCAAGTAAACCTCTTCACATAAGAACCTTAGAAAAGGAAATGTTTTTGTCGAAATAGAAGATGAAAATATTAATCAAGGACCAAAAATAGGATTTACCCCTCTAATGACACTTGTGTTATTTCCATCCTTAAAAGGGAATCCAGATAGTGTCATTCTAAACAATATTGACATTGATAATATATTACAATATATAAAATAACTTGATAATGCTTTAGATTGGCTTGAAGAAAAAGAAAATCAAGAGAAGACAATATCTAACAATAGGAGGAAAATAGAAGAAAAATATAAGGAGCGATCTAAATTTAATTTGGACCATTATCTAACAATGCCAAAAGAAGGAAGTTTTGAGCCACAATCAAATATGGACCAGCCTTAAAAATTTTCAAATTCAAAAATTATCTAAAAGTAATGAATATAATCACTATGTGAAAATATCCCTTTGGGACTTTAGTACAAAATGCTTCCATGGATTTTAGAATAATACTATTCAACTTTGTGTTCTTCCATTTTTTGCCTTACTCCTGAATATTTTATTAAAAAGGAATTAATATATCACACTAGCCATCCTTGTTTTGAAGTCTGACAAAACTTCCAAGTAATTAGGATCATTAGCCCTAATATGGATTTCCAAGAATTCTATCATATCTACTAGTTGATTAACTCTATAAGAGTCAAGCATGTCGGGTTTTGGTGTGAACAAAATTGACTACCTCATATGTCACCACGGTGGATTATATTATTCCATAAGTTATGTGGTTCAAAAAGTTATCCAACTACTATTGAAATATACAAGTCCATTTTAAGAAAACTTAATTTTGATATAAAAGATGGCATTATAGATAGTAAAAAAACCAAGTGGACAACCTTTCCATGCAAATTACAATTATATAATTATTATTTGGTTGATCTCGATATTCCCATATGCAGACCTCCAGGTTTTCTTGCCCAAATAAATTCTATCCACCCTTTTAAGATTAATTACATATTAAACAAAGATTATAATAGAGAACAAATCAATAACTTGATTCTAAAACATTCTCCCATTCAAATTCCAATAAAAGTTTTTGATGGAAGAACTTTTTTGTAAATACACTGCTTTAGTTGATTCAGGGTCTGATGTTAATTTTTATCATCCTCGTGTCCTTCAAAATTGGACTCATACTCTAACAGCTTTCCCTATATATATTGTAAATATTTATATCTTTGTCCAATATTTTTCTTTGAATGTTCCTCTGTCATTTGGGTATCATCCTATAGATTTGTCTTTTGTACAAATTGAAAATGGACATTATTACATTGGTCTAGGTAGCCATTTTTAGATGATTTATAATCTTATACTATTTTTACTATAAATTTTAGTTTTTATTGTAAGGGACAGCCATAGTCTATATCAAGAATTCCATCAGTATTTTATCTTTTTAGCTGCCTTTCATAAACTAAAGGAACCAATAATATCAACATACTCAAAGGAGGTACCTCATAATCCTCTGATAAAAGACAAAACAAAAATGCTAAGTTCTTCTCAATGCTTTACTTCTTCTTATGAAAAATCTCATAATTGGAGTAATGTACCTAATAGTACCATAAAATTAATTGTAGAATCATGGTATGCCAATAAATGGCTACAAAATGTTCAGGATAAAATTCATCCTATAAGTATCAGAAACATAAAAAAATAGATATGATTTTGATATCCAAATTTCTCTTGACATATATGAAGAACCAATTACTTTTGAAGTTCATGGAAGATACTCTATTGATATATATATCCATAAATTATCTAGAGAAAACTAGTTTATAGAAGGAATGGAAAGAATTTTAAGATTGACAAAGATTGAAGTAGTGATTAAAGTTTCTATCCACAAATCATAGTTTGAAAGTCATGTTGATACTAAAGGAATTAACCTACACACTGATCTAGCTAGATTCCTCAACATAATCCATAATAGATTCTTTAGATTAATTCTCTGATAACATATCTAATATTTAATCGATGAAGAATTCTATAGGCTAACTAGGGAAGAATTTTATAACTACCAACACATTTAATGGTCTTCTAAAATCATTATCTTCAATTTTTAGACACCCCATTTTGGCCACAACTCGCTTCCAATTAGACTTCTTATTGATTTTTACCAAATAATTCAAAATAAGCTTAAGAATCATTGAATTTCCCAATTTCATCTACACATCAAACATTAGTGCTCAAAATCATGTTGAGGCATCCATATTTGGGGTATTATCCTTTATGCAATAGTAACTGAAGGAGTTAACCTACACACTGATCTAGCCAGATTCCTCAACATAATCCATAATCGATTCTTTAGATTAATTCTCTAATAACATGTCTAATTATTTAATCAATGAAGAATTTTATAAGCTACCTAGGGTAGAATTTTATAACTACCAACACCTTCAATGGCCTTCTAAAATCATTATCTTCATTTTGTAGACACCCCATTTTGGCCACAACTCACTTCTAATTGGACTTCTTATTGATTTCTACCAAATAATTCAAAATAAGCTCAGGAATCATTGAATTTCCCAATTTCATCTACACATCGAACATTAGTGCTTAGAATCATGTTGAGGCATCCCTGTTGGGGGTATTATCCTTTGAAGTTAACCTACACATTAATCTAGCCAAATTCCTCAACATAATCCATAATAGATTCTTTAGATTAATTCTATAATAACATGTCTAATTATTTAATCGATGAAGAATTCTATAGGCTACCTAGGGAAGAATTTTATAACTACCAACACCTTTAATGGCCTTATAAAATCATTATCTTCAATTTGTAGACACCCCATTTTGGCCACAACTCACTTCCAATTGGACTTCTTATTGATTTCTACCAAATAATTCAAAATAAGCTCAGGAATCATTGAATTTCCCAATTTCATCTACACATCGAACATTAGTGCTCAGAATCATGTTGAGGCATCCCTGTTGGGGGTATTATCCTTTGAAGTTAACCTACACATTAATCTAGCCAAATTCCTCAACATAATCCATAATAGATTCTTTAGATTAATTCTATAATAACATGTCTAATTATTTAATCGATGAAGAATTCTATAGGCTACCTAGGGTAGAATTTTATAACTACCAACACCTTTAATGGCCTTATAAAATCATTATCTTCAATTTGTAGACACCCCATTTTGGCCACAACTCACTTCCAATTGGACTTCTTATTGATTTCTACCAAATAATTCAAAATGAGCTTAGGAATCACTGAATATCCCAATTTCATCCACACATCGAACATTAGTGCTCATAATCATGTTGAGGCATCCCTATTTGGGGCATTATCCTTTGGAGTTAACCTACACTCTAATTTATCCAAATTCCTCAACATAATCCATAATAGATTCTTTAGATTAATTCTTTGATAACATGTCTAATTATTTAATCGATGAAGAATTCTATAGGCTACCTAGGGTAGAGCTTTATAACTACCAACACCTTTAATGGCCTTCTAAAATCATTATCTTCAATTTGTAGACACCCCATTTTGGCCACAACTCACTTCCAATTAGACTTCTTAATGATTTCTACCAAATAATTCAAAATAAGCTTTGGAATCATTGAATATACCAATTTCATCTGCACATCAAACATTAGTGCTTAGAATCATGTTGAGGCATCCCTATTTGAGGTATTATCCTTTATGGAATAGTAACCTCTCGTGGATTCATCTCCATTCAACTTGTGACTTAGCAAACTTATAGTTTTGACTTTGGACCCATTAAGTGAGGCACTTGAATAATTTTTTAAAGTGAAAAAATGCTAAGCAGAATAAATAAACCAATCAAATAAAAATAAATGCTTAAGTGAAATTTCCATGTGCAATTAGTGAAATTGAATTTTTCAATAAAAATGAGGACATGATGATGGCATCATCCTCAAAGTCAAGGAATTGAAAATATCTTCCCTAAAGCCATAAATTTAGAAATGGAGAGCCTAATAAATAAGATCTTAACCTCTCACGAATTCATCTCCATTCAACTTATGACCTACCAAATTGATAGTTTGGACTTTAGACCCATTAAGCGGGGCACTTGAACAATTCCTAAAGTGCAAAAAAACTAAGCATAATGAATTAACTAATTAAAACAAATTAAATTCTCAAGTGAAATTTTTATTTGTAATTAGTGAAATTGAATTTTACAAAAAATAAATTTCAACAAAAATGAGGTCATGATGATGTCATCATCCTCAAAGTCAAGGAATTGAAAATATCTTCCATAAAGCCATAAATTCAAAAATGGAGATCCATGCTTAATAAATAAGATCTTTATCCCAAATATTAAATACTTGTCCCTTCCTTAACTCAACTAGGGTTAGTTTGAACTCAAATGCAGTTAACTCTAACCTAACTAGACTTGGGTTAGAGTTAGTTTGGAGGGTTGTAAATACAAAGCCTCACCCATTTTTTAAGAATCTTATTTTGTGTAATGTTATGATGCTAAATTGTTAAGCTAAGCCAAGCCAAAGCCCAACATTACCAAGGTGACAAGGAGAGGTGTTGCAATAAGCTCCTTCACCAAAGAATCCTTAATCACACGACCAAGCACATCAATTTATTGATAGCATACAACTCTTGCTCTCATGAAAGGTAAAATTATTTGTTATGTCTTCATTTAATAGTTAATTTTATTGTTCACTTGCTCTTTGAGTGTCTAGGCTAGAGGTGTAAGTTTCATTAGTGTGTTTTTTTATTGATTTTGATCATACTAAAATGATACTAATCTTTCCTCTTGGATTCTTATTGATAACATAATCACACACTCGATGCGACCCAAACCCCATAAATCTCTTAATATGGCCTCTTATAATGTTTTGCTAATAATTTTCATGCTATTTTTTTGATTTCACAACCAAAAAGTGAAGAAATTGAGCTCTCAGCTAAGACACACCCAGATACAGTTTTGCATTAAGAGATGTAGTTTTGCACTGAAATATGTGGTTTTGCACTAATAGATGTAATTTTATACTAAGAGATGTGGTTTTGCACTAAGAGATGTGGTTTTACACTAACAAATGTAGTTTTGCACTAATAGATGCGGTTTTGTGCTAAGAAATGTAGTTTTGCACTGACATAGGTGGTTTTGCACAGTCAAAAGTGGTTTTGCACTACAAGAGTTAGTTTTGTACTTTTAGAGGTAGTTTTGCACTATTTAAACAAAAACTTGAGACCTCAAAATGGAATATAGCTTGTTTATTGGCTTTTTGGCCTAGAGATAAGAAAACCCCCTAACATTTTTTTCAAGAACCAAGGTGAAGCAAGGGAGGTTTAAAGACTTCAAAATTTCATTCTCACTTATGTTTTAGTGCATAAAAATCATCTTAAAACTTTGTTTTTATCTTTAAAAGTTTGTAAATATCAACAAGAAAGCCAAGGGGCCAAATTTCATTTCACATCTTACTTAGTACTTTAAAAAAAACAAAAATCTTAGACTAAGTGCTCCTAAGAGTTTTGTTTTTATTTATTATTTCTTTTGAAAATCAAACATTACATGTATGTTCTCCCCTCATCCCCTTTAGGGAACTTGGGTGACCAAAAATGCCTTGTTCATTACCTTATTACTTAGTCCAAGCCTAGAAGGAATGTCATGTATGCCCTCCCTAAGTTCAAATAACTTGGGGGATTCAAAAAATAATCTTTAAAGTCCTATTTTCATTTATTTCTTTTATTACATTTAGCTTGTGGGTAAAAGTTTATCACCTCCCCATAATTTCTCTAGGGAAGCATTGGATAAGGATTTAATCTCCCAGCATCATTTCAACCCCACTCCATAGTGGGGTATATAAATTAGGGCACACAATACTAGGAATGTCAGGGGGCTAAGCAACTAGCCTCTCTGATCCTATGAAAACTTGGGCTAGGTCTAGCTAAACATCAGACTCTACTAAGCATTACATAGATATAGTTACTATGCAATAGAATATACCCTTGCATAATAAGTTAGTCGATATGAACCCAATTGACATGATTGTAGCCCTTATGCTAGCCACACTTGAGACCATCTAGAATGCGATCAAAACTTATAGATTTTAGACAAAGCCCCACTTACCATGAAATTTCATGCCAAATTCCAAGTTTTCCTCACTCTAATTTTGTGCCATGTATCAATGCTTGAGAAATAGAAGGGGCATAAAAAAATCTACCTACACCTATACTTTTTTTTTTGGATTAACACTTAATTCCTCACAAGCATTAGTATATTGATGAAAACTTGTGTTGAAGCTATGCATACCCGTGTCAGTTATAGGAATAGGATGAGACATTTTGTCTATTTCTATTTTCTTTAATTTTCATGTGTGTTTTAAGACTAAAATTTATTAGTTTATCATAAGTCTAAAATGATTCTAAACCAATCACATATTTGTACACCACTTTAGCCTAAGAGGTGTCATTTTGTATGTTTGATACCACACTTTTACCTTAGACATTTTCAAAACATTTATGTGTATGTGTCACTTGTTTAAATGAAGCATCGTTATGTTACCCATTTCATCCCATGTTTTTGGCTTAGATTTTTCAAACAAAAACCATTATCATACCTTCTGAGTGAGATAGCATTTTGCATGTATTATTTCAAAACTTTGCCTTGTGTCAAACCAAATTTGAAACCATGTATGCCTTTGGTCTATAATCATTATAATTATGTCATCCATTTAGGTTTAGAATGTTATCTAATTGAGAACCTAAGTCTTCTAAACCAAGTTTTAAATTTGTCTTGTGAAGTTCAGATTCAAACATTGAATGGTTTATACCTATGCCTTGCTTAATTTTGGCTTAGATGTTTACCTCTTACCTTTGAATTGTGCAACTTGGACTAATTTTGTGCTTGCTTTAAAGACTCCTTTTTCTAGATTTAGGACGTGGCCTATTTTTTGTGTGCCTCAAGTTTCCTTATTTCCTTGAACTAAGGTTGAAACTCTTTTTTCAATTACAAACTTAAGCGCAGTTAGTTTACATTTGAGTCTTGCTTATCACTTGGGGTTGAATGTTTTACTCATCATTCTTATTTTTGTTTACTTGAGATTGAATTTCCTAATTATTTTTAGGTGTGTGACTAAGTTCTAATGTCTTATACCAAGGACAAGTTTGTTTTTGAATCCATGTGCCTAGATTGAGTCCAAGTGATTCAAATTGTTTTAGAGTTAGATTAATTGCCTTACTAGTTTTACCTTGACCAAGTTTGATTTTAAAGTTTAGCTTTGTGCCTTATTTCCAAATACCTATCATTTACCTTTTTGTTTTTTAGACCGAATTATTTTAAAGTCTAACTTTGTGCCTTGTTTCCAAAGACTTAGCATTTGCCTTTCCATTTTTCAAACCTAGTTTGTTTTAAAAGTCTAGTTTTGTGGCTTATTTCTAGAGACCTAGCATTTAGTTTTAAAGTTTAGCTTTGTGCCTTGTTTCCAAAGACCTAGCATTTATGTTAGTTTTTAGGTTTTGTTCATAAATTTTAAGCCTAGTTTAGTGCCTTGTTCCCAAATACCTAGCACCACTTTTTATTCTTAGACCTAGATTAGATTTTATTCAAAACACTTTGTCAAAACCAACATTCATATTTGTCTTTCAAAATTGACCATTTGTGTGCAATACATTAGACTTTGAGGACATTCAAGACCAAGCTTGTAATCGATAATTTTAGAGAAGAGCCCCATTCCTAGGCCAAGTTTAGACCAAGTTTGATATTTAGACCAGCTTTTTAGACATACCAAGCATCGACCCATTCTTTTAAACCACATTCCAAGAGTTTTTGTGAACCCTAGACCTTTCTCTTCATGAAAATTTAGTCATGGATTCAGATATGTCTTGTTATACATGTAGTGGAACCATGTACAATCTAGATTATGAAAACATGGTGACAAATGGTACCTTTGTTCAAGACCTATATCGTGATGATGTAGTTTGTGAGATGGATCCCTATCCTCCTTACACTACTTAATATATGTAACAAAGCCAAGATCCATTAACACACTACTTGGTTAATATACATCCTTATCTAGGTTAGGACTAAGAACAAATAGTTTAATAACTTGATAGTGTGCCATTTTTTGTCAAACAAGTCCAACAACAACCTTACTACATTACCATGCCATTAACATATGACACATACTTGTTTTATTATCGCTTTATTGAAATAATGATGAAGTTTCAGTCAAATTTGGAGAGGTAGGGACCACATTTCTAGAAAACTTCCCTCGTGAAAACCTACCTAGTATAGTTAAAGTGCCTAAAAATGTACCTTACACCCAAACTATCAAATATGCCTCTACTAGTTACCCGCAAGCACTCATACCAATGAAAAACCAAGATCTAAATATACTTGAAATAGGAAAGGTCCCTATGGAGGACCAATTCATGCAAATTCAATAATCATATCAAACTTACCTTAATCTAGTGTGAAAGTTTAATGCCATGGCCATATCGAATGCTCCACTTATAAAACCTAACTCCTTTAATAGGAGTGCAAGTTGATTTGTTAGGTAATGATAATCCAAGTGTAGATACATTTACCCAAAGTAATTTATTAGGTGACATGTTCAATGTCCCATTCATTAAGGAAGTTATTGTGGCTTCTACGTAGGACCATGTGCCAAACACAGTGGATAACACACAAGTGTCTTGTGATTCAGGCCAAAGTAGGTTAAATGCACCAAAATATAACCCTCAACAACACGTGTCATTAGATAATACCACAAGTGGTTCAAAATAATAGGGTATAGGAATGCTTAGTTCCCAATCACAACAGGTTACTCCCACTCCTCAACCAATGACTTCTTCAAGTAGGCAACAATAGGGGCTAATTAATCAAGCACCAACCAATGTTTTACCTTAATAAGTGATGAATGTTATCCCACATCAATAGGTGATAATGAATATTCCAATTCCACATGCATAGATCAATTTACCACCATGATAGAGGTAGAACACTACACCACATCAAGTCGGGGCAACAAATGTTCCACCTCAACATGTAGTGACCAATGTATCTCAACAATCACAAGTGTTGTCTAATTAGTAACATATTTCTACTAGTCAAAGATAAATTCCAAACACCCAAAAAACATTTAGCTCACAACAGGTGTTCATTCAACAAAGAGGTGCCAATTCCAACAATTACCTATTAGGCAATTGTTGCCTTCTACTCAACAAGTGCCACATATTCAAAGACAAGGCCTTGGTCAATAATAATTCCCTTTTTCAACCAAGTTCGACTAGTTGACAATAAATCCATACTCAACCTCAGTAGCTATAGTATATTACACAAATCGATATCCTTCCATCACAATCCTGATTACCTCAGACCCAAGGCCATATTTTAAATTTGAATAAGAATATTTACCAATAATGTATGCAATATCAATAACCTAATCCCAATGCATAGATGCATATTCCTAGTCAATTGGTCCATCAAACCAACATTCCAAAGTATTACATACCTCCATTGTACCCTGGTTAAGGTAATCCACCTTTGACTACCTAGCCATAACAACCAAATGTGTCATCAAGTTTCTTGGACCAAGAACTGCAATAATTGAAGGATGTGATTGCAACCATTTAGATAGGAAAGTAGACCAAGAAACATAAACAGGATGATGTGTGTTCATATCAGTTTAATATGGAGTATATTCATATACCATTCCTTCTAGGTTATGAACCATCAAAATTTGACAATTATAAGGGTAAAAGAGACCCTAAGGAGCATTTCACAAAGTTATTTGGTGCTTGTCAACCAGTAGACTATAATGACGTTTACCTACTCCTTTTTCCTCAAAGTCTAGTTTGATAGGCTTTGCAGTCATTTCTCAAGTTGCCAAAGAATTTAGTATCTAACTTTGATGATATCATAGACAAATTTGTACAACATTTTTCTTACAATTTTAAACATGAGATTTTAGTAGTTGATTTGAGTCAGGTCAAATAGAAAGTTTGGTGAGAGCTTTGCTAGCTACTTATAGAGATGGAGAGTGCGTAGTAGTCTCTTCACCCATAACTTACTAGATAAATAATTGGTATTTGTGTTTACCAAAAATTTACAAAGTGAAACATCTTACCACTTAGAGCTTCAATGTGCACACACATTTAAGTAGATCATTGAGAAAGGCATACAGATTAAAAAGGCCCTTATTAAAAAAGGTATTATCAAGTTGTCTTACTCAAATTAGAATTAGAGCCAAAACCAAAACACATGCCCAAGTCAAAACCCTAGCGTAGTCTAAGCACAAGCATCTACACCAGTTCAAGCTAATAATTATGAAAAACCCAAACCATACAACAGTAATAAGAACATTGTAGGTAATGGAGTAATTAAGTTATGTCATGTTTAAATGATGAAAATAACATCTGCTCAGCCTTTGCCACAAACTTAGTTTATTCCACAAATACAACCTATTCATCAAGCACAACATATGCCTCAACCCAAGTAAGTTCCTCAAATGCTACAACCACCACCTTTACAAACCCCTCTTATAAGAAGAAGACCCATTACTAGTGTCTTCAATGACCTTGGTGAGCCTATTAAAGTAGTGTTTTGTAAACAAATTTAAAGCTTTGGTGGGACACCTAGCCCCAGGCTAATAGATGACCTTTGACCAAAGTGAGATGTCATCCCTTGGCCCTGTCCATCACAAGTTATTGTACATTTAAGTTGTCATCATGCAACACAGAGTCAAATGTGTCCTCATAAATAATGGATCAGGCCTAAATATTGTGTGTCTAAAGCTAATCAATCATCTAGGATATACAACAACCAACCTTTAACTAATGACTATTAATATCAAGGCTTATAACAATGAAGATCAGGAATCAAAAGAAATCATAAGTTTGCCTATGATCATTGGGCCTTTGACCCATGATACACTTTGCCATGTCTTAGACCTAGACCTATCACACAATTTAATTTTGGGTAGACCATGGATACATGAAATTTGTGCAATCCTTTAAACATTGCACCAATGTATCAAGTTTCCTCACTCATGGATGGAGGTAACTATCCATGGAGATTTAAGTCCATATGAACACTACAAGCATTTGAAGGCTGAATATGAAAGTTATAATTACCATTTTAGTCTTGACCTAGTACCCAAAAAGGACAAAGATAAAGAGATACTTTTTGAATTACTAGAGGCCAATTTTATAGACCCGGATAGCCTTGCCTCATCTTCACATATGCCTCTTATTGAAATGTCTAATCATTTTACCATTTTAGATAATGGTCCATGAGTGTATTTTACCCATGACACGTTCCATATTTACAAGCTTCCACAAAATCCCAAGACCTATGGAAGGCCTAAAACTAATCTAACTTGCATGGAATGGAGATAAAAAGGAAAAGAAAAGTTTCATCTCCTAGCACTTGTTATTTTCACACCTACCACTTGCCACAAATAGGACCCACTTGCCATTGATGATTCCTAGTTATATAATGACAAATTCGCTAATTGTTACCAAAGAGTCAAGTATCCTTATTCCTAATAGGATCATGGATAACCAAGCATATGAAGGCAAAGGCCTCGAACCAAATCAAGAGGGTACTCTTGACCCTATTTCTATGACTAAATACGAAGGAACTTGTGATCTCAAATGTAAACTACCTGAGGGTAACCCCACATATCTTATTCATGTTCTAATGCCAACAACAAGTAATAAAAATGCTGACAATGAATTAGAGTCTAATCATAGCATATACAAAGACCTTGATAGTACCAAATGTTAGGATGTGGAGCTAAAAGCTTCACCAAGGAGCATACATTATTAGTTTCGGGTCTACACAGACACCGGCGTCGATCAGGAGCGATCGACGTCGGCAAGGTGCAGTTGCAGAGGCACCGACGTTGGCAGTGGGTCGGTCGGCGGCTGTCACAGGCAAGCAGCAGGAACTGACATCAGTTACCTGTGCGTCCAGAAAGCTATTTCTATGGACAGAAGCGAGTGTTTGCATGATGAGTTTGAGTTGTAGTCTTAAGCTCACGTCTCTATTATTAGCAATACTATTTTTAGAGCCCTTGTTCAAGTGGCTTAACTGTTTGTTGGAAGTGCATGCTCAAGTCTCCTAATTCTATATGTAGAATTAGATCTTCCAAGCTTATTGTAGTTATTGTGAATTATTGTAGTAATTCATTGTATGTGAAGAACAGTATAGAATTGAATCAATCCAGGCTTGTTGGATTTGATTGTTCTAGAGAGAGAGAGCTCTTGAGGAATAGAGATCTATTGAGAGATCTATACATCTAGGAGAGGTGTGGAAGAAAGAAGTTTCTTCAATTGTATTCCTTTTGTAAAGAGTTTGTTAATACAAGTTTTCAGGGTGGTTTCTTGTATCTCTTGTTCTTGCTATTATCTCATTCTAATTACTTGTCTATCTGATTTATTTTTGTGTTTATTGCTTTCACAAGTGTAATCTATTGTTGGTTGATCCCCAACAAGTGGTATCAGAGCCGTGGTTGCAGGTTCAGAGCTTGATATCCATCAATTGGTATCAGAGCTCAGGTGCACTAACAAGTGGTTCAGATCTGTGTAGTGTGTATTGATTACAGGTTCTCACAGGGGTTTCTGCAAAGATTTATGTTTGAGTGGGAGAAGTAATGGCAGATGAAAGTAAATTGAGAATGGAAAAGTTCAATGGCAAAAATTACCAACATTGGAGAATGCAGATAGAGGATTATCTGTATTAGAAAGATCTCTACTTACCGTTAGGTGGGGTTGCAAAGAAGCCCAAAGACATGGAGGATGAAGAATGGGAAGTTCTTGACAGAAAGGCTCTGGGGTCTATAAGACTGAGTCTAGCATCCACTGTGATATATAATTTATCACAGGCAAAGTCTATGATAGAGTTGATGACTACGTTAGCAAATTTGTATGAAAAACCCTCAGCTTCTAATAAGGTATATCTTATGAAGCAGTTGTTTAATTTGCATATGAATGAAGGTGGATCTGTTTCTACTCATCTGAATGATTTCAATGGAATTGTGAATCAATTAAGTTCAGTGAATATAGTGTTTGATGATGAAATAAAAGCTCTTTTAATATTATGTTCTTTGCCTGAAAGCTGGCATGGCTTAGTAATGGCAGTAAGTAATACTGCATCTGCATCAAATATTTTGAAAGTAGAGGATGTTGTTAGTGTTATCTTGAATGAGAAAATACATAGGAAAAGCACAGAAGAGACATCTGGGAACGCTTTAAGTTTTGAGAGCAGGGGAAGGCAGAAAGAGAAGAGCAAGAAAGGCAGATCAAGATCCAAATCTAAGGGGAAAGGCAGATCTAAATCTAGAAATAGCAGAAGGCCACAATGCTGGAATTGTGGAAAGATGGGGCACATAAGCAGAGACTGTTGGTCAAAGCCTAAGGAGGACAATCAGCATGAAAGAAAGGAAGAAGCCAAGGTTGCAGGTATTGCACAAGATGCTTTAATTTTCTCTCTGCATAATAATATAGAATCTTGGGTGTTAGATTCTGGTGCATCTTTTCATGCTACCCCTAACAGGGAATATTTTAGTGACTATATCCATGGAGATTTTGGAATAGTGTATCTAGGGGATGATGAGCCCTGTAAAATAATTGGCAAAGGTAAAGTGCAGCTAAAAATGCAGAATAGCTGTTGGGGGATCAAACCAACAATAGATTACAATTGTGACAGCAATAAACGCGAAATTAAATCAGATTAACACGTAATTAGAATGATAATAGTAAGAACAAGAGATACAAGAAAACACTCTGAAAACTTGTATTAACAAACTCTTTACAAAAAGAATACAATTGAAGAAAGCTTCTTTCTTCCACACCTCTCCTAGATTTATAGATCTCTCAATAGATCTCTATTCCTCAAGAGTTATCTCTCTCAAGAACAATCAACTCCAACAAGCCTGGATTGATTCAATTCTGTACTGTTCTACTACAAATCAACAATGTCTACAACTTTACATTGCCTTACATAATTATGAGCTAAGAAGATCTATCCTAATATAGAATTAGGAGACTTGAGCATGTACTTCCAACAAACAGTTAAACCACTTAAACAAGGGCTCTAAAAATAGTAATGCTAATAATAGAGACGCAAGCTTGAGTCCACAACTCAAACTTATCATGCAAACACTCGCTTCTATCCACGAAAATAGCTTTCTGGACACGCAGGTAACCGACGTCGGTTCCTGCCTGTTCGCCTGTGACCGCCGTCGGCCGATTCTCTGCCGACGTCGGTCTCTGCAACTGCCTGTGACCGATGTCGGTCGCTCCTGACCGACACCGGTGTCTGTGTAGACCCGAACCTGATAATGAATGCTCCTTGGTGAAGTTTTTAGCTCCACACCCTAACAATCTCCCACTTGGAGATAAACAGCTGCACCATTACCTGTACAGCAACATCTTCTAGCTCCACCATCTTCAACTCAATCATGAAGACCAATAGAAGTTGAATGAAGATTCAACTTCTCCTTTGTAACCGGCTTGGTTAACATATCAACAGGGTTCCTATCTGTATGGATTTTCTCCAGCTTCAACTCACCATCTTCCAATACCTGTCGTATGAAGTGATACCTTAGCTGTATGTGCTTTGTTCTTGAATGAAAGGCTGAATTCTTAGCCAAATGGATTGCACTCTGACTGTCACTATACAATCTGCAACTCTCATGCTCCCTACCAAGCTCATCCATGAACCGTGTCATCCATATCATCTCCTTGCTAGCTTATGTGGCTGCAATATACTCTGCTTCTGTAGTTGACAAGGCAACAACCTTCTGCAACTTAGATATCCAGCTAACTGTCGTTCCACCTACAGTAAAAACATAACCTGTAGTGCTCCTCTTGCCATCCAAATCACCTGCCATATCTGAATCTACATAACCATGTAGAGAAGTATCTGAACCTCCATAGCATAAGTGCCTACTGTTGGTTCCTCTCAGATATCTAAGGATCCATTGAACTGCTTTCCAATGTTCCTTACCTAGATTGGCCATATACTTACTTACCACTCCCACTGCTTGGGCAATATCCGGTCTAGTACACACCATTGCATACATCAAACTCCCTACTGCAGAAGAATATGAAACTCTGTTCATGTACTCTACCTCATCATGTGAATTAGGACATTGTTCTTTACTTAACTTGAAATGTCCAGCCATAGGTGTACTTACCGGTTTTGCATCTTGCATATTAAACCTTTCCAACACCTTGTTCACATAATCTTCTTGAGACAATATCAACCTGTGATTTTTCCTGTCTCTCTTAATGCTCATGCCAAGGATCTTCTTCGCTGCTCCCAAATCCTTCATAGCAAACGTTTGAGCTAACTTCACCTTAAGCTCAGAGATATCTTGCATGTGAGATCCTGTAACCAACATATCATCTACATACAACAATAGAATAATATATCTACCGTTATCAAATCTCTTGAAATACACACAATGGTCTGATTGACACCTACTGTAGCCATGCTCAGTCATAAACTTGTCAAATTTTAAGTACCATTGCCTAGGAGCTTGCTTGAGGCCATACAAGCTTTTCTTCAACCTGCACACAAACTTCTCCTTACCCTTGACCTCGAATCCTTCTCGCTGTTCCATATAGATTTCCTCATCCAAATCTCCATGAAGAAATGTTGTCTTAACATCTAGCTGCTCAAGATGCAAATCCTCAAAAGCAACTAAAGACAAAACAACCCTTATTGAAGTCATTTTAACAACAGGAGAAAAAATCTCACCAAAGTCAATACCTGGCTTTCTGTGCAAATCCTTTTACCACTAATCTGGCCTTATATCGCATCTGTCCATTCTCACCTTCCTTCAACCTGTAGGTCCATCTGTTCTTAAGTGTTCTCTTACCAGCTGGCAATTCAACCAAATCCCATGTTTGGTTCTCTCTTAAGGACTCCAACTCCTCAACCATGCCACGCTCCCACTCACTCTTGGACTCCACCTGTATTGCTTCTTCAAAACTTTCTGGTTCTCCACCATCAGTTAGCAATAAATAAAATAAAGAAGGAGAATATCTAATTGGAGGCTTACTCACCCTTTCTGACCTCCTGATGGGTGTTTGAGACTCGTCCACAACACGCTGTCCACCCAAATTCTCTGACAGTGACCGACCTCGATCACCTGCAGACCTGTTACTGGCCGACGTCAGTTCTGCCTGACCGACCTCGGTACCTGTATGGCTGACGTCGGTCTCTGTATGGCCGACGCCGATTTCTGTCCTGCCGACGCCGGTTCCTAACCTGCCGATGTCGGTCTCTGTGTTTTCCTGTAAGTAATTATTTCTTTTTCCCATGAGCTCATCTTGGACTTTCACCTCATCCAATTCACCATTGCTCTACTCAGATTGATTCAACTTCCTTAGCTGATCACAATACATCACTCTTTCATTGAAAACAACATCACGGCTCTTGATTACCTTGTTAGTTTCTAGATTCCACAATCTGTAACCAAAATCATCTGAGCCATAGCCAATAAACGTGCATCTCATAGACTTAGCATCAACCTTCTTTCTATTTTCCTTATCTATATGCACAAAGGCTTCACAACCAAAAACTTTGAGATATGAGAGATCAACCTTTTTACCTGTCCATGCCTCTTTTGGAATACCACCATCCAGAGCTGTAGAGGGTCCTCTGTTAATCAGGTACACTACAGTGTCAACAGCTTGTGCCCAAAACTGTAAGGGCAAACCGGCATGCAATCTCATACATCTTGCACGCTCCATTATTGTCCTGTTCATCCTTTCAGCAATTCCATTCTACTGAGGTGTCCTTGAAAGCGTCCTTTGCCTACGAATTCCATGCATGTAACAATAATCTCTGAACTTATGACTGCAGAACTCATCGCCATTATCTGATCTCATGCACTTTAATCTTTTACCTGTTTCATTCTCAACCATAGCTTTCCAAACTTTAAAAGTATCAAATACATTAGATTTCTTTCTAATACAATAGATCCATACCTTCCTTCTGGCATCATCTATGAAAGATACATAGTACTGTGATCCTCCAATGGAAGCAACCTAAGCTGGTCCCCACACGTCTGTGTGAACAAGCTCCAACTTGTGCCTCTTCTTAGTAGACCCAGTTTTGAGAAAACTAACCCTTTTCTGTTTTTCAAATACACAGTGCTCACAAAACTCTAGATCTATGCCTTTTAAATCTGAAAGCATACCTTTAGACTTAAGAATTGACATTCCCTTCTCATTCATGTGGCCAAGCCTTGAGTGCCACAGTTTAGCATCCACATCTGAAGTAGATAATACAGAAAGAGATTTGTTAGTAACACAATTACACAAATAGAGAGTACCTTCTCTCTTACCTCTGGACATAACAAGTGCACCCTTGGTCACTTTCCAAGATTCTGCTGTGAGAGTTACAGTACAACCCTCATCCCCTAACTTTCCTGCAGAAATCAAATTTATCTTCAAGCTAGGAACATGCATCACATCTCTCAACACCCATGTGTTGTTATTCTACATCTTCAGCTGCACTTTACCTTTGCCAATTATTTTACAGGGTTCATCATCCCCTAGATACACTATTCCAAAATCTCCATGGATATAGTCACTGAAATATTCCCTGTTAGGAGTAGCATGAAAAGATGCACCAGAATCTAATACCCAAGATTCTATATTATTATGCAGAGAGAAAATTAAAGCATCATGTGCAATACCTGCAATCTTGGCTTCTTCCTTTCCTTCGTGCTGGTTGTCCTCCCTAGGCTTTGACCAACAATCTCTGCTTATGTGTCCCATCTTTCCACAATTCCAGCATTGTGGCTTCCTGCCATTTCTGGATTTAGATCTGCCTTTTCCCTTTGATTTGGATCTTGCTCTGCCTTTCTTGCTCTTCTCTTTCTGCCTTCCCCTGCTCTCAAAGCTTAAAGCGTTCCCGGATGCCTCTTCTGTGCTTTTCTTGCGTATTTCTTCATTCAAGATAACACTAACAACATCCTCTACTTTCAAAATATTTGATGCAGATGCAGTATTACTTACTGCCATTACTAAACCATGCCAGCTTTCAGGCAAAGAACATAATATCAAAAGAGCTTTTATCTCATCATAAAACACTATATTCACTGAACTTAATTGATTCACAATACCATTGAAATCATTCAGATGAGTAGAAACAGATCCACCTTCATTCATATGCAAATTAAATAACTGCTTCATAAGATATACCTTATTGGACGCTGAGGGTTTTTCATACAAATTTGCTAAGGTAGTCATCAACTCTACCGTAGACTTTGCCTGTGATAAATTGGATATCACAGTGGATGCTAGGCTTAGTCTTATAGAACCCAGAGCCTTTCTGTCAAGAACTTCCCATTCTTCATCCTCCATGTCTTTGGGCTTCTTTGCAATACCTCCTAATGGTAAGTAGAGATCTTTCTGATACAGATAGTCCTCTATCTGCATTCTCCAGTGTTGGTAATTTTTGCCATTGAACTTTTCTATTCTCAATTTACTTTCATTTGCCATTGCGTCTCCCACTCAAATAGAAATCCCTGCAGAAACTCCTGTGAGAACCTGTAATCAATACACACTACACAGATCTGAACTACCTGTTAGTGAACCTGAACTTTGATACTGACTATCAAGCTCTGAACCTGTAACCAAGGCTCTGATACCACTTGTTGGGGGATCAAGCCAACAATAGATTACAATTGTGACAGCAATAAACACAGAATTAAATCAGATTGACAAGTAATTAGAATGATAATAGCAAGAACAAGAGATACAAGAAAACACCCTGAAAACTTGTATTAACAAACTCTTTACAAAAGGAATACAATTGAAGAAAGCTTCTTTCTTCCACACCTCTCCTAGATGTATAGATCTCTCAATAGATCTCTATTCCTCAAGAGCTATCTCTCTCAAGAACAATCAACTCCAACAAGCCTGAATTGATTCAATTCTGTACTGTTCTTCACACACCAATTCTTCTACAATACTTAATAAGATAGGAAGATCTAATTCTTCATATAGAATTAGGAGACTTGAGCATGTACTTCCAACAAACAGTTAAACCACTTAAACAAGGGCTCTAAAAATAGTAATGCTAATAATAGAGATGCGAGCTTGAGTCTACAACTCAAACTTATCATGCAAACACTCTCTTCTGTCCATGAAAATAGCTTTTTGGACACGCAGGTAACCGACATCGGTTCCTGCCTGTTCGCCTGTGACCACCGTCGGCCGATTCTCTGCCGACGTCGACGTCTCTACAACTGCCTGTGACCGACGTCGGTCGCTCTTGACCGACGCCGGTGTCTGTGTAGACCCGAACCTGATAATGAATGCTCTTTGGTGAAGTTTTTAGCTCCACACCCTAACAATAGCAACACATGGGTGTTGAGAGATGTGATGCATGTTCCTAGCTTGAAGAGAAATTTGATTTTTGCAGGAAAGTTAGGGGATGAGGGTTGTATAATAACTCTCACAGCAGAATCTTGGAAGGTGACCAAGGGTGCACTTGTTATGGCCAGAGGTAAGAGAGAAGGTACTCTCTATTTGTGTAATTATGTTACTAACAAATCTCCTTCTGTATTATCTACTTCAAATGTGGATGCTAAATTGTGGCACTCAAGGCTTGGCCACATGAGTGAGAAGGGGATGTCAATTCTTAAGTCCAAAGATATGCTTTCAGATTTAAAAGGCATAAATCTAGAGTTTTGTGAGCACTATGTATTTAGAAAACAGAAAAGGGTTAGTTTTCTCAAGACTGGGTCTACTAAGAAGAGGCACAAGTTGGAGCTTGTTCACACAGACGTGTGGAGACCAGCTCAGGTTGCTTCCATTAGAGGATCACAGTACTATGTATCTTTCATAGATGATGCTACAAGGAAGGTATGGATCTATTGTATTAGGAGAAAATTTGATGTATTTGAGACTTTTAAGATTTAGAAAGTTATGGTTGAGAATGAAACAGGTAAAAGATTGAAGTGCCTGAGATCAGACAATGGCGGTGAGTTCTGCAGTCATAAGTTCAAAGATTATTGTTATATGCATGGAATCTATAGGCAAAGGATAGTTCCAAGGACACCTCAGCAGAATGGTACTGCTGAAAGGATGAACATGACAATAATAGAGCGTGCAAGATGAATGAGATTACATGCTGGCTTGCCCTTACAGTTTTGGGCACAAGCTGTTGACACTGCAGTATACCTGATTAACAGAAGACCCTCTACAGCTCTGGATGGTGGTATTCTTGAAGAGGCATGGAAAGGTAAAAAGGTTGATCTCTCATATCTCAAAGTTTTTGGTTGTGAAGCCTTTGTGCACATAGATAAAGAGAATAGAAAGAAGCTTGATGCTAAGTCTATGAGGTGCACGTTTATTGGCTATGGCTCAGATGATTTTGGTTACAGATTGTGGAATCTAGAAACTAACAAGGTAATCAGGAGTCGTGATGTTGTTTTCAATGAAAGAGTGATGTATTGTGATCAGCTAAGGAAGCTGAATCAATCTGAGCAGAGCAATGGTGAATTGGATGAGGTGAAAGTCCAAAATGAGCTCGCAGGAAAAAGAAATAATCACTTGCAGGAAAACACAGAGATCGACGTCGACAGGGTAGGAACCGGCGTCGGTAGTACAAAAATCGGCGTCGGCCGTACAGAGACCGACGTCGGCAGGACAGACACTGAGGTCGGTCAGACAGAACCGACGTCGGCCAGTAATAGGACTGGAGGTGACCGAGGTCGGTCACTATTAGAGAATTTGGGTGGACAGCGTGTTGTGAACGAGTCTCTGACACCCATCAGGAGGTCAGAAAGGGTGAGTAAGCCTCCAATTATATATTCTCCTTTTTTATTTTATTTATTGCTAACTAATGGTGGAGAACCAAAGAGTTTTGAAGAAGCAATAAAGGTGGAGTCCAAGAGTGAGTGGGAGCGTGGCATGGTTGAGGAGTTGGAGTCCTTAAGAGAGAACCAAACATGGGATTTGGTTGAATTGCCAGCTGGTAAGAGAACACTCAAGAACAGATGGACCTACAGGTTGAAAGAAGGTGAGAATGGACAGATGAGATATAAGGCCAGATTAATAGTAAAAGGAGTTGCACAAAAGCCAGGTATTGACTTTGGTGAGATTTTTTCTCCTGTTGTTAAAATGACTTCTATAAGGGTTGTATTGTCTTTGGTTGCTTTCGAGGATTTGCATCTTGAGCAGCTAGATGTTAAGACAGTGTTTCTTCATGGAGATTTGGATGAGGAAATATATATGGAACAGCCAGAAGGATTTGAGGTCAAGGGTAAGGAGAAGTTAGTGTGCAGATTGAAGAAAAGCTTGTATGGCCTCAAGCAAGCTCTTCGAAAATGGTATTTAAAATTTGACAAGTTTATGACTGAGCATGGCTACAGTAGGTGTCAATCTGATCATTGTGTGTATTTCAAGAGATTTGATAATGATAGATATATTATTCTATTGTTGTATGTAGATGATATGCTGGTTGTAGGATCTCACATGCAGGACATCTCAGAGCTTAAGGTGAAATTAGCTCAAACGTTTGCTATGAATGATTTGGGAGCAGCAAAGAAAATCCTTGGCATGAGCATTAAGAGAGACAGGGAAAATCACAGGTTGATATTGTCTCAAGAAGATTATGTGGACAAGGTGTTGAAACGGTTCAATATGCAAGATGCTAAACCGGTAAGCACACCTTTGGCTAGACATTTTAAGTTGAGTAAAGAATAATGTCCTAATTCATATGATGAGGTAGAGTACATGAGTAAGGTTCCATATTCTTCCACAGTAGGGAGTTTGATGTATGCAATGGTGTGTACTAGACCGGATATTGCCCAAGCAGTGGGAGTGGTAAGTAAGTATATGGCCAATCCAGGTAAGGAACATTGAAAAGCAGTTCAGTGGATCCTTAGATATCTGAGAGGAACCAGCAATAGGCACTTGTGCTATGGAGGTTCAGATACTTCTCTACATGGTTATGTAGATTCAGATATGGCAGGTGATTTGGATGGCAGGAGGAGCACTACAGGGTATGTTTTCACTGTAGGTGGAACAGCGGTTAGCTGGATATCTAAGTTGCAAAAGGTTGTTGCCTTGTCAACTACATAAGCAGAATATATTACAGCCACAGAGGCTAGCAAGGAGATGATATGGATGACACGGTTCATGGATGAGCTTGGTAGGGAGCATGAGAGTTTCAAATTGTATAGTGACAGTCAGAGTGCAATCCATTTGGCTAAGAATTCAGCCTTTCATTCAAGAACAAAGCACATACAGCTAAGGTATCACTTCATATGACAGGTATTGGAAGATGGTGAGTTGAAGCTGGAGAAGATCCATATAGATAGGAATCCTGTTGATATGTTAACCAAGATGGTTACAAAGGAGAAGTTGAATCTTCATTCAACTTCTGTTGGTCTTCATGATTGAGTTGAAGATGGAGGAGCTAGAAGATGTTGATGTACAGGTACTGGTGCAGCTGTTTATCTCCAAGTGGGAGATTGTTAGGATGTGGAGCTAAAAGCTTCACCAAGGAGCATACATTATCAATTTTGAGTCTACACAGACACCAGCGTCAGTCAGGAGCGACCGACGTCGGCAAGGTGCAGTTGCAGAGGCACCGACGTTGGCAGTGGGTCGGCCGGTAGCGGTCATAGGCAAGTAGCAGGAACCGACATCGGTTACCTGTGCATCCAAAAAGCTATTTTCGTGGACAGAAGTGAGTGTTTGCATGATGAGTTTGAGTTGTATTCTTAAGCTCATGTCTCTATTATTAGCAATACTATTTTTAGAGCCCTTGTTCAAGTGGCTTAACTGTTTGTTGGAAGTGCATGCTCAAGTCTCCTAATTTTATATGTAGAATTAGATCTTCCAAGCTTATTGTAGTTATTGTGAATTATTGTAGTAATTCATTGTATGTGAAGAACAGTACAGAATTGAATCAATCTAGGCTTGTTGGAGTTGATTATTCTAGAGAGAGAGAGCTCTTGAGGAATAGAGATCTATTGAGAGATCTATACATCTAGAAGAGGCGTGGAAGAAAGAAGTTTCTTCAATTGTATTCCTTTTGTAAAGAGTTTGTTAATACAAGTTTTCAGGGTGGTTTCTTGTATCTCTTGTTCTTTCTATTATCTCATTCTAATTACTTGTCTATCTGATTTATTTTCGTGTTTATTGCTTTCACAAGTGTAATCTATTGTTGGTTGATCCCCAACACCAAATTATTTGACCCATATACCATTTGCATATAACACCAATAATCTAAAATTCCCCACTTCCCCTTTATCATCACCAACTTATAGACTATGATCAACAAGAATCCATAATACCTTTAGATGAGTTTGAGAATGATGAGGCCTTTTGTGATTTTTAAGTCCTAAGAGACAATGTTCTATTGGAAGACCACAAATAAGGGTTTTTTATCAAACTAGGTCCTGTAGCTTATTTTGGAAAGTGGGTGAACACCCTTAGCCAAAAACAAAAGATTAAAACATTGAGGTCCCAAAGTGAAAATCTCTTTGAGGCACTTTTGGACCAAGGAAAAATTAAAGAGAAATGTCAATCTTTTGGTGAAAACTTGTTTCAAGCACCACTAGATGGGGGTGTTCACCTTTCATTAAATTAAGCTCATGAGACCACCAATGACAAACTTGCTTTTGGGTGTGAGTTTAGTATAAAGGAACAACATGCCTTTGATTAAATTGTTTAAGAATGTCCTATAACATTTGTTACATGGCCATTACTATCGTTAGGTGATTCAGATTCATCCTGCTTGGGAGAGCTTGAAAACCCAGTCCAACCAGAGGATTTTGTCATTATAAGCTAATTTATATTCTTGCTAACTATTCTGGAAGATGGCTTGACTCTCCTAGTAGAGGATACTATGGAAGTCAACATTGGGACTCTATATGACCCAAAGTGGATCAAATTAGGTGAGTCCCTCACTGAGGAGGAATATGGAGTTGTTACAACCTTTTTACATTAGTTTATTGACATTTTTGCATGGGCTTAATCAGACATGTCATGTTTTGACCCTACCTTGGTTGTACACCACCTTGTTTTACATCTTGATGTCAAACCTGTGAAACAAAAACTACGTAAAATGCATCCTCATATTATTATGTTCTTTAAGAAAGAGTTGGAAAAAATCTTAGAAGTGAGACGCATCAGATCGATCGACTATTCAAAGTGGATCTCAAATTTTGTGCTTATTAGTAAAAATTCATAAAGGATCAAAATCTATAATGATTTTAGATACATCAATAAGACCTGCCCCAATGATGTCTTTCCTCTATAGAATATTGATGTGATAGTTGACTCCACAATCAAGTATGAAAGGTTTTTCCTTATGGATGGCATTTTAAGATATAACCAGATCAATATCATGCTATAAAAACACCACAAAACAACATTCACCACTCCTTAGGGAATATTTTGCTATCAAGTTATGTTGTTCAGCCTCAAGAATGTTGGGGCCACATATTAGAGAGCTATGACCATTATATTTCATGACATGATGCATGATATTATTAAAGACTATGTCGATGATATATTGGGTAAATTTAAGACCTGTGCAAATCATCCAATTGTACTACAAAGGATATTTGAAAGGATTTGTGAGTACAAGGTTTGACATAATCCCAAGAAGTGCATTTTTTATGTCACTTCAATTAAATTGTTAGGCTTTATTATCTCGCTGAGTTATTGAAGTCAATCTTGCCAAGGTACAAGCCATTACTAAGATGCTACCACCTTCCAGTTTGAAGCAATTTCATAGTTTACAAGGCAAAATCTAATCTATCAGACATTTCATTTCATCGTTGGCCAATAAATGCCATCCCTTCACTCATTTATTGAATAAAGGTGTTACATTTTTTTGGGATGAAGAATGTTAGAAAGCTTTTGAGTGCCTGAAGAAATACCTATCTAATCCACATGTTCTATTACCACCAATTTTAGGAAGGCCATTTCTATTGTACTTATCTGCAATTGAAAATGCCTTGGGGGCACATTTAGCCTAGCATGATTAAAATGGAAAAGAACACGCCGTGTATTCTCTAAGTCATACATTGGTATCATATGAACATAATTATATGCCAATAAAAAAAGCTTGTTTAGTTATGATCTTTGTAGCCCATAAGTTACATCATTACATGTTTAACAACAAGACCATAGTCATTTCCAAAGTAGATATACTTAAGTATCTACTATCCAAAATAGATTTATAAGGCCACATGGCTAAGTGGTTCATGATTTTGAGTGAATTTGAGATTGAGTATGTCAATTAAAAGGACATAAATTGACAAATACATATAGATCAGCTTGTTGAACCTCCTCTTTTAGAAACTCCACCACTCACTTTTGCATTCCCAGATGAGTCCATCATAGAAACATCTCCTAAGGAACAAAACTAGAAGCTATATTTTGATGGGTCCTTCACATCTCATGGATCAGGGGTAAGCTTACTATTTCTCACACCATAGGAGGATCTCATTCCCAAATCATTTTGCGTTAGCTTTCCTTGTACTAATAACATTGCCATATATGAAGCACTCAGTGTAAGAATTTGTCAAGTAGTAAATGAAACATTCAGCATCTCGTGTTTCATGGTGATTCTTAGATCATCATCAATCAGGTTACAAACTAGTTCCAGACCAAAAATGATAAGTTGTTACCATACAAGGCCATTGTGGACATTCTCAAGTAGTAGGTTTCCCATATTCAATTTGAAAACATACCTTAGGCTAATATCAGGGTAATAGACAACATGGATACCATCAATTCTTTGATATATAGCATAGACAAGGAAAAAGACTATTATTTCCTTGTTAAACATCTTTTAATGCCTGTTCATGCACCTTCGATCATTGAAATGATTTATGACATTATTAGTCCCAGTTCTATTTGGTACTCAAACCTATATAATTACCTTCATGACCAAGTCTTTCCACTTGAATTTTCATGTAAATAATAAAAATCCTTTACACAACAAGCCTCTAGATATACCCTACTTAGCCCACCCTTTATTGCAAAAGATTTTATGGAACTTTACTTTGTTGTTTGAATTCAGTAGAAGTCACATTAGTGTTGGTGGAAGTTCATGGAGTATGTGGAGCCCACACCAGTGAGGCCATCTATGCCAAAAAAATCCTTTGTATTGGTTACTAGTGGGCAACCATGGAAGCAAATGCAACTACTTAAGTAAAAAGATGTGATAAATGTCAGAGGCATGCTAATTTGATTCATTCTCTAGCCAAAACACTTAAACTAATGCTTCTACCATGGTTGTTCTCAATGTGGGGACTCGATCTTATGGACTCAATTTTGTGGAAAAGATTAACCCTACCTCATCTGATGACCATAAACACATCCTCACCATCATTGAGTATTTCACCAAATGGGTTGAAGTTATACACCTCACATGACTAGAAAGCAAATTTCCAAATTCATAATCAACCATCTCATATGCCGCTATGGTATCCCATCTGACATTACATCTGATAATGGAAAATTGTTTAAAAACAAGGATGTCAAAACATCTATGTCGAATTTAACATCACCTGACATTTTTCCACTACATATTATCCATAAGATAATGGCCAAACAAAGGCATTTAACAAGACCATTATCAACATTCTTAAGAAGATTGTCAATGATGTTGGCCATGATTGGCACTTGCAAATCTTCTGCACCCTTTGGGATTACTGTACTAATTATTGTACTTCAACAAGAGCCACACCATATTCTTTTATCTATGACACTAAGGCCATTCTTCCCATCGAGATAGAGTTTCCTTCTTTTAGTATCTCATTGAAACACATCCTAGATGATGAGGATTGTAGAGTAGCTCACCTATAAGAACTAGAGTTACTAGATGAAAAATGTGTGTCTAGTTTAAATAGCCTTCAAGCAAATCATAACTGGTTACATTGTCAGTATAATCAGTGTGTCAAGCACAAATATTTTGAGCTTGGTAATCTTATCCTTAAAGAAAACTAGAATAACACCACAATCAAAAAGAAGAAGAAAGGCAAGTTCAAGCCTAGTTAGATAGGCCCTTATGTCATTATTGTTAATTATGGATCTGGAGCTTACACGTTAGCTACACTGAATGGAGATGAACTTGATGAACCCATGAACATAATACACCTCAAGCATTATTTCATTTGAGAGACTTGAAGTATTGTCTATGAGGATCATTTACATCATATTTCCTTATACCATATTTGTATAGCATTCCTTACATACCTTCCCTATTGACCAAAATTGTTTTACCTTCCCCCCCTCTTTGACCTTGGTTCTGATCCATTAGTTCTTTGGGCACCTTTAGTGAAAAGTTTCAAATGAAGTTTTAGTAGTTGATTTAGTATTTAAAAAAGAGACAATATCCAGGAGTAATATGATAGTGGTTTGGCAATTGTATTCTTCATTATTATCACGTTCTATTCCATTCATGGTGCTACTAATTATAGCTACCTTTAGGCAAATTATTATCATTGACCCATGTTATTATTTTCTAATTATAACAGTTTGTGGGAAAATTAGGAGCAACACCTTTTCCATGCATTGATGCATCATCTTACCATTACTATTGCTATACTGTGCCATTTTCCTAATTCATGAACTTGTTGCTACCTAGTCAAATTCCTTCACTATAAGGTAGAACTAAAGTGAATTAAGGTCCTAACGGGACAATGTAGGTAGTGCTTGACTCACATTGAGGTTAGCTCAGTAACCCCTTTGCCACACTCTTGTCGTTTTATGAGCATGTTTAATCCATGCTCTCAATGTTTTGTAAGCAAATTTAATTTGAATGCTCTCATCATTTTATGAGCATTTAAGTTTGAATGCTCTCACCATTTCATGAGTAACCTATGCCACACTCTCACCATTTTGTGAGTTGGACCATTTTATATCTCATAATTATCGCTCGAGTTGAGATGCTTAGAAAATCCCAAAAACATTCGTAAATAAATGTCAAAAAACCCTCAAAATCATAAAATCATGAAAATTAGCTTAGAATTTCCATAGATATACAAAATCATCAAAATATTTTGGGTTGGGCCATCTTATTTGTTCACATTATTTTTAGATCACGTTGGTCCTTTTCCTCCCACTTATGGGAGAACTACATCGGCCTGAGGTCTACATGGACTATGTAGGCAACACTTGGATACATGAAGTATCCCTAGTTAGCTCGACCACACCTTCCTTTCTTTTTCGACCACTTATTTACCTTAAGGATCCTAGGACCCCTAAATATTTTTTGAGTAACCACTTGTCATTTAGTTTCCCCATACCTATTGGCCTCAAACAATATGCTCTTGCCATTTTATGAGTCTCTACTGTGATCATTGTGTATTCAACTTTGATATACTAATGACCACTTAGATTAATATTATTCTCTCATCATTTTGTGGGCACCTTCATCTTACATTCTTGTCATTTTGTGAGCTCATTCTCTTTCCAAGCCTTAGATGTAGTAGACACTATGGATTACCAATCCAGTTCGTTTGTAGATACTCATCTCTTGACTTTTAGTCTGTTTTTAACCTAAACATACTCTTGCACTTATGAGATCTGTTTGTGTTGATGCTTTCATAATTATGAACATCATCCCTATCTTTTTATACGCACTCACCATTTTGTGATACCATTCCCATATTCCTCTACCCGACCATCATATTTTTGTATCATCAATTTTATTTTCTCCCATATCTTGGGAGAACTACATTTGGCCTAAAGTTTATGGTGTATCTTGGATCCATGAAACTATGTAGGCAAGGTCCACTTGCCTAGTGCATCTAAAGTTTATGATGGTGGCATATAAATAGGGACTTTGAGCATAAAGTTCACCTCACTACAGAACGGAGCTAGGGCAGTCTTGAATGCATCCTAGTCAAGCATCACTTTCTAGACCATGTGAATCAAGATGCACATTGGTGTGTAACACCTAATGAGTTTCTTGAGGTCCATGTTCTAAGTGGTACTTATATCTGCCCTTATATTACTAACCTTCAGTTGAATCTTTTTGCTTTATTGCTCCAACTTTTCTATGTCTTTCTATTTGGAGCCCCATAAAAGCATTGCATCATGTCTTGTTGCCAACTAAGGCGTCAGTCATGCACATTATCCTTGCGTATGAATGATTCCTAAATATCAAGTTTTATTTTATCTATCAAGGTAGTCTGGATGTGCATAGTTATGTTAGCTATAGTAGTTGCGATGAAGTTTGTGCTAGAGTTGGTAAGGGTATTGTCAAGTTGTTGCTTCTAGTCTAAAAGACTACGTGAAATTTGATGGGCTTGTAGAGTTACAATGCCAATCATACTTTGATAATCCTCCAATAGAGTAATCAAAGTCATGGTATCAGTCTTCAAGTTGTAGCCCAAGTTGCCAAGTGCACGAATTTGTTGTTTTATGCACCATTTTTTTATGAGCTTCGTAACTAAGGTCATTAGCCTATTATGGTCTAACATGACCTATTCCCCAATGACTCGAGATGTCAAGGCTGGGCAAGTGTCTTCGATTATCTTCATTAATTCATGCATGTGAGTCTTGAGTTCCACATTCTCTGCCTTTGATTGGTCCCGTTCTTGCTCTAAGGAGGTATCCTTTTGTGTGATAGACTCTTAGAATGTTGTCACACCCTCCAACTATTTCTTCAAAGGCAGGCTAAAAATGTCCAAAGAGGCCTCTTACCTAAATGGAAGAGTGGTCAATGTCTTGTCATTATTTTAAGATCTTGGCATGGCCTAGTGGCTAAAGGGAGGGTAAAGGTGGTGCATCGAGTAGTGACTGAAGGAACATCCCATAACTATACACCTCCTAGTGGGATCTATGGCAATTGTGTTTATTCTTGCATCATGGCTAATGCTTCTGAATCATTATGGCCTTTGCTATCAGCTTAGCTTATTGTGTAGCATCCTCAGCCATCTTATATTTGACCTCTTCCTCCTATTTCTTCTTCCTCCCTCTTCCTTTTCTCCTCTTCTTTTTCCTTCTTCTTTTTCACTTCTTAGCTTCTCTTGTCCTCTTCCTCTTTCTTAGTCTTTTATTCCTCTTCTTTATTTTTTTCTCTTCAGCTTCTGATTTCTCTTTCTTCTTTCTCTCATCTTCTTCTTTTTGCTTCTTCTCTTGCTCTTCCTTTTTCCTCTATTCTTCTGCTTCTCTCTTTTTTTGTTCTTATTCCTACATATTTTGGGCCTACATCTGGGCTTGTGTTTGTGCTTTCACTTTCTATAGCTACATGGATTCATCATGTTCCTCCTTCTTTCTAGTAGCTTCCTCTACCTATTGTCATGTGTGATATGTGGCATCTTGTTGTTGTTTTTCTTCTTCTCTTTCTCTTCTTACACTTATTATTATGCAGCAGTTACTTCTTAGGATTATTGGGTGATCTCTCGATCCTTTTGTATGTCTGCCTCTACATCCTTGGCCTTTTTGGATGCCTCAACTTCTTCATCTTGCTATGTTTCTTATTCTTAGTACGCTTGTTATTTTTTTATTTTCTTCTCTTTCCTAAGCCAACATTCAATTATGTGAACAGATTCTTCTCTAGAAACCTATTACTCCTCTATTATTTGTTATTCTTGTGTTATTTCTTCAACCTCATATGCTTTCAATGATGGTGGGGATTCATCTGGGTACACCTCTAAACTTGGAACCTATTGGTTCTTTCAACCGATTATGACCAGTCTGTATCATGGTGGTGATACAAAAGTTTCCGAGGTAGGTTGCGCTTCTTACGCAGTAGCTGGTCAACCAAATGTGCATTCTTCTAAAGTACGGGAGACTCTTGTGTTCCACCATGTTCTAATCCTATGTACAAGTTATTCTAGTGGACTCTCTGATATATTTCATGCCTCTTAACTGCCACATCTAGGCCATCCTTAGTTATCAACTCATTTTAATGTAATGGCAAATGTGGAAAATCAATTTTTGATCTAACCATTAAAGTAGTTATCCATGCATGTGTGGAGTTACACTATTATACCTTTCAGTATGCATATGAGGGGTATGTGTTGTTGATGTTGACTAGATACTGATTTATTGAAGATCACATCCATCCACCCATGGCTCTTGCATTTACTTATGGTGGATGTCTATTATCCAATGGATATCTTATTGATGTGACATTTTAGCATCTTTCCTGGACTTAATATTTTTTTATCACTCCTTTTTGACTTTTTTGATGCTACACATGGATCTTCATGTGCATGTTTGGTGTACACAATGCTTGGTATTTGTACTTCACAAATGTTGTTGCTAAAATCATCTACAAATAAACAAAACCAAAAAAATAAACACACACAGAAAACTTGCAAAATAGATAAATCCTAATCTACACGGTGCTACTTAACACCCACTCAGCTTGTGAAATGAGATCAATAGACAATTAGTAGTAGGGATTAAGCCTACAACCATTTACTTGCCCTAGATAAATGGTTCCCTAAAGATCCCTTATAACTATCGTTCCTTGCTACGTTAAGTCATGTATAATGTAAGGCCCTTTCCATCTTATTTGTAGTTTGCCTGGGAATGCTTTGAATCAACTATCATACAATAAAACTGGCTAATCTTTGTGAAATTATTTCTGACGTAGATTCTTATCATGCCATGCTTTTTGGCTTTACTTATGCACTTCTTGTGTCCATGTTGCTCTTCGTCTAAACTCATCCATCCTATTTAGTTCTAAAAGTTAATTAGTAAGAGATTCACAATCTCCTAAATACATGACCATAGTGATACATAGGCTGGGTACAAGATATTCCATTGTCATGACTGCTTCAAGGCCATACACTAGCTAAAATAGTGTGAATCCTATAGCCCTTTTGTAATTTATACAATATGCCCACAAGATCATAGGAATATGATCTTCCAAGTCATCCCACTTAACATTGCATATTTTTGTGAGCATTTTCCCTAGTACCTTATTTGAAGCTTCAGCCTGGCCATTCACCTACAGATGATAGGTAGTGATTTTATGATGAGAGATCATAAACTCTTCAATCAAGGCCTTGATGGTATGGTTGAGGAAGTTCATTCCTCTATAGATGACTAACTTGATCAGACATTCAAATCTGGTAATAATATTTTCATATAAAAGCTTCACTACATCCTTTGCACCATAGCTAGGTGTTGTTGTAGATTCAACCCACTTAGTAAAATAATATGTCATAGTAATGATGTATCTGTATTTGTTGTGCTTGCTTGGTGGGTTGATTGGTCCTACAAAATCAATACCCTATTATTTGAATGGATGCTCTACTAACAGGTGTTGCAATGACATCTCATCTTTCTAGAATAGTTTTCCCATACATTGGCAGACATCATAATGTTATATAACTTTATGTGCATCTTAAAACAAATTTGGCCACCATAGTTCACTTTATATAATATTTCTATCTATAGATTCTCCTATGAAATGTCCTCCTACAACTCCTTGATAAGCTCCTCCAAGAGTTGAGACCGTTCTTGTTCGAGGACAACCCTGCACAGGAATTCATCCTTTTCAAAGTGATATAGTAATCCATTAATGATGGTATAGGGTAGTTTTCTAGTCATAAACTACTTTTTATCCCATTCCTAAAAGTGCATAGGGAAGATTCTTTACTCAAGGAAGTTGGCAATTACTTCAAAGTTTTTAGGAATCATAGAGACACATAAGAGGTACACATCAAGCGAGTCTTCTTATAGTTTTTCTGGCTCTTCACCATTTAAAATGTGGCCAAAGTGGTCAGGTCCCACATTTTCTATTTTTTTTTACCATGTTGTGTACATTTCAAAAGATTAAGCAGTAAATTCATTATGTTCTACAATATGTATTCATTATGTGAAGTACTCAAAAGTCTTAGGAGATTTGTGAGCACAGTGATAACTCCATATTGTCGTATAATGTGCATAATTTGACCATACATTTATACATTGATTTTTATTGCATCATCATTAGTAGTTTCTTGATGTTGAATGTTCTTCAATAATTATGCAACTTCATTCATGAGACTCTTTTCTATAGCTGGATTCGGGTATTTATCTTGTCTAACTTTTTTGATGCCCTGATCTTGAGGCATTTCAAGTGGAGGCAGTCCCTTTTTTGCATGTTATTGCTATGTTACAACATTTATAAATGCATTTTATTTAGTCTTTATACTTACCATATTTACATTTTGGATGGCTTTGTCCTTTCTCTACTTCTCTAGAATAAAGCAATCTTATGTATCATGTTGATCAGAGACTCTAAAGTATGCACAATAAGACTATCATGGTGGGTTCATCAAATAATTTTATTGGACATGATTATATTCTCCACATAGATAGAATTACAAAGGAGGCTATTAATAATTTTTGCCTCTACCACCTTGATTTCCTCTTCTGTAATCACCTCAAACTCCTCCTCTATTAGACTAATATCCCCCTCGATATCCTCCTTGTGGTTGCACAAAGTTCCAATGTTGGTATTGTTGATTGTTATCTCCCATGTTGAATTGTTGTTACATAGATGGAGGGGTTTAATTTGATTGTTATGGTCATATTATGGGTGAATTCCAAGGTGTTGTATATTGATATATAGGAGACAGGGGTGTTCAACTCGGCGAAGAAGGAATCCATCCAGCCAGACTATGAGGATGGTATTGTGGTGAACTCAAAATCTATTGTGGATCCATTTGGGTTGCATAACTCTTATCAACCTTAGGGGATGGGTTTTCTTATTTAACCAAGGATATTTGTTGCACTATAATGGCAAATACATTTTTAGAGATTCCCTCTTTGACCTCCTATAAATCTCAATAATTTTTATCATCATGGTTAGTCGATTTATATAAATTACAACACATATTATATGGATTATTGATATGTTGTTGCCAAAGATGACACTGTTTTATAGCATGTCCTACTACCTGATAAAGCTTATAAAATTCTATCTTGACTTTAGGACAATCATGTTGATGGTGTCCTTTTCCGCACAAGTACACCATAGACTCAATTTAGGTTTATCTGCCTCACAATATTACTCCATTTTTTTAATGAAACCATGTAGTGTGTTTTCAATTTTTTAATTAGTAACATGAGCTTCTCCATAATCCTCAATATGTTCTACACACAGTGCAATAGCTTTGACATCTACTTTTATCTCTTATTACGTTTGCACAATGGCAAACTGAATCCTACCTCACAGTCACTCAAGGAACCATGTTACTTTGTCTTTATCTATCAAAGTGAATTATAATTTATTAATTACGTCAAAAAATATGTGATCATAGTCATAGACCATCTCTTTAGACTTTTGCCTTATCTCTTTCAAGTCTTATATTGTTTGGCTAGTATATTTCTTAATCTTAAATGCTATGATGAACCAGTCTTACACATCTTTTAGACCTGCCTGTTACAAATCTCTTTTGTATATGAAATACAAATCTCTCCCAACTAGAGCCCCTATTAATTCACACTTTTGTAAATTTTCATCAGTGACACCCTTAACTTACCATTTCATTTTTCAAGTTAACAGGTCATATTCAGGGTCCATAGACTCATCATAGATGGCCAAATTTAAGAATCCTCCTGATTGATTCATCATATTGACTAGTATGAATGGAGTCTTCTATGCAACTATTATTGAGGTGGTTACATCCTATGTGATCCTATTTGTGTACTAGTCTATGCACTGGAAGAATTAACGTACACACTTTGCTTTTCTGTACTTTTTTCATTTTGTTGTTCCATTTTAGCTAAATCTAACAATTGCAAAGCCTTACTAATTCTCTTTGTGTGAGTTTTGGTACCCCAACAATTCACGTGCTCTAAAAATGGTCTTTCCCAATTCTTCTCCTTTTGCTAGCCTAGATGAAAATGTGTACTAGAATATAAAAGATTAGGCTGTAGGGATGTGTGCTTTTCTAGTGAATGGTTTTTTATGACTTCATCTATTACACTTGAACCTAAAATTAACTTGTGATTAAGTTTTTTTTCTCTATGTAATTCTTCTTCTTTTATCAATACCCTTTTATGTAGCTGTGTATTACATCCATCATCTACTAGCTCTACTTTTAAGCTATTCTCATCTTCCTCTTTGTACAACTCATCTTCATCACATTATTCATTCTCTCATTTCATCTGTAGGCATCCAATGTCATCTTCTTTATTCATCTTTTATTCATCATCTCACTCATTACATTTGCACACTCGATCATCATCTACTCTACTACTACTCTTATTCCTACTCATAGCTACTTGGGTATTCTTCTATTTGTTCCATATGTTCTATTGTCACAGTTCTCATTCTAAATCTAGAGTTTTCTTCTAACTCTTCTTTCCTCATGTCTCCGTTTTAGATTTAGTCTCAAGTTCTCATCACTCATTTATCCATCATTCACCATCATGTGCACATATCCTCATACACCCAAAGTGACTACTCCATATTGTTTGGAGTAGGTGCCATAGCCTAATCCACCACCAACATCTTCAATAGGAGAGGTGGTCATTACAAAAAATTTCCTCTAATTCCTTAGATGAAGTGGTCCTGCACAAAATTAAATGATATATAGCCTTGTACTACAAACTTATTAATGTATCTATCTATAGTGGTTATAACCCAATAGTCTATCATTCTTGTCTAATCAGTTTCTAGTTTTACTAACTGGTCTATCTTTTCTTCAGCCCAAGTAATGGTCTCTTCCGCTCTGGGATTGAAGCAATAGTACTCTAGTCTTGTCAACTAATTAGTCAGTAATTCAGGTAGTTCACACCATAAAACTTAATATATTTTGTTGTATATATGTGCCTAAATGATTTCACTCATGGTGAGACCCATCCTTTTGGATTTTTCTTTTACAAAGTACAATACTTTCTGGTCTAACCAAGTTCTAATGTCTCATTGTCCTAATAACCATCTTAGCATAGCTTCCTTTAGAAGGAGTGTTTCCACATTCACCACACCATTGTTAACAGATGTCCCTATTTCAATAGAACATGATAAGGATTAGAATAGCTAAGTTTTATTAGTCTACGTAAGATAGTATAGAGAATTCATATTTACCAGAAGCATGACAGAAATGAGTTATTGTGTGATTGAAAGGAAATAAGATTAACCAAAGTTTTATTTAGGTTTATAGAGCATTTGGATTACTTTAAGATAGATTAAACCAAACATTAAACATGATAACACATATAAGGAATAACACACAAAATATGACAATTAACCATAACCAAAAAGTCTATATTGATCTCAGCAAAAGGTCATCAAGTTCTTCATACAAGCATACATATTTATAATCACTATGATTCCTAACTATTCATATTCTTCTCTTATGTTGGTGCCAAAATGAGGAGATTATTCATCTTATATCCTTTCATAAGCCGAAGAGGATAAGAGAAAATACATATAGCCATCAAATTCATATATAATGCATGAATATTCAGAGAATATCCTATGCAACTTTTCTTATCCATTCTTCTTCTCCCAACATTACTTAACTCTAATTGATAAGTAAATGGAAGGTCAAACTCTCATACAAAGTGATAGAAGAGAATGGATGACATAGTGTGTTGCCTTGGAGGAAGCAATTAAGAACAGTCTATTTGCCTTGACCACCGTTAGGCCATAGTTTGATCCTGATACCCCTTTGATGATAGAGTAGTAGTTGGTAGAGACAATGGATAATTTAATCATCCAATTTGGAGCCACAATGGATAGAGGCCTCATCAAAATTGAGGCTTGATAAGAATATAAGGAGCTGTTAGGATCATTTCTAGGGGAAAATCAAGGCAACAAAATAACCTACAAGGAAAAAGTAGGGAAAATGAAGGAGAAATTAGAGGATGTAGCCACCTATTTTACTTACTCACTTAGCTACCCATTATGGACAATAGATACAAAATTTGAGTTGGAGGAAATTTAAAAATAGTTATGTAGCCTCAACTAGCTTTGGATCTCAAAACTTTCCCTCCAGCATTGAAAGAGTTAAAATGATAACCTTGCATGAATGATATAAGGATAAACAAAGAGAGCATATATATATATATATATATATATATATATATATATATATGAAATGGAGGACTATGTTGAGTTTTTGAGCAAATAAATGGAGAAAATAGAGGTACGCCTTACACTACATATTGATTACCTAAACTCACAAGATAATTTTCCTATCCCAAATGATATTATCTTGGTAGCGAAGGAGAATGTGGCTATAGAAAATATGATTATGGAGGCCAAGAAGTTCATTTTGGATTTAGATGATTTTTCTCAATGGTAAGCAAGTACCAGGAACATGTACCCAAGTGAAGGGCACCTACTCAATGATCTCTAGTAGTGTACTTTGGTAGTTCCCATAATTTTATTACACTTAGGTGGATTGAGGTCCATTTTGGTACCTGTCAACACTTAGAGTTGTCTTGAGGACAAGACAAAGAGATAAAATATAGGAAAATGTTGGCAAGATTCTCTATCAGCTAAGGAACTACATTAGAGATACTAAAGAGGTGATTCCATTACTACAGTATCATAACACTCATCTGAGTTGATAGTTTAAAGAATTATATCAACTAGAGTTACGGTAAGAAATAAGGCTTTGTGGAGACAAAGGATGACCTGATTAGAGAAAAGACGTGTCTCACATAGACATGACTATTGAGTTGTGTTATTTTTGCTCGATATTTATATCATAATGTATTGTAATAGATAGAAAGGTAGAGAAGAATATAGGAGAATAGAGATAGATATACAGAGGTTATAAAGCATAATAACTTGTGCATTTATGGTATGAAATAGAGATCATATAAAATATATGTATTCGATGATAATAGAAATATATATAAAACATTAGATTTAGAGTAGGAAATATTGTGTTCTGTGTACTTTTCATGTATTAATGTAAATATGGACACTACTTTTTAAGTGGATACTAAATAATCTAACCAATACTAACCCTTGTGATATATTAGTTTCACTAAAGTTAACTTACTTAACATAAAACCATTTGCATCCAACCTTTTCAAATTTTATGTCAACATAAGTAAATGATTAACCTTGTAATAATTCCACCCACTTCATAACCTTTGATTCATCTTACCTCGATTTTTTATGAATTACAACATTTGGTGGTCTTTACATAGCATAAATTCCTTCGATAAAAGATACTTCCACCACTTTTTTAATGTTTGCACAATAGAATACAACTCCTGGTCATAAATTGAATACATCTTCCATATGTCTAGTTTATCTATAAATTAAGTGATAGGCTTACCTTCATGACTCATCACAACCCTAATGGTTATACCACTTACATAATAATCTACCTAAAATACTCCATTAAATTCAAAAAGTGTAACACAAGTTATTTCTTTACCTTCTTCATTTTTTTAATTTGTACTTGGCTTTTGTAGTCCATAAAAACTTATTCATTTCACCCCTCATCACCTATATGATGGATGTGTCAATCCCAATGAAGTTTTTTATGAACTTCTACTAAAATCTTGCCAATTTATGGAAACTTCACACATCACAAGAACTTTTTGGTGATGGTCATTCAATGATACTTCTCACCTTCTTAGGATCCATCTTCACCCTTATTTAGATATTAAAAATCCCAAGTATACCATTTTTGTCATCATGAAGCTTCATTTATTCAAATTTATAAGTAATTTATCTTTATGTTCATGTAAACATCGTAACACTTATCTCAAGTGCACTAGGTGTTTTTCTTTGATGTTATAAAAATACAAAAGGACTCAAAACTTTGTTCATCAATCACATGAATGTGCTCAACATGTTAGTTAGACCAAAAGGCATAACTAAGCATTCATATTAATCATCCCTCATCTTTAAAACAATCTTCCATTCATCTCCTTATCTTATTCTGATTTTATGGTATCAATATTTTAGCTATTTTAGATAAATAATTCACTCCACTCAATCAATCCATTAAGTCTTCCATGTGCAAAAATGGAATTTTGTACTTAATGGTTGTCTTATTGATGGACCTAGAATCAATGCACATACTTCATTTAAGTCTTTCATGTTGCTCAATTATGTAAGATGTTTTTCATGTGGTCCCAGGGTAAACCACATTAGACCATGGAGTATCTATGTGAACCATGTGGTTTTCATTGATGTCATCATGTAACATTCAAACCATGTGTCCATCGTGAGTGAATGTTAAGCATATGTCTAATCGATCAAATTTGACATCCATCACCTGTAACCATGTTTTTCCAAGTGTAACCATACATGAGTGTCCTTACTTGAAATGAAGAATAATGTAGTATCCACCATGGGGCCACACATAACTGGTAGTGTAGTGTAATATGTCTAATAAAATCTTGATAATGTATAGCATGTTGTAGCTCAATCTCTTAATAACCAATGTGGTGTAAATATGCCAAAGTATAAGTGTTAGGATCAAAATCCTCATCTATAGCCACATGGGGAATATATTTGTCTGCTACAAAAATTTGTATAGGCAATAGATCATGTCGTGAATATCTATGTCAATGATGAATATATCGTGATGCTCATATCTATGAATGAGCTCATATCAATGATGGTGGTCATGCCTGTGGAGGTGGAGGTTGTATGATTTGGATAGTGGCCTTAGCCTTTAATTTATTTAGTTTATGTTGTAATGTTGAGCATGTGTCTATATCATGTCTTGTGAGTCTATGAAAATGGCAAAAGGGTTAACCTTCCTATAGTGACAATTTGTTGACTGATCTGTGCCAAATTGTGGGTAATATCATCAATCCTCTATCAAGTAATATCTATAATATATGGTTTAGTTTATCCTATGAACTCCTATCCTAAATATATAAGACTGAATTGATATCCATCGATGTAACCATATATACTGAATGGATCAAGGGATCTGTTTCTAACTATAGTTGGGTATTGGAATTTATAGCGATAGAATCTTGAACAAGTGGTGTTAGTGGTGTAGGGTAGCACATGAGTGCCTTTAAATTTTCATAGTACTCTCCTGGGCCCACTGGTGTAAAAATCAACCACATAAATAATCATCAATACCTATAGGTGGTTGATCATCTTCTATAGTGGCCCATAGATCTATGTTGAAATTATGAATGTAAGCCTCTTCTGAATTAATAAGTAGTCATAATTGGGCTATAATAATCTCATCATCTATCTTGGGTGAGGATGTTTGTACTATGAGATGTTATTCCTTTATCATCAAAAAGGATAATTATGTTGTGAGAGGTTATTCCTCTATCATCAGTGAGGATAGTTGTGTTGTAGAAAGCTCTAGAGATGGTATATGAATAATATTTCTAGACTCCCCCACTATATATGTATGCATCTTCTCAATGGGAATTTTGTGAGGTGGGAATTTGATGAGAACATGAGGTGTCCCATTGATGATGTACTCGGTGTAGGAGACTCAGTGAATCTACAACATCTAAATAACTGATTATCTATTAGAGATGTGTATAGGTACCCATCATGAAAAAAATTGATACATCTATGAAGATTGAAAGGTACAACTTCTATAGCATGTATCCATGTCTCACGAGTATCAAGTTATAATATAAATGATTTGGCATCACCTAAAAGTGTATAGATAATGTTTTTGGTCCAATTGTAATGTCCAATGTGATTAAACCCAATGTCTATCTAGGAATGTCATCAAACCCTCAAATATTTGTTAGGTTGTGGAGCTAAAAGCTTCAACTATGTAGACATGGAGACGTTGTTGACTTCCAGAAGTACCGGCGTTGATAGTGTAACCAACGTCGATCACATACAATGTAGAAGAGCAACTGACATCGGCAAGGGGTTGGCCGATGTCGGTCAGATCTAGGCAGATAGGGACTGACGACAATCACCTGTGCGGTTTCAGAACTATTTATTGCATGAACAGTCAGTTCGTTGAACTGAGTGTTTGCATGTAAAAGGCTATTTTTGGTCTTGAGTTGCGAGTCTAATTATTGTAAATTAGAAGTCTAAGTTATTGTTTAAGTGTGGGATCTATTTATAGACCCATTGGCATGTATTGTAATTAAGGCAAGAAAAGGATTTCTTCCAGTTGTAGGATCTTGGTCAGTAGGTGTGCAAGGCCACGTTTGAAGATCTACATGTGTAAGTAAGATCATTTGAGTTGCAGGTTATTGCAAGCTTATGGGAGATCTACTTGAAGTACTTTGAGTACTTGTGTACTAGCAGGGTTATTACTGAGTGGTTGGAGGTGAACACCAATTCTGTGTGTGAGTTGTGTGTTGGGACCGTTTTTGATAGGAGAGTGAACTCTTGAGAAGAATTACTGTACACTTGGTGTGGAAAGCCTGAAAGGTGTGGAAGAGTGTGGCGTCTCTTCATTGTATTCTTTTCTAGATGAGTATTAATACAGTTTGTGTTGTCTCTAATATTCTGTGTCATTTGTGAATTCTAGTTACTTATTGCTTCTAGTTAATTTCACATGTTTAGTTGCTAATACAAGGTAATCATATTATGCTCTTTTTGAGGAGCAAGATCCTAACAAGTGGGATCAGAGCTATTTGTTGTTCTTGATTCCCCATCAACTGGTATCAGAGCTTTTGGTTGGGTTACTAACAGGTGTTTCAGACCTGGTTAGTGTGTGTTGATTATAGGTTACTCACAGGAGATTCTGTTTGAGTGAGAGTATAGCAATGGCAGAAGAAAGTAAGCTATGAATGGAGAAGTTTAATGGCAAGAACTATCAATTATGGAGGATACAGATTGAAGATTATCTATATCAAAAAGATTTGTAATTACCGTTGGGTGGGGTTGCATGCAAGCCCACGGATATGAAGGATGAAGAATGAGAGGTTCTTGATCAGAAGGCTCTGGGATCTATAAGGTTGAGTCTTGCATCGTCTGTGATTTTCAACTTATCTCAGGCTAAGACAATGGTAGAGTTGATGGAATCTTTGGCAAATTTATATGAAAAACTCTCAGCTTCGAATAAGGTATTTCTTATGAAGCAATTATTTAATTTGCGAATGTTGGAAGGTGGATCTATTCATAGTCATCTTAGTGATTTCCATGGTTTGGTAAACCAGTTAAATTCAGTCAATATTGTTTTTGATGATGAAATTAAGGCTCTCTTAATCTTATGCTCATTACCTGAAAGTTGAGAGAGTTTGGTAATGGCAGTTAGTAATATTGCATCTACTTCAAAAATCTTAAAAGTGGATGATGTTGTGAGTGTAATCTTGAATGAAGAAATTCTTAGGAAAAGCACAGGTGAATCATTAGGAAATGCTTTGAGTGTGGAAAGTAGGGGAAGGCAAAGAGAGAAGATCAAGCATGGGAGATCAAGGTCAAAGATAGGCAGGAGATCCAAGTCCAGGTATGGCAGAATAACCTGTTGGAAATGTGGAAAGCAAGGGCACTTAAAGAGAGATTGTTGGTTGGGTGAAGATCAGCATGAAGGACATGAAGAAGAAGCAGATGTTGTGGATTATGTTGCACAGGATGCTCTGGTATGTTCCTTAGATAAATTAGAATCTTGGGTTTTAGATTCTGGTGCCTCTTTTCATGCATCCCCAAATAGGGAATTTTTTCATGAGTATGTCCAGGGAGACTTTGGAGAAATTTATTTAGGAGATGGTAAGCCTTATTAGATGGTTGGCAAAGGGAAAGTGAAGCTGAAATTGCAGACAAGGAACACATGGGTGTTGAAGGAGGTCATGCATATCCCAGTTCTAAAGTGGAATTTGATTTCTATTAGAAATTTGGGTGATGAGGGTTACACAGTAACTCTCACAGTGGACTCTTGGAAGGTTACCAAGGGTGCACTTGTTGTAGCAAGAGGTAAGAAAGTAGGTACGCTTTATCTATCTACTTGTATTACTGATTCTCTTTCTGGTTTATCTACTTCAACTGTAGATTCGAAGATGTGGCTTAATAGGCTTAGTCACATGAATAAGAAGGGGATGCATGTTCTTGAGTCAAAGGGTATGCTTTTGGATTTGAAAAGCATCAATCGAGATTTATGTATGCAAAAGAAGAAGGTAACGTTTCTTGAGAAATATGATGTTTGTGACAAAAACAGGAAAGCCTTGGTTTTCAAAGAGAAGATGACAAACAAAGATCAACGTAAGGGGTTGAAGAATTTTGAGTAAAGCAAGGTTGATATGGACAAGGTTTTGATCCAAAAGGAGCTTGCGGGTAAAGGTCATTGCTCACAAGTAAAACACAGAGACCGATGTCAGTTAGAAAACTAGCATCGGCATCCAGACAGGGACCGACGTCGGCTCTATGTAGCCTGATGTCAGTGACTCAGGGACAGATAAACACCAACGTCGGTCAGGGAGAACCGACGTCAGCGATGAGGCAGTCGCATGGAACTGACATTGGTCGGGTGCAGACTGAGATGTGATGGGCATCGGTCACTGAGATGGATTTTGGGTAGACAACAAGCTGTCAAAGAGTCTCAAGCACCCATATGGAGGACTTAAAGGGTAAGTAAGCCTCAAATTTATCATTTTCCTTCTTTACACTATTTGTTGCTCACTGATGGTAAAGAACCAAGAAGTTATTAAAGAAGTAGAGCAGGGAGATCTAGGAAACAGTGGGAGCTTGGCATGGATGAGGAATGTGATTCCTTGGAGAAGAACCAAACAAGAGTTTTTGTGTAGAGTTGCCAGCTGGAAGAAAGCACTGAGAGATGAATGGATGTTTAGGATAAAGAAGAGCGGGAATGGACATGTGAGATAGAAGGCCAGGGTATATGGTCTTGTGTAAGCTGCAGGACAATGGAGGCTTGACCATTGTGTTTCTCTTTACCAGGTTGGATAATATTAGCTATATTATCCTCTTACTATATTGTGTGCTTGTTGTAGGGTTACACTTACAGGGAGTTACTAAACTAAAGGTAAAGCTAGTTCAGAAGTATGTCATGAGGAATCTGGGAGCAGTAAGATTCTTTGGCATGAGTGTGTTTTAGGGACAAGGAAGGTCACAGGTTGACTTTGTTTCAAGATGATTGTATAAAATCAGTTAGCACGCCGATGGTTGGGCAGTTCTATGAATAGTGTCTTGATTCACATAATGAGGTTAAGTGCATGGCATGTACTAGACCTGAGTTTTCCCAAGCAGTGGGAGTTGTCAGAAAGTTTGGAGCCAATCCGGGTAAGTAGCACTAGAGGGCAGTTCAGTGGATTCTTAGAGGGACTAGCAGCAGGTGCACATGCTATGCAGGGTCAAGCTATTTTCTACATGGGTTTGTAGATGCGGATGTGGGAGGTGATTTAGATGAGAGGAGGTGCACCACATGATTTGTGGTGGTTGGTCTTCAAGAGTGATCTTGAAGAGGGATACAAAGTCAAGGGAACAAACTAGATGATGTATAGGTACAGGTACAGTTGCAGCTATTTATCTCCAAGTGGGAGATTGTTAGGTTGTGGAGCTAAAAGCTTCAACTATGCAAACATGGAAAGGTTGCTGAGTTCTAGAAGTACCAGCGTCAGCAGTGTAACTGACGTCGGTCACATATAGTGCAGAAGAGCAACTGGCATCAGCAGGAGGTCGACTGATGTTGGTCAGATCTAGGTAGATAGGGATTGACGTCGGTCGCCTGTGTGGTTCTAGAACTGTTCGTTGCACGAGCAGTCAGTTCGTTGAACTAAGTGTTTGGATGTAAAAAGCTATTTTTGGTCTTGAGTTGCGAGTCTAATTATTGTAAATTAGAAGTCTAAGTTATTGTTTAAGTGTGGGATCTATTTATAGACCCATTGGCATGTATTGTAATTAAGGCAAGAAAAAGATTTCTTCCAGTTGTAGGATCTTGGTCAGTAGGTGTGCAAGGCCACGTTTGAAGATCTACATGTGTAAGTAAGATCATTTGAGTTGCAGGTTGTTGCAAGCTTATGGGAGATCTACTTGAAGTACTTTGAGTACTTGTGTACTGGCAGGGTTATTACTGACTGGTTGGAGGTGAACACCAATTTTGTGTGTGAGTTGTGTGTTGGGACCATTTTTGATAGGAGAGTGAGCTCTTGAGAAGAATTACTGTACACTTGGTGTGGGAAGCTTGAAAGATGTGGAAGAGTGTGGCGTCTCTTCATTATATTCTTTTTTAGATGAGTATTAATACAGTTTGTGTTGTCTCTAATATTCTCTGTCATTTGTAAATTCTAGTTACTTATTGCTTTTGGTTAATTCCGCATGTTTAGTTGCTAATACAAGGTAATCATATTGTGCTCTTTCTGAGGAGCAAGATCCTAACAAGTGGGATCAGAGCTGTTTGTTGTTCTTGATTCCCCATCAACTGGTATTAGAGCTTTCGGTCGGGTTACTAACAGGGGTTTTAGATTTGGTTAGTGTGTGTTGATTACAGGTTACTCACAGGGGTTTTTGTTTGATTGAGAGTATAGCAATGGCAGAAGAAAGTAAGCTACGAATGGAGAAGTTTAATGGCAAGAACTATCAATTATGGAGGATGCATATTGAAGATTATTTGTATCAGAAAGATTTGTACTTATCGTTGGGTAGGGTTGCATGCAAGCCCACGGATATGAAGGATGAAGAATGGGAGGTTCTTGATCAGAAGGCTCTGGGATCTATAAGGTTGAGTCTTGCATCGTCTGTGATTTCCAACTTATCTCAAGCTAAGACAACGGTAGAGTTGATGGAATCTTTGGCAAATTTATATGAAAAACCCTCAGCTTCGAATAAGGTATTTCTTATGAAGCAATTATTTAATTTGCAAATGTTGGAAGGTGGATCTGTTCATAGTCATCTTAGTGATTTCCATGGTTTGGTAAACCAGTTAAATTCAGTCAATATTGTTTTTTATGATGAAATTAAGGCTCTCTTAATCTTATGCTCATTACCTGAAAGTTGGGAGAGTTTGGTAATGGCAGTTAGTAATACTGCATCTGCTTCAAAAATCTTAAAAGTGGATGATGTTGTGAGTGTAATCTTGAATGAAGAAATTCGTAGGAAAAGCACAGGTGAATCATCAGGAAATGCTTTGAGTGTGGAAAGTAGGGGAAGGCAAAGAGAGAAGATCGAGCATGGGAGATCAAGGTCAAAGATGGGCAGGAGATCCAAGTCCAGGTATGGCAGAATAACCTGCTAGAAATGTGGAAAGCAAGGGCACTTAAAGAGAGATTATTGGTTGGGTGAAGATTAGCATGAAGGACATGAAGAAGAAGCAGATGTTGTGGATTATGTTGCACAGGATGCTCTGGTATGTTCCTTAGATAAAGTAGAATCTTGGGTTTTAGATTCTGGTGCCTCTTTTCATGCATCCCCAAATAGTGAATTTTTTCATGAGTATGTCCAGGGAGACTTTGGAGAAATTTATTTAGGGGATGGTAAGCCTTGTTAGATGGTTGGCAAAGGGAAAGTGAAGCTGAAATTACAGACAGGGAACACATGGGTGTTGAAGGAGGTCATGCATATCCCAATTCTGAAGCAGAATTTGATTTTTGTTAGAAAGTTGGGTGATGAGGGTTGCACAGCAATTCTCACAGTGGACTCTTGGAAGGTTACCAAGGGTGCACTTCTTGTAGCAAGAGGTAAGAAAGTAGGTACGCTTTATCTATCTACTTGTATTATTGATTCTCTTTCTGGTTTATCTACTTCAGCTGTAGATTCAAAGATGTGGCTTAATAGGCTTAGTCACATGAATAAGAAGGGGATGCATGTTCTTGAGTCAAAGGGTATGCTTTTGGATTTGAAAAGCATGAATCGAGATTTCCGTATGCAGAAGAAGAAGATAATGTTTCTTGAGAAATCCGATGTTCGTGACAAGAACAGAAAAGCCTTAGTATTCAAGGAGAAGATGACGGATAGAGATCAGCGTAAGGGGCTAAAGAATTTTGAGCAGAGCAAGGTTGATATGGACAAGGTTTTGATCCAAAAGGAGCTCACAGGTAAAGGTCATCGCTCACAAGTAAAACACAAAGACCGATGTCGGTTAGAAAATTTGCGTCGGCATCCAAATAGGGACCGATGTCAGCTATGTGCAGCTCGACGTCAGTGACTCAAGGACAGATAAACACCGGCGTCGATCAGGGAGAACCGATGTCGGCAATGAGACAGTCGCATGGAATCGACATCGGTCGGGTGTAGACTGAGATGTGACCGGCATCGGTCACTTAGATGGATTTTGGGCGGACAACAAGCTGTCAAGGAGTCTCAAGAGCCCATATGGAGGACTTAAAGGGTAAGTAAGCCTCAAATTCGTCATTTTCCTTCTTTACACTACTTGTTGCTCACTAATGGTAAAGAAGTAGGAAGTTATTAAAGAAGTAGAGCAGGTAGATCCAGGAAATAGTGGGAGCTTGGCATCGATGAGGAATGTGATTCCTTGGAGAAGAACCAAATGAGAGTTTTTGGGTGGAGTTGCCAGCTGGAAGAAAGCACTGAGAGATGAATGGATGTTTAGGATAAAGAAGAGTGGGAATGGACATGTGAGATAGAAGGCCAGGGTATATGGTCTTGTGTAAGTTGCAGGACAATGGAGGTTTAACCATTGTGTTTCTCTTTACCAGGTTGGATAATATTAGCTACATTATCCTGTTACTGTATTGTGTGCTTGTTACAGGGTTACATTTACAGGGAGTTACTGAACTAAAGGTAAAGCTAGTTTAGAAGTATGTCATGAGGAATTTGGGAGCAGCAAGATTCTTTGGCATGAGTGTGTTCTAGGGACATGGAAGGTCACAGGTTGACTTTGATTCAAGATGATTGTGTGAAATTGGTTAACACACCGATGGTTGGACAGTTCTATGAACAGTGTCTTGATTCACATAATGAGGTTAAGTGCATGGTATGTACTAGACCTGAGTTTTCCCAAGAAGTGGGAGTTGTCAAAAAGTTTGGAGCCAATCCGGGTAAGTAGCACTGGAGGGCAGTTCAGTGGATTCTTAGAGGGACCAGCAGCAGGTGCACATGCTATGCAGGGTCAAGTTATTTTCTACATGGGTTTGTAGATGCGGATGTGGCAGGTGATTTGGATGACAGGAGGTGCACCACAAGATTTGTGGTGGTTGGTCTTCAAGAGTGATCTTGAAGAGGGATACAAAGTCAAGGGAACAAACTAGATGATGTACAGGTACAAGTATAGTTGCAGCTATTTATCTCCAAGTGGGAGATTGTTAGGTTGTGGAGCTAAAAGCTTCAACTATGCAGACATGGAGAGGTTATTGAGTTCCAAAAGTATCGACGTCGGTAGTGTAACCGACGTCGGTCACATACAGTGCAAAAGAGCAACCGGCATCGGTAGGGGGTCGGCCGACGTCGATCAAATCCAGGCAGATAGGGACTGACGTCGGTCGCCTGTGCGGTTCCAAAACTATTCGTTGCACAAACAGTCAGTTCGTTGAACCGAGTGTTTGCATGTAAAAGGCTATTTTTGGTCTTGAGTTGCGAGTCTAATTATTGTAAATTAGAAGTCTAAGTTTAAGTGTGGGATCTCTTTATAGACCCATTGGCATGTATTGTAATTAAGGCAAGAAAAGGATTTCTTCCAGTTGTAGGATTTTGGTCAGCAGGTGTGCAAGGCCACGTTTGAAGATCTACATGTGTAAGTAAGATCATTTGAGTTGCAGGTTATTGCAAGCTTATGGGAGATCTACTTGAAGTACTTTGAGTACTTGTGTACTGATAGGGTTATTACTGACTGGTTGGAGGTGAACACCAATTCTGTGTGTGAGTTGTGTGTTGGGACCATTTTTGATAGGAGAGTGAACTCTTGAGAAGAATTACTGTACACTTGGTGTGGGAAGCTTGAAAGGTATGGAAGAGTGTGGCGTCTCTTCATTGTATTCTTTTTTGGATGAGTATTAATACAGTTTGTGTTGTCTCTAATATTCTGTGTCATTTGTGAATTCTAGTTACTTATTGCTTCTGGTTAATTCCGCATGTTTAGTTGCTAATACAAGGTAATCATATTGTGCTCTTTCTGAGGAGCAAGATCCTAACAAGTGGGATCAGAGCTGTTTGTTGTTCTTGATTCCCCATCAATATTCTTATATTTATTTTGAATAAATGTTTATCAACCCCCATGGTTTGTATAAATGTGAGGTTATATATATTGAGTAATGATCCACTATTAATGAGAACTTGTTTAATAAACATGTAATTGATTTGAGCTTGAATGAAAAGTAGCAGATTCTGATCAATTACTGACTATGAAGACAAGTCCTCATGTGAAAAGGATATCACATCCTCCACATCCTTTATAGTGTTCATGAGAGATGCAAAATAAGATGGCTAATTATCATGAGTCATAAATGTGTGATTAAGTGTTTGGAAAATAATATCTTGGAAAATTATTGCTTTTTGAAGTGATTCTAATATAAATATTTTCGCTGATGTATTTCTCAACTGATCAAATATATCAAATTCTCTTTGTTGATATTTGGGTCCTAAGGTAGTGTGTTATGGATGGGGGGATGGTAGGGTTACATTGCTCGTGCATAGACTAAGGAGTCAACCTATTTTTCCTAGTGAAATCTCAGACCATAGGATCTATTAGTTGTTATGGGTGAGTAGTTGAGGGATGTGAACATAGATAATCAAGTGGTCTAGGTAGAGGCAGAACAAAATGAATCCTCTAAGTCCTTGATCATCTAGGAGTAATTGGAGGTAATTAAAATTGAGCCATATAACAATGATCTAGAAAAAAAGGGAGTCACATGAAGGAGGACCAGTGTGTAAAACAAGCTTAGCTCTAGCCAAATCCATGATATGAGTAATATACATGTGTACGTTTCTACAAAAAGTTGGTAATAAACATGTTAAGCAAAGTACAAGGCTTTGTACAATGAAGTGAAATATGGCCTCCATCATGATAATCATGGTAATAATCTATAAATTAAGATTGAGTAAATGTTGGAAATGTGAACCCTAGGGTAATCTAGGGTTAGGGTTTTTTGAATTAGGGTTTCTTTGTAAATATTGTAATTATATTCAAATAAATGAAACCCTCATATGAGATTGATTTAATGAGCTAGGTTATGATAAAAAATCATAAAAATAGAAGTATGTAACCCTAATTTAGTGCACAAAAATCTGGGGAATGCAAATTAGGGTTTTGAGTAATATTCAAAGTAAGTTGGGTTCACTAAATGTTTTAACCTTTTAAGGTTTTACCAATGTAAATCCTATGCTAGATTAAAGGGTGGAGTTGTCTAAATTAGTGAAATAATATGCAATAAATAACCATTGATTTATTATAGAATTTAACTTACTTTGACTTTCTAAAAATAGTAATAAATATGTGCAAATAGAGACTTATTTGGAAAACAATTGTCACAAAAGATTTGGGTGCTAAAAATTGGGTTACAAACAAGTTCAAGTGTCATCGATAGGGTCCCTGAGTTAGATTCTTCCCTAGATAGTAGGGCCCTCTTGGATAGTAGTGCCATATGCCTTTAGTCTCCTGAAAATAGCACAAATCTCCTCTTTATAGGATTGTTCCTAATTTTTTGGTTTACCTACTCCTATGTTTTTGGGTTTTGTTCCTGCACACACAAAGTTTGAAACTCTATTTTGTGCATGTAACAATTGATTTATGTTGCAAATCCTAATCCTCCTTGAAAGTATGACATGAGTTAAAAATGTGTGTTCATTAGTAGGATAGGCTAGACATCCTCAACACCCCATTGTGAAGAGAGTTGCGTACATACCAATACTCCAAGGAAGGATCGAGCCTAATGTAGTTCTCCCACCTAGTGCTTGGTGCAAGTGTAAGTGAATGCTAGAATGATAGTGGACTTGAATGCCTTGAGTATGCTTGAGATTGGAAATTTTTGAAATATGGGATTAGGGTATGTGTAAATAGTAGTATCCAAAAGTAGGGTAGACTAGGGATTAATAATATTTATTTTGGTTAATTTGTTTCTTGTTTGAATAGGCTTTTTGCATCTATTTTCCATTTAGTGGATAGAGTTCTAAGAGTCTTGTATTTATAGTGTTTCGTAACTTATGTAAATAATAAAATGTGCTTAAGCTAACCTTAGGAGGGTTACATAGTTGAAAATATATCTATTCAAGAGAGTTTGGGTAAGGGTCACAAGTGTCATGTTGGGGACACTAGCGCCATATGGCTCTAGTGTCTTTAATGTGGTGCCAGTGTCTAACTAATAGGATGTTAGGCATAAAGGGCTAGATCTGGGAATGCAAGTCTGAGACTGTGTTTTGGTTGATTAAAGATGTTTGTGGTCTACATAATAGCTAGAAAAGTGTGATAAAGGCTCTAGGATAGGCATAGGGCTAAGCTAATAATAGGTTGTCTCAAGCAACACTCTTAGCATCAAAATACCACTTTTAGGTGATTACAAGATCCAACACAAAGCATATTCAATCAAGGAGAATGCTCAACATCAACACCAAATATTAAAATCTTAAAAGATGATCTTGAAGGTACTATCAAAAACTATTCTCCTTCTTTAAAGCCTTTAAAAGTTTACTATAAATATGAGCTTCAAAACAATATCTTAGTCAAAATTATGTACAAATCCACTTTTAAGTCATTTGTTACAACTAGGATTAAAGCTGTAAAACTAGGTCTTGTTTACAAGCCTGGTAAAACTTATTAAACTCATCTTCTTCCTCTATTACATAATCATGAAATAGAATATATTAAAAGCCATGAAGAGGTCCATTTTGTCCAATTTGCCTTAATCAAAATCTTCATAAAACCACAAATCCCTGCAAACATCAAACCTGTCTCTTATGTCTCCCTCTGTGATAGAAGACAAGTAGGTATTCATCATGTAAGCCAGTTGTATTTTATCTATTAATTAAATTAAGGGCAAATATGCCATGAATATTATCTTAGTATGGCTATAGGATCCAGATATAAAGGATGTAAAGAAGTCAAGAATGGATCCTTAGAGTTTTAGGTTTATTTTCATCAGTTTATGGCATGAATATGTTTGCCCCTTCCAATATGTATCAGTTAATATCCAAGTCATGTATAGTATGACAAACACCAATAATCCTAAGATTATTAAAATCTTACCCAATGCTAGAAGACTGAATGGTCTAGTAAAACTACAAAAAGGCTTAATAAATGAAATAGAAATCCTATCTGAATGGAAACTATATTGGATTTAAAATGTAGCCACAAAGCTTAATAAAAAGGAGAAATAGATTCATATTACTGATGGATAGAATCTCCATATTCTCCCTTGATCTTTGTTTCAAACCTCTATATTCCATTTAGTAGTCCAATCTCCTAGACCCAGCTCAACCTCTTCACATAGGAACCTTAGAAAGGAAATATTTTTATCAAAATAGAAGATGAAAATATTAATCAGGGACCAAAATTAGAATTTACCCCTCCAATGACACTTGTACAATTCCCATCCTCAAAAGGGAATCCAAATAGTGTCATTATAAACAATCCTAGCATTGATAATATATTACAATATATAAAAGACCTTGATAATGCTTTAGATTGCCTTGAAGAACAAGACAATTGAGAGAAGACAATATCTAATGAAAGGAGAAAAATAGAAGAAAAATTTGAGGAGTAATCTGAATTTAATTTGGACCATTATCTGACAATACTAGAAGAAGGAAGTTTTGAGACACAATCAAATATGGACCAGCCTTTGAAATTTACAAATTCAAAAAAATCTCTAAAAGTAAGGAATATAATCACCATGGAAAAATTTCCCTTCGGGACTTTAGTACAAAATGCTCCCATGGATTTTAGAATCATACTATTCAACTTTGTGTTCTTCCTTTTTTTGCCTTACTCCTGAATATTTTATTAAAAAGGAATTGATATATCACACTAGCCATCCTTATTTTGAAGTCTGCCAAAACTTCCAAGTAATTAGGATCATTAGCCCTAATTTGGCTTTCCAAGAATTCTATCATATCTACTAGTTGATTAACTCTAGAAGAGTCAAGCATGTTGGGGTTTGGTGTGAACAAAATTGACTACCTTATATTTCCCCATGGTGGATTATATTATTCCATAAGTTATGTGGTTCACAAAGTTATCCAACTACTATTGAAATATACAAGTCCATTTTTAGAAAGCTTAATTTTGGTATAAAAGATGGCATTGTAGATAGTAAAAAAACCAAATGGACAACCTTTCCATGCAAATTACAATTATATAATTATTATTTGGTTGATCTCGATATTCTCATATGCAGACCTCCAGGTTTTCTTGCCCAAAGAAATTTTATCCACCCTTTTAAAATCAATTGCATATTAAACAAAGAGTATAATAGAGAACAAATCAATAACTTGATTCTAAAATGTTATCCCATTCAAATTCCATTAAAAGTTTTTTATGGAAGAAATTTTTGTAAATACACTGCTTTAGTTGATTCAGGGTCCAATGTTAATTTTTATCATCCTCGTGTCCTTCAAAATTGGACCCATACTTTGGCACCTTTCCCTATATATATTGTAAATATTTATATCTTTGTCCAATATTTTTATTTAAATGTTCCTCTGTCAGTTGGGGATCATCCTATAGATTTGTCTTTTGTACAAATTGAATATGGCCATTATTACATTGGTCTAGGTAGCCATTTTTATATTCTTTATAATCTTTTACTATTTTTACTACAAATTTTAGTTTTTATTATAAGGGACAGCGACAGTTTGTATCAAGAATTCCATCAGTATTTTATCTTTTTAGTTGCCTTTCATAAACTACAGGAACCAATAATATCAACATGCTCAAAGGAGGTACCTCACAATCCTATGATAAAAGACAAAACAAGAAATCCAAGTTCTTCTCAATGCTTTACTTTTTGTCATCTACTTAACAGTAACATAAAACTAATTGTAGAATCATGGTATGCCAATAAATGGCTACAAAATTTTAAGGATAAAATTCATCAGGTAAGTATTAGAAAAAGATACTCTATTGATATATTTATCCATAAATTATCCAGAGAAAACTAGTCTATAGAAGGGATGGAAAGAATTTTCAGATTGATAAAGATTGAAGTAGTGAGTAAAGTTTGTATCCCCAAATCACAATTTGAAAATCATGTTGATATTGAAGGAGTTAGCCTACACACTGATCCACCCAGAGTCCTCAACATAATCCATAATAGATTCTTTAGATTAATTCTTCAATTACATGTCTAATTATTTAATCATTGAAGAATTCTATAGGATACCCAGGGTAGAATTATATAACTACCAACACCTTCAATGCCCTTCTAAAATCATTATCTTCGATTTGTAGACACCCCATTTTTGCCACAACTAGCTTCCAACTGGCTTCAGATTGATTTCTACCAAATAATGCAAAATAAGCCCAGGAATTACTAAATAGCCCAATTTCATCTACACATCAAACATTAGTGCTCAGAATCATGTTGAGGCATCCCTGTTTGGGGTATTATCATGTACGCAATAGTAAACTCTCACCAACTTTGGACCCATTAAGTGGGGCACTTGAACAATTCTTAAAGTGTAAAAATGCTAAGCAAATGAATTAACTAATAAAATCAAATTAAATTCTTAAGTGAAATTTCCATGTGCAATTAGTGAAATTGAATTTTGCAAAAAAGAAATTTCAATATAAATGAGGCCGTGACGATGTCATCATCCTTAAATTCAAGGAATTGAAAATATCTTCCTTAAAGCGATAAATTTTTGAAATAAAGAGCCATTCTTAATAAATAGGATCTTAACCTCTCACGAATTCATCTCCATTCAACATGTGACCTAGCAAATTGATAGTTTGGACTTTAGACCCATTAAGCAAGGCATTTGAACAATTCCTAAAGTGCAAAAAGCTAAGCAGAATGAATTAACTAAACAAATCAAATTAAATGCTCAAGTGAAATTTCCATTTGCAATTAGTGAAATTGAATTTTACAAAAAAAAAATTTCAATAAAAATGAAGTCATGATGATGTCATCATCCTCAAAGTCAAGGAATTGAAAATATCTTCCATGAAGTCATAAATTCATAAATGGAGAGCCATGCTTAATAAATAGGATCTTTATCCCAAATATTAAATACTTGTCCCCTCCTTAACTCAACTAGGGTTAGTTTGAACTCAACTACAATTAACTCTAACCTGACTACACTTGGGTTAGAGTTAGTTTGGAGGGCTATAAACACAAAACATCACACATTGTTTAAGAAGCTTCTTTTATGTAATGTTAAGATGCTAAATTATTAAGCCAATCTAACCTAAAGCCCAACATTACCGAGGTGACAAGGAGAGGTGGTGCAATAAGCTCCATTGCCAAAGAATCCTTGATCACACAACCGAGCACATCAATTCATTGCCAACATAGAACTCTTGCTCTCATGGAAGGTAAAATTGTTTGTTTTGTCTTTATTTAATAGTTACTTGTATTGTTCACTTGCTCTTTCAATGTCTAGGCTAGAGGTGTAAGTTTTATTAGTGTGTTTTTTGATTGATTTTGATCATACTAACATGATACTAATCTTCCCTCTTGGATTCCTATTGATCACATAATGGCACGTTCAATGGGACCCACACCCCATCAAGCTCTTCATATGGCCTTTTATAATCTTTTGCTAATAATTTTCATGCTAAATTTTTGATTTCATGGACAAAAAGTGAAGAAATTGAGCTCTCGACTAAGACACAACCAGATGCAGTTTTACATTAAGAGATGTAGTTTTGCACTGAGAGATGTAGTTTTGCACTGACATGTGTGGTTTTGCATTAATAGATGCAATTTTTTACTAAGAAATGTGGTTTTGCATTGAGAGATGCAATTTTACATTGACAGATGTAGTTTTACACTAATAGATGTGGTTTTGCACCGAGAGATGCAATTTTGCACTGACATAGGTGGTTTTGCACTGTCAAAAGAAGTTTTGCACTACAAGAGTTAGTTTTCCACTACAAGAGCAATTTTGCATTGTCAGAGGGAGTTTTGCAGTATGTAAACAAAAACATGATAGCTTGAAATGGAAGATTGATTGCTAATTAGCTCTTTGGCCTAGAGATAAGAAACCCCCCTAACATTTTTTTTAGGAACCAAGGTGAATCAAGGAAGATTTAAACACTTAAAATTTTCATTCTCACTTATGTTTTGGTGCATAGAAAAACTAAAAATCTTTGATTTTATCTTTTGAAGTTTGAAAATATCAACAATAAAGCTAAGGGGCCAAATTTCATTTCACATCTTTCTTAGTAATTTAGAAAGAAAAAAAATCTTAGACTAAGTGCTCTTAAGAGATTTGTTTTTGTTTATAATTTATTTTACATATTGAACTTTGCGTGTATGCTCTCCCGCCATCTCATTTAGGGAACTTAGGTGACCAAAAATGCCTTGTTCATTACCTTGTTGCTTAGTCTATGCCTAGAGGGATTGTCGTTTATGCTCTCCCTGAGTTCGAGTAACTTGGGTGATTCAAAAAATGACATTTAAAGTCCTAGTTTCTTTTATTTATTTTATTACATTTGGCTTGTGGGCAAAATTTCATCAGCTCCCCATAAGTTCTTTAGGGTAGCATTAAGTAAGGATTTAATCTCCTAACATCATTTCAACCCCACTCCATAGTGGGGTATATAAATTAAGGCACACAATACCTAGATTGCCAGGGGGTTAACTGACTAGCCTCTCTGATCCTACAAAAACCTAGGCTAGGTCTAGCTAAACATTAGAATCTATTAAGCAGTACACAGATATAGTCGATATGCAATGGAATAAACCCTTGCATAGTAAGTTAGTCAGTATGAACCTAATTGACATGATTTTACCCCTTATATTAGCCACACTTGGGACCATCTAGAATGCATGAAACTTATTAGATTTTAGACAAAGCCCCACTTGCCATGAAATTTCATGCCAAATGCCAAGTGCTCCTCACTCTAAGTTTGTGCCACGTATCAATGCTTGAGAGATAGAGGGGGCATAAAAACTCTAACTACACTTGTACTTTATTTTTTGGATTAACACTTAACTCCTCACAAGCATTGGTATATCGATGGAAACTTTGGTTGAAGCTATGCATACTCATGTCAGTTATAAAAATAGGATGAGCCATTTGGTCTATTTCTATTTTCTTTAATTTTTATGTGTTTTAAAGACTAAAATTTGTTTGTTTGTCACAAGTCCAAAATGAGTCTAAACCAATCACATGTTTGTACACCACTTTAGCCTAAGAGGTGTTATTTTATTTGTTTAATACCACACTTTTACCTTAGACATTTTCAAAACAACATTTGTGTGTGTGTGTGTGTGTGTGTGTGTGTGTGTGTGTGTGACTTGTTTAATGAGGCATCGTTATGTTACCCATTTTATCCCCTATTTTTACCTTGGAGTTTTGAAACAAAAACCATTGTCATACCTTTTGCGTAATATAACATCGTTATGTTGCTCGTATTATTTCAAAACTTTGCCTTATGTCAAACTAAATTTAAAACCATGTATGCCTTTGGTCTACAATTGGTATCATTATGTCATCTATTTGGGTCTAGAATGTTATCTAATTGAGAACCCAAGTCTTCTAAACCAAGTTTTAAATTTGTCTTGTGAAGTTTAGATTCAAACATTGAGTGGTTCATACCTATGCCTTGCTTGATTTTGGCTTTGATGTTTACCTCTTACCTTTGAATTGTGAAACTTGGACTAATTTTATGATTACTTCAAAGACTCCTTTACCTAGATTTAGTAAGTGGTTTATTTTTTGTGTACCTCGAGTCTATTTATTACCTTGAACTAAGGTTGAAACTCCCTTTTCAAGTACAACCTTAAGCACAATTAGTTTACATTTGAGTCTTGCATATCACTTGGGGTTGAATATTTTACTCATCGTTCTTATTTTTTCTTACTTAAGATTGAATTTCCTAATTGGTTTTAGGTGTGTGCCTAAGTTCCAATATCTTATACGAAGTTCAAGTTTGTTTTTGAATCCATGTGCCTAGATTGAGTCCGAGTGTTTCAAATTATTTTAGAGTTAGATTAATTGCCTTACAAGTTTTACCTCAACCAAGTTTGATTTTAAAGTTTAGCTTTGTGCCTTGTTTCCAAAGACCTAACATTTACCTTTTTATTTTTTAGACCTAGTTATTTTAAAGTCTAGCTTTGTGCCTTGTTTCCAAAGACCTAACATTTGCCTTTCCATTTTTCAAACCTAGTTTGTTTTAAAAGTCTGGTTGTGTGCCTTGTTTTCAAAAACCTAGCATTTACCTTCTAGTTCTTATACCTAGTTATTTTAAAGTATAGCTTTGTGCCTTAGTTTCATAGACCTAACATTTGCCTTATTTTTTAGGTTTTGTTTATAACTTTTGAGACTAGCTTAATGCCTTGTTCCCAAAGACCTAACACCATTTTTTATTCTTAGACCTAGATTAGATTTTATTCGAAACACTTTGTCAAAATCAGCATTCAGATTTGTCTTTCAAAATTGACCATTTGTGTGCAAGACATTAGACTTTAAGGACATTCAATACCAAGCTTATCATCGATAATTTTTAGAGAAGAGTTCCATTCCTAGGCCAATTTTAGACCAAGTTTGATATTTAGACCAACTTTTTAGACATAGGAAACATCAACCCATTATTTTAAACCACATTCTAAGAGTTTTGTGAACCCTAGACCTTTCTCTTTGTGAAACATTAGTCATGGATTCAGATATTCCTCACTATACATGTAATGGAACCATATACAATCCAAATTATGAAAACATGGTCACAAATGGTACTTTTGTTCAAGACCCATATGGTGATGATGTAGTTTGTGAGATGGATCCCTATCCTCATTACATTGATCAATATATGGAACAAATCTAAGATCCATTAGCACACTGCTTGGTTAATACACCTCCTTATCCAGGTTAGGACCTAGAACAAATAGCTCAATACCTTGCTAGTGTGCCATTTGTTGTCAAACAAGTCCAAAAACAACCTTACTACATTACCATGCCTTTAACATATGACCCATACTTGTTATATTGTCACTTGATTGAAAATAAGGACTAATTTTTAGTCAAAGATGGAGAGGTAGGGGCCAAGTTTCTAGAAGACTTCCCCCATGAAAACCTACCTAGTCCAGTCAAAGTGCCTAAAAATGTACCTTACACCCAAACTGCCAAACATGCCTCTAATAGTTACCCTCAAGCACTCATACCAATGACAAACCAAGATCCAAATATGGTTGCAAGAGGAAAGGTACCCATGGAGGAGCAATTCATGCAAATGTAACAATCATATCAAACTTACCTTAATCTAGTGAGAAATTTCAATGCCATGGCCATATTGAATGTTCCACTTATAAAACTAACTCCTTTAATAGGAGTGCCAGTTGATTTTTTAGGTAATGGTAATCTAGGTGTAGATCCATTTCCCCAAAGTAATTCATTAGGTGACATGTTCAATGTCCCATTAATTGAGGAAGTGATTATGGCTTCTATGTAGGACCATGTGCCAAACATAGTGGATAACACATAAGTGTCTTTTTATTCAGGCCAAAGTGGGTTAAATGCACCAAAAAATAACCCTTAACAACAAGTGTCATTAGATAATACCACGAGTGGTTCATAGTAACAGGGTATAGGAATGCCTAGTTTCCAATCAGAACAGGTTACTCCCACTCCTCAACTAATGACTTATTCATGCATGCAACAAGGGATAAGTAATCAATCGCCGATCAATGTTTTTCCTCAATAAGTGATGAATGTTATCCCACCTTAATAGGTGACAATAAATATTCCATGGCCATATGCACAGACAAATTTACCACCATGATAGAGGCAGAACACTACACCACCTCAATAGGGAGTAACAAAAGTTTCACCTCAATAGGTAACAATAAATGTTCCACCTCAACATGTAGTGACCAATGTATCTCTACAATCATAAATGTTGTCTAATCAGCAACATATTTCTATTGGTCAAATATAAATTCCAAGCACCCAACAAATATCTAGTTCACAATAGGTGTTTATTCAATAAAGAGGTGCCAACGTCCAACAAGTACATATTAGGAAATTATTTCCTTTTACTCAACAAGTGCCACATATTCAAAGATAGGGCCTTGGTCAATAGTAAGTTCCCTTTATTCATCTAGGTTCGACTAGTTGATGATAAATCCCTAATCAACCTTAGTAGCTATAGTATATTATGCAAATCCATATCCTTCCATCATAACCCTAATCCCCTCAGACCCTAGGCCATATTATGAATATGAACCATAATACTTACCAATAATGTATGCAATATCAATAGCCTAATCCCAATGCATGGATGCATATTCCTGGTCAATTGGTCCATCAAACCAACATTCCACAGTACTCCATACTTCCATTATACCCTGGTTATGGTAATCCACCTTTGACCACCTAGCCAAAACCATAACCAAATGTGTCCTCAAGTTTCTTGAACCAAGAACTGCAACAAATGAAGGATGTGATTGTAACCATTTAGATAAGAAAGTAGACCAAGAAATTTAAATCGAATGATGTGTGTTCATACCCATTTAACATGGAGTATCTTCATATACCATTCCCTTTAGGTTGTGAACCATCAAAATTTAACAAGTTTAAGGGTAAAGGAGACCCTAAGGGGCATTTAACAAAGTTCTTTGGCACTTTCTAACCAGTGGCCTATAATGACATTTACCTACTCTTTTTTCTTCGGAGTCTAGCTAGACATGCTTTGGAGTGGTTTCTCAAGTTACCAAAGAATTCAATATCTAACTTTGATGATCTCATAGACAAATTTGTACATCATTTTCCTACAATTTTGAACATGATATTTTAGTAGTTGATTTAAGTCAAGCCAAACAGAAAGTTGTTTGGAGATTTATGAGCTACTTATAGAGATGGAGAGTGCTTGCTAGTCACTTCACCCATAACTTACCAGATAAACAATTGAAAGTTGTGTTTACCAAAAAATTACACAGTGAAATATCTTACCACTTGGAGCTTTAGTGTGAACACACATTTAAGGATATAAATGAGAAAGGCATATAGATTGAAAAGGCCATTATAAACAAAGGGATTATCAAGTTGTATTACTCAAATTAGAATTAGAGCCAAAACCAAAATACAGGCCCAAGTCAGAACCCTAGCCTAGTCCAAGCATAAGCATCTACATGAGTTCAATCTAATAACTATGAAAAACCCAAACCATACAATCGCAATAAGAACAATGTAAGTAATGGAGTAATTGAGTCACATCATGTTCAAATGATGAAAACAACATCTGCTTACCCTATGCCACATATGTAGTTTATTCCACAAATATAACCTATCCAACAAGCACAACATATGCCTCAACCCAAGCAAGCTCCTGAAATGCTATAACCACCACCTTTGCAAACCCCTCCTCCAATAAGAAGGCCCCCTCCAAGAAGAAGGCCCATTCCTAGAGTCTTCAGCGACCTTAGTGAGCCCATTGAAGTAGTGTTTCATAAACTATCCATGGCTAATATGATTAGTTGATCGATTCCAAAACACTATCTTAAGGGTATACCATATCCAGATAGTACAAAGAGCATGAGTTCTATGAATACCATTATTTTTATGGATATTTTATATGCCATTATGTGCAATTGAAGCACCTTAATGAAAATACGTTGGAAAATGGGGAAACCTTGCAAGATAATAGAGCATCTACTTGCCATCAAAACCTGGTATCTACTAGAATCCTTTTCCATAACATAACAATGCCAATCAAAAATAGTAACAACAAAGACCATAACAACAACAACAACAATAATAACAACAGTATCAGTAACAACCACAATAACAACAATAGTATCAGTTACAACAATAATAATGTCAATCGATTGAAAGGAACCAAGGCCAAAATGACCCCAACAACCAACAAACTTACCACATAGTTGTTCATGACTACAATAAAGTTGCAGGGCATATTACAACAAGTCATGTATTTACCATTACCTTCAATCCTAAACCAAATGCCAACAGACTAGGACTATTATCTAACAATGCCAATCAACCTACCAATGCCAATAATCCTTCCTTAACCTGTGATCGTAACAACAACCAAGGATTACCATTTTAGGACCTTGTATCGATAACTCTTCATCGTCTTGTAACTACAACCAGGCGCACTAACAATTAAGAATTATCCTCTCTAGACCATCTCCATAAGTTTCTAGTTACGATGATCTTGTATCCAATCCAGGTTGTGCAATCACAACTCGATGGTCTAAAATCACCATCTTAGGCCCACAACCTCCTACCACTGAACCAATCAACCCACTGTGTCAACTAGGAATAAGCCACTTACCATTGCTAAGGAAAACACATATGAAACTATGGAACAACTCCAAAAGACACCCACATAAATCTGCATTTTAGATTTATTGTGTACGTATGTCATCCACAAGAATATCCTTATAGAATTCTTAGGCCAATCCCAAGTTCCAAATAACATTACTCCAAATAAATTTAAAGCTTTGGTGGGACACCTAGCCCTAGGCCAATATTTAACCTTTGACCAGAGTGATATGTCATCCGTTGGCCCTCTCTATCATAAGTTATTTTACATTAAAGTTGTCATCATGTGACACAAAGTCAAACGTGTCCTCATAGACAATGGATTGGGCCTACATATTGTGTCTATAAAGCTAATCAATCATCTGGGATATACAACAACCAACCTTTAGCTAGAGACTATTACTATCAAGGCTTATGACAATGAAGAGCAAGAATCACAAGAAACCATAAGTTTGCTAGTGATCATTGGGTCTTTAACCCACAATACACTTTTCCATGTGCTAGACCTAAACCTATTATATAATTTGATTTTTGGTAGACCATGGATACATGAAATTTGTGCAATCCTTTCAACATTGCACCAATGTATCAAGTTTCCTCACTCATGGATGGAGGTAACTATCCATGGAGATTTACAACCATATGAAGACTACAAGCATTTGAAGGTTGAATATGAAAGTTATAATTACCATTTTAGTCTTGACCTAGTACCCAAAAAGGACAAAGATAAAGAGATACTTGTTGAATTACTAGAGGCCAATTTTTATAGACCCGGATAGCCTTGCCTCATCTTCACATATGCCTCTTATTGAAATGTCTAATCATTTTACCATTTTAGATAATGGTCCGTGAGTGTATTTTACCCATGACACGTTCCATATTTACAAGCTTCCACAAAATCCCAAGACCTATGGAAGGCCTAAAGCTAAGCTAGCTTGCATGGAATGGTGACAAAAAGGAAAGGAAAGGCTTCATATCCTATCACTTGTTATTTTCACACATGCCACTTGACATGAACAGGACCCACTTACCAATGATGATTCCTAGTTATATAATGACAAATTGGCTAATTCCTTCCAAAGTGTCAAGTATCTTTATTCCTAATAGGATCATGGATAACCAAGCATATGAAGGCAAAGGCCTTAGACCAAATCAACAGGGTACTCTTGAGCCTATTTCTATGACTAGATACAAAGGAACTTATGATCTCAGATGTAAACTACGTGGGGGTGACCCCACATATCTTATTCATGTTCTAATGCCAACAACAATTGATGACAATGTTGATAGTGAATCAGAGTCTGATCATAGAATATACTAAGACCTTGTCAGTACCAAATTGTTTGAGCCATATACCATTTGCACCATAACACCAATAATATAACATTCCCCACTTCCCCTTTATCATCCTCAACTTATATACTAGGACCAATAATAATCCATAATACCTTTAGATGATTTTGAGAATGATGAAGCATTTTATGATTTTCAAGGCCTAAGAGACAATGTTTCGTTGGAAGACCACAAATAAGGGTTTTCTATCAAACTAGGTCCTACAACTTATTTTAGAGAGTGGGTGAACACCCTTAGCCAAAAACAAAAGAATAACACATTGAGGTCCCAAAGTGAAAACATCTTTGAGGCACTTTTGGACCAAAGAAAAATTAAAGAGAATGGTTATTCTTTTGGTGAAAACCTATTTCAAGCACCATTAGACAGGGGTGTCCACCTTTTCTCGAGTGAAGATCATGAGACCACCAATGACAAACTTATTTTTTGGTCTGAGTTCAATATAGAGGAACAACATGTCTTTGATCAAATTGTCTGAAAATGTCTTACAAAATTTGTTACATGGCCATTACTATCGTTAGGTGATTCAAATTCATCCTGGTTGGGTGTCTAGAGAGATTAAAAACCTAGTCTGACTAGAGAACTTTGCCATTGTAAGCTAATTTACATTCTTACTAACTACTTTCAAAGATGGCTCGACTCTTGTAGTAGAGGATATTATAGAAGTTAACATTGAGACTCCAAATGACCCAAAGTGGATCAAATTAGGTGTGTCCCTCACTAAGGAGGAACGTGGATTTTTTACAACCTTTTTGCAGGAGTTTGTTGACATTTTTGCATGGGCCTAATCAGACATGTTTGGTTTGACCCCACCTTGGTTATACACCACCTTGTTGTACATCTTGATGCCAAACTTGTGAAGTAGAAACTATGTAAAATGCATCCTCATATTATTATGTTAGTTAAGAAAGAGTTGGAAAAACTCTTGAAAGCGAGATGCATAAGACTGATCAAGTATTTAAAGTGGATCTCAAATATTGTGCTTGTTAGTAAAAATCCATAAAGGATCAAAATCTACAATGATTTTAGAGACATAAATAAGACCTGCCCTAATGATGTCTTTCCTCTACAAAAGATTGACATGATAGTTGACTCCACGGTCGGGTATGAAAGGTTTTCCCTTATGGATGGCCTTTTAGGATATAACCAAATCAGGATCGTGCTAGAAGACCACTGAAAAATAGCATTCACCACTCCTTGGGGGATGTTTTTCTATCAGGTTATGTTGTTCAGCCTAAAGAATGTTAGGGCCACATACCAGAGAGCTATGACCATTATATTTCATGACATGATGCATGATAATGTTGAAAACTATGTCAATGACATATTGGGTAAATCTAAAACCCATGCAGATCATTTAATCATACTACAAAGGATATTTGAAAGGATTCATGAGTACTAGGTTTGACTTAATCCCAAGTAGTGTGTTTTTTATGTCACTTCAGGCAAATTATTAGGTTTTATTATCTCTCACCGAGGTATTGAAGTTGATCTTGCCAAAGTACAAGCCATTATTGAGATACTACCACATTTCACTTTGAAGCAGTTCCATAGTTTGTAGGGCAAAATCCAATCTATCAAACATTTTTTTTTGTAGTTGGCTGATAAATTCCATCCCTTCACTCATTTATTGAATAAAGGTTTTATTTTTTTTGGGATGAAGAATATTAGAAAGCCTTTGAGTGCTTGAAGAAATACCTAGCTAATCTAAATGTTCTATTACCACCAATGTTAGGAAGGCCATTTCTATTGTATTTATCTGCCATTGGTAATGCCCTGGGGGCACTTTTAGCCCAACATGATGAAAATGGAAAAGAACACATCATGTATTTTCTAAGTCATACATTGGTAGCATATGAACATAATTATATACTAATAGAAAAAGCTTGTTTAGCTATGGTATTTGTAGTTCACAAGTTGCATCATTACATGCTTAAGAACAAGACCATAGTCATTGCCAAAGTAGATATACTTAAGTATCTACTATCCAAAATAGATTTATAAGGCCACATGGGTAAGTGGTTCATGTTTTTGAGCGAATTTGAGATTGAGTATAACAATCAAAAGGCCATAAAGGGTCAAGTACATGTAGATCAACTTGTTGAAGCTCTTCTTTTGCATTTTTAGATGAGTCCATCATGACCATCATAGAAACACCTCTTGAGGAGCAGCACCAAAAGTTGTATTTTGATGGGTCCTTCACATCTCATGGATCAGAGGTAGGCCTACTATTTATCACACCACAGGGGGATCTCATTCCCAAATCATTTTGTATTAGCTTTCCTTGTACTAATAACATGGCCGAATATGAAGCACTCATTGTTGGGCTTTGTAAAGTAGTAAATGGAACATTCAACATCTCATGGTTCATGGTGATTCTCAACTAATCATCAATTAGGTTACAAACCAATTCCAGACCAAAAATGATAAGTTGGTACCATACAAGGCCTTGATGGACATTATCAAGTAATAGATTGCCCATTTTCAGTTTGAACACATACCTTAGGCCAATAACAGGATAATAGACACCATGAATACCATTAGTTATTTGATCTGTAGCACAAACAAGGAAAAATACTATCATTTCCTCATTGAACATCTTCTGGTGCTTGCTCATGAAACTTCAATCATTAAAATTATTTGTGACATTATTAGTCCCAATTCTATTTGGTACTCAGACCTATATAACTACCTTCATGACCACGTCTTTCCTCCTGACCTTTCATATAAACAATAAAAATCCTTTATGCACCAAGCCTCTAGATATACCCTACTCAGCCCAACCCTTTATTACAAAAGCTTTGATGGAACTTTACTTTGTTGTTTGAATTTGATAGAAGCCGCATTAGTGTTGAGGGAAGTTCATGAAAGAGTATGTGGAGCCCACACCAGCGGGGCCATCTTTGCCAAAAAAATCCATTATACTAGTTACCATTAGCCAACCATGGAAGCAAATGCAACTTCTTATGTAAAAATATGTGATAAACGTCAAAGGCATGCCAATTTGATTCATGCTCTAGCTAGAACACTTAAACCAATGCTTATACCATGGTTATTTTCAATGTGGGGACTCGATCTTGTGGAAAAGATTAACCCTACCTCATCTGATGGCCATAAACACATCCTCACCACCATCGAGTATTTGACCAAGTGGGTTAAAGTTATACCCCTCACTTACATGACTAGAAATCAAATTTCCAAATTCATATTCAACCATCTCTTATGATGTTATGGTATCCCATCTGAGATTATATTTGATAATGGAAGATTATTTAAAAATAAGGATGTCAAAACATCTGTGTTGAGTTTAACATCACCTAACATCTGTCCACCGCATATTATCTATAAGGTAATGTATAAACAAAGACATCTAACAAGACCATTATAGACATTCTCAAGAAGATTGTCAATGATGTTGGCCACAATTGGCACCTACAAATATTTTGTGCCCTTTGGGCTTACTATACTAATTATTGTACTCCAACAGGAGCCACACCATATTCTCTCATCTATAACACTAAGGCCATTCTTCCCATCGAGATCGAGTTGCCTTCTCTGAGTATCTCATTGAAACACATCTTGGATGATGAGGATTATAGAGTAGCTCACCTGTAACAACTAGAGTTACTAGACAAAAAATGCATGGTTGACATAAATAGCCTTTAAGCATATCAAAACCGGTTACATGGTCAGTATAACCGGTGTGTCAAACACAAAGAGTTTGAGCTTGGTGATCTTATCCTCAAAGAAAACCAAAGAAACACCATGATCTAAAAGAAGAAGAAAGGCAAGTTCAAGCCTAATTAGATAGGCCCTTATGTCATTATTGCTAATTATGGATCTAGAGCTTACAGGTTAACTACACTGAATGGAGATGAAATTGATGAGCCCATGAACATAATACACCTCAAGAATTATTTGATTTGAGAGACCTGAAGTATTATCTGAGGATCATTTACATCATACCATACTTTCACCTTCCTTATACCATATTTGTATATCATTCCTTCCATACCTTCCCTATTGACCAAAATTGTTTTACCCTCCCCCTCTTTGACCTTGGTTCCAATCCATTAGTTCTTTGGGCACCTTTAGTGCGGAGATTCAAATGAAGTTTTAGAAAGTGATTTAGTATTTAAAAAGGAGACAACATCTAGGAGTAATATGACAATGGTTTGGCAATTGCATTCTTCATTGTTGTCACGTTCTATTCCATTCATGGTGCTACTAATTATAACCACCTTCAGGCAAATTAATATCATTGACCCATGTTGTTGTTTCCTACTTATAACTTCCTATGGGAAAATTAAGAGCAACACCTTTAGTATGCATTGATGCATCATCTTGACATTATTGTTGCTATACTATGCCATTTTCCCAATTCACGAACTTGTTACTACCTAGTTAGATTCCTTCACTATAAGGTAGAACTATAGTGAATTAAGGTCCTAATGGGACTATGTAAATAGTGCTTGATTCACATTGAGGTTAGCTCAGTCACCCCTTTGCCACACTCTTACCATTTTGTGAGCAATTTAAGTTTGTATGCTCTCGTCATTTTATGAGCATGTTTAATCCACACTCTCAATGTTTTATGAGCAATTTTAATTTGAATGCTCTCGTCATTTTATGAGCATTTAAGTTTGAATGCTCTCACCATTTTAAAAGTAACCTAAGCCACGCTCTCACCATTTTGTGAGTTGGACCATTCTATATCTCATAATTCTCGTTCGAGTTTAGATGCTTAGAAAATCTCAAAAACATTGGTAAACAAATGTAAAAAAATCCTAAAAATCCTAAAATCATGAAAAATGGCTTAAAATTTCCATAGAGATACAAAATCATCAATTTTTTTGGGGTTGGGCCATATTGTTTGTTCATATTATTTTTAGATCACCTTAGTCTTTTTCCTCCCACTTACGGGAGAACTACATCAGCCTGAGGTCTGTATGGTAGTACTATGTAGGCAACACTTAGATACATGGGGTACCCTGAGTTAGCTTGACTGCACCTTCCTTTCTTTTTTGACCACTTATTTTCCTTAAGGATCTTAGGACCCCTAAATATTTTACGAGTAACCACTCGTCATTTAGTTTCCCCGTCCTTGTTGGCCTCAAGCTATATGCTCTCACCATTTTTTGAGTCTATATTGTGAGAATTGTGTATTTGACTTTGATATACTAATGACCACTTGGATTAATCTTACGCTTTCACCATTTTGTGAGCACCTTCATCTTACATTCTCATTATTTTGTGAGCTCATTCTCCTTCCAAGCCTTAGATGTAGTAGACACTATGGATTACCAATCCAGTTCCTTTGTAGATACTCATCTCTTGACTTTTAGTGTGGTTTTAATCTAAACCATACTCTTGTGCTTACGAGATTTATTTGTGTTGATGTTTTCATAATTGTGAACATCATCCCTCTCTTTTTATGTGCATTCATTATTTTGTGAGACCATTCCCATATTCTTCTACTTGACCATCATGTTTATGTGTCATCAATTTTATTTTGTCTCATATCCTGGGAGAACTACATTTGACATGAAGTTTATGTTGTATCTTGGATCCATGAAACTATGTAGGCAAGGTCCACTTGCCTAGTGTATCCAGAGGCAGCTCGACTACTCCTTCCTTTTCTTCTATTCCCCCAATTTTATTTGTTTGTTTCATTGTCTCTTATAGCTTAGGGGTAATGTTTATTGTCTTGTTTGTGTCATTATTTCCCTATAGCCTAGAGGTAACTTTGTGCCAATTGTTATTTCATTGTTATACCTATGTCATTGCTATCTAGTTTAGGGTCACTCTATCACCAAGAGTAACACCTCTATTACACCTACACGAATAATTTGTTTTTTGTTTGCATTAACATTATAATTAACCCTTGTTTATCTTTTATATTTATTTGTTTAAAATAGTTTGTTTATTGCACTTTTATTTACTTTAGATTGTACGTTATTTGTTTGTGTCTTTATTTTTGTTTATTGGTGTTTTATTTTATTTGTTTGTTTGCCTGTTTATTTGTTTTCATTATTGTGCCTTGACTTAGTATGAATGTATTCATTGGGCAATTCCTTACGCATGATACTTAAGTCCATCCATATTCATATGTCAACATTATCGTCATAGTTTTTATCATTGATGCATTATTTTCACTTGTTTATTAGATTAGGTGTTAGTCCTTATGCATATTACGGCTAGGTCATCACAGTGTTTTATATTATGGTGCATATTGTCATGTGTTACAACAAAAATTAGTTTGGTGGATCTTAAAAGTAATGGTGTTGCAGTACTTCTCCTTGTTCCCACTTGACAAATTCCTGACCTACCCTAATATTATCCAAATACATTGTAATTAAATCACAAATGAATTTTAATCCCTATTAGTTAGGATGTGCATCTCTATACTGATAGGTAACCCAAATTCATGCCTATCCTCTATATTGACTTACTCTTACTCCATCCTCCCTGTTGGGCCAAATCACAGTGCTACTAATTATAATCACCTTTGGGCATATCATTATGTTTTGATCTATCTGGATGTTAATGCTTATAACCACCTTTGGGCAAATCATTATGTTTTTATCTATCTGGATGTTAATGCTTATAACCACCTTTGGGCAAATCATTGATCATTTTCCTACCTTACTGCGGCATGTTTTCATTGTGCTAGTGATTATAAACACCTTTGGATAAATCATTATCTCTATCCACCCTATCAGGGCATTTTTCATTATGTTAATGATTATAACCGCCTTTGGGCAAATCATTATTTTCACTTCACTATGCCGATGATTATAACTGCCTTTGGGCAAATCATCTTTTTTATGTGCCCTAATAGGGCATCTTATTGTGCCACTAATTAGAATCGCCTTTGGGTAAATAAAATTTCCCCCCTTTTTTTACCTCTTGGTCGCATCATTTCTTTCTTTTTGAGGGAATGTTCATCGATCTTTTTTGCCACCCACTCTCTCGAGGGAGCATGAAGGCTCATCCATCACCTTTTGGGGCATTAGACATTAATGAATATTTTTTCATTCTTTGATAAGACTTTAATGTGCCTCTGTCTTGAAATGCCTTCCCAAATAGGGGCAAACTATAGACACCCCATTTTGACCACAACTAGTTTTCAATTGGACTTCAAATTGATTTCTGCCGAATAATGTAAATTAAGCATGAGAATTAATGAATATCTTAATTTTGTCTGCACATCAGACATTAGTGCTTAGAAACATGTTGAGGTATCCTTATTTAGGGTATTATCCTATATGCAATAATAACCTCTCATGAATTCATCTCCAACTAACTTACGACTTAGCAAATTGACAAATTGGCCTTTGAACCCATTAAGTGGGGCACTTGAATAATTCCTAAAGTACAAAAAAACTAAGCAAAATGAATCAACTAATCAAATTAAATTAAATGCTTGAGTGAAATTTTCACGTGCAATTAGTGATATTAAATTTTGTAAAAAAGAAATTTCAATAAAAATAAGGTCATGATGATGTCACCATCCTCAAAGTCAAGGAATTGAAAATATCTTCTCTAAATTCATAAATTCAAAAACGGAGAGCCATGTTTAATAAATAGGATCTCTATCCCAAATATTAAATGTTCGTCCTCTCCTTAACTCAACTAAGGTTAGTTTAAACTCAATTATAGTTAACTATAACAGTTAGGGTTAGAGTTAGTTTGGAGGGCTATAAATATAAAGCCTCACCCATTGTTCAAAAAGCTTCATTTGTGTAATGTTATGATGCTAAATTATGAAGCCAAGCCAAGCCAAAGCCTAACATTACCAAGGTGACAAGGAGAGGTGGCGCAAGAAGCTCCGTTGCCAAAGAATTTTTGATCACACAATTGAGCACATCAATTCATTGCTAACATATAACTCTTGCTCTCACGAAAGGTAAAATTATTTGTTTTATCTTCATTTGATAGTTACTTGTATTGTTCACTTGCTCTTTGAGTGTTTAGGCTAGAGATGTAAGTTTTATTAGTGTATTTTTTGATTGATTTTGATTGTACTAACACGATACTGATCTATCCTTCTGGATTCCTATTGATCATACAATTCACAAGTAAAGATAAATAAAGGCCCACATTTTTTTAATGGCATGACTATGACAATGTAATTAATGGCACTGTGGTCCAAAGAATTTCTCAATGGCCAATCTTCTATATAGAAAACAATCTTTCATCACCATATTTCAAAGATAACAGAGAAGAATAATGATGGCATATGTTTAATAGTTTTTCTATAAAACTATTCATCTTGTGGAACAAACACCACATGGTTTAATGGTTATAACCACAAAACCATGTGTCAGAGAAATGATACTTCTCATATGATTTGAGTGGAGGTACCCTAAAAACACTCCGGTATGGTGACCATGGTTTTATGTTGTTAACCCAAAACCATACGGCCAAGTGTTTGTCAATCATTATTTAGTTTGATAGATACAAACCAAATCTATCAGTTTGAGTGAACATTAATCACTCCTTTATCAGAGTTGTCATATGAAGCATGGTGGATGCCAAAACATTATATTTTATATCTTATCTTTTCAAATGATAGCACATCAACATTACCTCTTTCCTTCTACAACAAGTATTAATTCAATTATAAAAGGACATCCAAATACTGGCATCTTCATACATATAAATGGCCTCAAGCTCAGGATCAAGATCAAATAATAGAAGAATTCTTCCAGCATCATTTGCAGATTATAGGAGACTAAGCCTTCAACTATCCAAAAGAGACAGACAAATCAGGTATGGCTTTCAAAAGATTTTCTGCAAAGTATTAAAGAACATCTCTTGGCAGAAATAATTGATAAGATCCTATCCTATTGGTATTCAAAGCATGCTTTTGAGGCAATAAGTATCCCTAATATTTGGTATACTGGAAATATCCAAATAAAGAATGATAAGCTTTATGTGCTCAATTTTCATTTTGATCATATAGTTTTTGGAATGCTTCATCAAATAGAAAGAAAACATGGAGAATTAAATTTTTCTACAGAGACTTGTACATTTTTTTAACCTTTCACCAAAGAGACTACTTCATGTTTTGAATAGTTAATTCCGGAACTTTACAAGAAAATGCCTCCATGGTTGAAAGTTTTATTTTTAATTTATAATCCCCTATTTAAGGGTTATGAGAGTCCTTATAGTTTGTTTTGTGATAATTCTTCTTTGTGTTTCTATTTGGGATACTATAACATCCAATTCATTGTTAAATATAGAGGATGTGAAATTTATGAAAATCTTGATAAAAATAGAAAAATTCAACATCGCTATGAATATTATTTCCATGATATTGTTGAAGATTATATTGAAGAAGATAATATTCAAAAATTACTACTTGTCTTAGTTATCTCGAAGAAAGAAGGTTAAAAGATTATGTTTACAATAGTCATCCTATGAATAATAATGAAGACGAAAGCTATGACTCAGATTGGCAGCTTCCAAGCCTCTGAAGAAGTCTGAAGAAATTGGTTTTGTCTTTGCACTAGTTAAATATGACAGAGTCGTAGAATTCAACTACGAAAATAAACTGGATACTTTACTTTGATATGACCTTTGTCGGCCATGCCTAAAAGATTTCTCTATCAATTATTTCATCAAAATGACAAGAATCTCTGTACATATTATGTAATTAATTATTTTGCTTTGTAAAAAAAACTTTGTGACAAACATCGATGACAGAGATTCTATTAGGACCCACAAGTCTCTTTCTCTTTAAGTAAAGTTGTTAACTAATGATTTAGGTTTCCAAATAAAGATTCTCTTTTACTTGCCTAGCTAGTCTTCCTTCTCCTATAAAATAAAGACCCTCGCTCATTGCAGACAAGATTAGTTCACTGGTTTTAGTGAGTCTCAAGAAGTCATAATATGTATAAGTTTGTCGAAAGCTTGGTGTATGCTCTCCTCTCGTATTTAATGTGATCTTGAGGATCAAAAACCAATTCTCTGTTTTGTATCTATATTAATCTATTTTGTAAATCTTATGTTTTAAATAATATAAAAAATCATAATCATTTGGCCAACACTCTCCACTACTAATTTGTATCAATTAACTGACTAAAATCTTAAAGAAATCAATAATTAATACTATATTTCACAACTAAAAAAATAAAGAATAATTATATAAATCTTAAGTTCCGTATGCTTTTGTAACTCTCAATTTTATTTTCTTAAAAATAATTACCCCTTATTTTAAAATACAAATATTTTGTGAAGAATTTTCTAAATTTGTAATAATACATAACACAGCGGCACAAAATTATAGAGGGAATAACCAGGATCCCTATTTTAGACCAAATCCAATGAAAGTTTAATGCCTAGGCGGTGAAGAAGGAAAAAAAAATGGCGGGATTGGGTTCGGCCGCAATGGAAGGTCCTCCCGAGGTCACCCTGGAAACTTCCATCGGTTCTATTACAGTCGAGGTTGGCTTACTTCATCTTTACTCCACTTCATGTTCCCTTCATTCTTACAAACTCACTGTCATAATGGATACATACAGCTCTACAACAAGCACGCTCCCAAGACCTGCAGGAATTTCGTGGAGCTTTCAAGGAGAGCTTACTACAACGATGTCAAATTTCACCGCATAATCAAGGTACCATTTATTCCCTAAAGTCTGCAATATATAGGCTTCATTTCTTCCTCCTCCTTTTTCTTCATGTTTGTTGTTGGACAGGATTTCATGGTGCAAGGTGGGGACCCAACTGGCACAGGAAGGGGCGGCGAATCAATATACGGGTAAGTATTCATCTCTTTGCCTGCAGTGTCTTCTAAATTTCAACAGGGTAAAGCCTCTATATTCAGCTTTTGAACCCAACCTTGTTGTTTAATCTTTGCAGCTTAACAATTTTAAAAATTGGACTTGTTCGAAGGGCTATCGAAATTCGCTAGACATGTTAGTATTCTTTTTGATAATTAAGCGAGGGTTTTACAGGAAAAAAATCAAACCAGGCCAAATTTACCACAGAGTCTAATATCACATTCAGGGATCCAAGATAATGTCTTTCACATCCATAAATGACTGCATACTGAACCTTTAAACAATACTGCCTATTCTAATTACCAAATCTTCCAAAGGCCAGGTAGAGATAAGACCGATAAATGAAAAACAAAAGAAATGTGTCTTTGCCAGAACTAGTATCAGGTTTGATGTTTCTGGACCTGGCTAGCTTCTCAAGTGTTTCGTATTCATTTGGGATGGGCTTTAGGAGAGTGGCCTGCTCTTTGACAACTGGTCTTGTGCGAGCTACGGCATGTACAGGACCTGCTTAGGAAATTTCAGGGGGTTAAAAAGCATCTCTAGGGATTTCATGAGTATCCTAGTCCTTAATTCTTCATCTCTATTCCTCTGTAATACCCTCCTGCCACCCTTACCGGCTGATAAAAAACACAACTGGACCACCTGCAGGCATTTCCACCTGTGACTGAGCCGAAACATCTCCAGAAGCTCCCATCGTAGACCCCACCACCACCACCTTCTTTCTTATCCTTGTGTTAAAGCTAAGGGTAAACTTCGCCTTGCTGTGGAAGTCAATCTCCATGGCCTCTGTGTTAAGAGGTCCTTCAAACATCACACCTTTATTCAAACATCACACCTTTACCTTTACCCACCGCTCCTTGAGATTGGATTTGAGCAACATTATGAGGTGAGAGATGATGGATGTGGTGTCCATCTTCCCTGCAGTCCTCCCTGAAGATTGAGTTTTTTACGCACAGCTGCTAGGGAATGTTTAATGTCATTCACAAAATTGTCCAACCCAGTCATAGAGGCCATGAGTGTGCTCTCAAGAGAAGAAACTGTAGCTTTCATAGCTTTCATAGATCTTTTTATCTAGTTCTTTACAGACTTATGAATGAAATCACAGCATAAGCTATGCGACACAGAAAGATAGCTGTTTAAAAAACTTTTTTTAATCGACTCCCATTTGAGCAGCCAACCTACCAGGACTCTCAGTCGCATTTCCTAGTATTTTCTTCAAATAATCTACTAGAAAAAGGAGTTGAGGTTTCTAAAATTTCTACCTTGGAGTATGGTTGCTAGAGCTTGCACTTGACCCCTTCTTTCCTCCACGAGCTTTCTATGCCGTGGTTGAGACAGACGAGCCAGGTATAGAGCCGAGCAGGATGCAGAGTTTTTGAGGCTCAGAGGCAGCAGATGAAGATGAATAGGGGATGGTTAGGAGGTTGGTGGGGTAAGTAATCCCCACTTACAAAATCGGTTACATTATTCATGATGACAAAATATCTCTAAAATTCCTGCTGCCACTCTATGCCAATATTAATGCATTCACCCCATGCCACCTCACCTTGATAATTAATAATGGGGTTTGGAATTAAATTCAAATGTAAATCTAAGTGTAAAATTCTAAACATTCCTCCTATTTTATTAAGTTTTAAAATTTTCATCAAGGGAGAGGGCCTACGCGATGTCCCTCACTTATAATGGGAGCATAGGGCTTCTAGACATACCCAAGTATCTTTAACCCTGTATTGAATAAGAGGAATGCAGCCTACCGAATGCCTTCATTTTCCAGGAAGTCTGCCACCTTGTCAGCCTCTTGTAAACAGTGTTGAACAGAAACCTCATTGAGTTGTTGAGCAAGTATATATGACTCTCCTAATATCCCTTTCACTTTCCATATTGGAGTGAATAGCTTGATCATAGCTTCGATTAAAATGGCTCGAGTCTTCCTTGATTATAAGCTTGTCACAACAGCTTTTTATTGCTAGCCGTATATCTTGGACCAGTCCTTTAGTCCCTCCCTCATTTTTTAAGTGTCAAAGGGAATATGAAGTTAAAAACCCTCAATCATCTTGCCATACTCATTTATGATAATTCTTCTAGTCCCAACAGTACCGAGATTCCCACTGGATCTTGTTAATAATTGACTTGGATATTCCAACTTACATTTCTTCACCATGGATTTACAGTTTGCCTATGTGCTGATACAATGAAAATCATCTTAGTTTCCTGTAGAAGTATGCGTAGTTTAAATAATTGGATTTTTAGCTTCAGAGCTTCTTTTTTAGGGAATGGCCTTAAGCCTCTAAGATTTCATTTAAAAAAATACAATAAAATGAGCTACCAGCACATGCAAACTCTCTGAATAAATTTGTGCACTGTCTTGCATCAGATAGCACATGAATAAGTGTTATTGATCATAAATGATTCTATTTTTTCTACGTGCACATCTCTACCATCTTGATTTAGAAAATAAGATCTGATCTTGTAGAGACTAGCAAGTATTCAATATTTTGGTTGGAAATTTTATTATTACTAGATTGTGAACTCAGATTCTCATGTATGTCTGAACATCTGGTCTTGAAATGTTTATCTTTGAGTGATTAAGTAGTGCCTAAAGATCCCTCTTTTTTTCATAAGAAACATTATTCCTAATGAACGACTCCATAAGAAAGCAAGCTTATAATGGTGGTTGTAGAACATGTTTCCAAAATGCCTTTTTTAAATCTGTTAAAATTTGACAATTCTTTCAGTGTTCTCGAGGTAGCCAACTTGTCAACAACCTATTAAACATCTTTGAAAATTGGAAGACTATTGTAGGGACAAAGCAATTGAGTAAAAGATTTGCTTTAGTATCGATTTTCTGTAGTTGGGGATAGGTGATTTGGATTTGATTGGCAATCTGGTGTACAACACATTAAATTGCAAAAATCCAATGTATTATAAAAGCAATGAAACCACAACAAAGGGAAATGAATTTAATAAGCACAGATAATATTTATTGCAATTTAAAGGAAAACTTTATTAAAAAGGAGAGTTTTTTACAAAAGGGTAGCAATCCCTGTGAAAAAGTTTGTTGCCTCAGAATGACTTCGCTCCTATTCGGGCAAAGCACCTCACTATATAAAATCAAGTACATGAAGAGATGAAAAGAATCACAGGGGAAGATGAAGCATTCCATTTTGGGAATCCAAGAAGTCATCTGCTAAGCATAGATGAGGAGAAAATGAGCTGGTGGATAAGGACAAATGAATTTGGTAGTTATACTCAAATTTGGGTCAGAATTTTATTTTTCCATTTTCGGGTCTTTCACAATGGATTCTAGGGGTCAAACTTGGCTGAACAGAGTTTGGCATCCTTTCATCATGTTGTAAACATTCTTAAGCTTACCAAATTCTTTTGAACAAGGGCATTTCGAGCTACAGTCACCAAGTTATTTCCTTGACAAGGTGACCTATTAGTTTTGCTTAATATTTCTCAAAATGTTGTCCAAATTGCCACCTGGGCTATTTACTCCTCCTTGAGAAGCAATGGCCTCCATCCTGTTAAGATCTCGTATCAAATGTGGAAATTTCCTCTTTATATGATTCTTTGTGCACCACTTTCCCTAGTGGATGAGCTGACGTATTACTTTCACAACCTGATATCCACTCGTAGTTGTTCTGCTGCATTTCATGTGATTGAAAACATGGTGCACTTTGAGGTTGCATGGAAGATTGAGCTTGAAGATATTCTCTACCATTGGTGATAGTGTATTGATCATATTTGAGAGGTCTAATTTTCCTGTCTGACCCTTTTGGTCTCTCCTTTTGTAAAATCAACTACAACAAAGGCAAATGATTGCAATAAGTACATATAATGCATATTGTAGTGTAAATGAAAGTTTTATTGAAAACGAGAGTTATTTACAGAAAGGTATTAAACTTTGTGAAGATATGTTTTGCTATGGAATACTCTGCTCCCCTTTCTCACCATATACAATCAATTACACCAGGAAAGGAAATGAATCAAAGGGGAAGATTAAGTATTCTAGCTTGTGTACTAAAGAAGTAAACCCGTTATGCATGAATGAGGGCAAACGGGATTGGTGGATAAGGGCAAACAATTTTGATAGTTATACTCAAATTTGTGTCAAAACTGTATTATGCCATTTTTTCAGGCCTTTTGGAGTGGATTTTGGGGGTCAAACTTTGAAATGGAATTCAAAGTGCTTTCTTAATGTTATACACATCCTAAGCAATCCGACACTTTTTGGATGGGGATCATTTTGAGATAAAGTTGTGAAGAAATGCCCCTGATAAGGTGACCTATTAGTTTTACTCGTATTTTCTCAAAATTGTCTTGAACTACTACCTAGATCTCTTGCCACTTTGTGAAGAAATAACCTCATTGCATCAAGTTATTAGACGAAATGTGGAAATTTCCTCTCTATTTGATTCTTGATGAACTACTTTCCTTGGTGGATGATCTGGCTTGCTTTCATACCCTGATAGAGTGGTATTATCTGGTTTTAACTACCACCCAGATCTCTTGCCACTCTATAAGTAGAAATGGCCTCCACTGCATCAAAGTTATTAGATGAAATATGGAAATTTCCTCTCTATCTGATTCTTGATGAACCACTTTCCTTGGTGGATGATCTGGTCTGCTTTCACAGCCTGATAGAGTGGTATTATTTGGTTTCAGGTGTCCATAGTCTTTGTATCCATTATCTGATCTACTATCCCTAGAGTAGCACAGTCAATGGTGGAATTTGTAGTTGTTTTGTTGCATCTAATGTGTCCAATAGTGGTGGGAAATATGGCCAAAGAAGCTTCACATTTAAAACAAGATGGAATCCAAGGTAGGGTGGAAAACTGAGCTTGAAGGTGTTCTCTCCCACCTGCTTGTTGATAGTGTGTATGGACCATAGTTGAGAGGTTTGAGTTTCATGTTTGGTCCTTTTAGTCTCTCCTCCTACAAATGCAACCACAACAAAGGAAAATGAATCCAATAAGCACAAATAATATATATTTAAATGCAAAAGAAAGCTTTATCGAAAATGAAAGTTATTATAGAAAGGTAATACTCTCTATGAAGAGATGTTTTGCTATGGAACTAATCCCCTCCCCTTCAGGGGCATCATCTCACTATATACAATCAGGCACATCAAGAAATGAAAAGACTCAAGATGGAAGATGAAGCATTCCACCTTGGGAACCCAAGAAGTCATGTAATGCATGGACTAGGAAAACCCAGATCGGTGGATAAGGACAAACAAATTTGTCGGTTGTACCTGATTTTGGGTCAGAATTATGTTTTCATATATGGGCCTTATGGAATGATTTTTTGGGGTCAAACTTTGCCAAATGGACTTCCGCACCCCTTTCATCATGTTGTACATGTCCTAAGCTTTCTGATGCTCTTTGAATGAGAACATTTTGTGCTATGGCTGCAAAGTTATGCTCCCGTCTAGATGACCTATTAGTTTTGGTCGGTATTTTATCACAATTTTGTCTTGAACTGCCATTTGGATCAATAGGCATTTTCATGTGTGCCTTTTAGTGGTGTTTCTAACTATAGTTCAAATCTTGTTAGATGTGGAGTCTAGGTTCATGCACTTTCCAAGATATATTCCTAGCCCTTTAGTTAGGTTGGTAGCTTTGGTAGATTGTTTGAAGATTGTACTAATCCCAATTTGCAGGCAAGGATGATATTCCTTATTGGTTGAAGACAAATCTTCTTGCTTTCTTCAGGTTTGTAACATCTTTTTTGAGCCCCCCTGTATTTCAACATGTAAATTTCTATTTGGTTGTTCGATGTTCTTGGACAAATTGTTTGGTGAACTTTTGTTTCTAAACCCTGAGTTTGTTTGTTGGTCAGAATATGGTGTCTCTAAGGGTGTTGTTTATACAAGTGAAGCTTCATAGCATTTGCATATTTTACTTGCAGAACATAATATCATTTATGTGTATTTTTCACTTCACGACATCCCTTTGATATTACTTTTGTGTCAATACCTAGTTATTACTTTACAATTGAATATAATTTCAAATTGAAAATTTGTTCTCTCCCTATTGGTGCTTCTCCTTGCTCTATACTCATCATCCCTGGAATTTAATAATAGTCTTCTTGTAGGTTCTTAATTTAGATGCATGGTAGATGTTTTGTGTTCTTCTCACAAGTTCTCTGTTTGTGTTTCCCTTTTCTTCCAGTCTATTGTTTTTCCCATTTGTGCTATTGGCACATGTTTACATGCATTTGTGCAGTGATATTTAAAGTTAATATTTTCTTTTCACTTGTAATTTAGAATAACTTTTACCCAACTCACTTGTAATGTAGCATGTTTTGGCATTAAAGCCACTATTGGCACATTCTTGGTTTATGTCTGTCAGGTTAGCTAGTAAGTTTGTAAAGAATGATCATACATGCTGTCTTGATTAACAAAGTAGTGCATTTTCTTACTAATTATTTATTTTTGATGTTGACAGCCCCAAATTTGAAGATGAAATCACTCGTGAGCTGAAACACACTGGAGCTGGAATCTTATCCATGGCAAATGCAGGTCCCAACTCAAATGGCAGCCAATTCTTCATCACACTAGCCCCGACACCATGGCTTGATGGTACTTATTTATGTGGCATTAAATAAATTGGTTTGGAGTTTTTTTATCTTGTATATGATAAAGAAATATTTGCTTATAAATGGTTTTTAGAACTCAAAAGCATTGCATTGTTTTTGAGGATCGTGTCATTTGTATACTGTTTGAATTTTTTGTGGAAACTTTTTTTGCCTAATTACATAACTATTATGATCAACCCTTTCATGGCAAAACTGTTTGGAAGTATGGTTGAACGTAAAATTAGCTACTGGGCTGAAAAACAAGGAAAGAGGGCAAAAGGGCAAGTCTAAGAGATCATTGCTTCACTTTCAGGCATTTAATAGAAAAGGTATGGTGCAACAAAGGAGAAGGAAGTCTTTTCTTGCTTCATTGACTTAAAAAAAGCATGACATAATTCCTAGAAACAAGTTGTGGGGCAGTATGGAGGAACTTGGAGTTCCAAAGGAATACGAGGCAGTAGTCCACCAGCTTTATGAGTATTGATCAGGTTAGAGCCAAGATCAGGTCACACAAGATTTTCGGAATGCTTTCGTAGCGACATAGGGGTTAAACAAAGATGTCCACTATCAACCACGTTATTTGGTCTCTATAATGACAAACAAGAGGAATGGATAGATAAACTAGGGGCTGGTGGAGTCCACATAGCTAGTTACGTGATACAACTCCAATATGCAAATGATCTTTTTTTGACCGTAACAACAACCCAAAGCCTTAGAGCTCTTTTGCAAAATGATCGGGATGCAAGTTAACATTACCAAACTAAGATTTTGATCTTCTCACGCCGAAAAGATAAGAAGCATATAAGCTTCATATTTGAGAGGAATCCACTTGAGAAAGAAAGAAATTATATTAATATCCATGAATGACCAAAAGTGGGTCAATGGGACTCGAGAATACATCTAATTACGATAGAAAGTGCTAGGGTAAAAGGACCCTAGGAACAACAACTAACTGAAAACAAGGAAGAGGAACAAAAGCATTTAAAATAAATGGGGTAAACCCAACAAGGTATAGCCCCCAACCCATGTGGTTAGGGTGTCAATACAAATAGCCATGTGGGGGGAGAAAGAATCCCTAAAGTGCATGCTCTAATGAAAGTTGGAAACACTGGATGGTAGTCCCATCAAACTTCTGTGACCATCCCTGAGATAGAGGAACCATTTGTGTCGTCATTTATCACCATGAAAGGGCCAATGCAGGATATGATAATGCTCATCGGTGAGTGTCTAGGGTTGATGGGGCTAGGTTGGGTAATTCAAATAGGAAGCAAAACACTCCCCCTAGAATCTCTCCAAACATCCAAGGTTGAAGAAACCTCATGGCAATGAAGAAACTTGAAATATGTGCTTGTCCTTGCTGTCTGGGAAGTGGTCGTGAAGGAGCATATCTACAATGCTGAGGAGTAGATCCATGACGTTGATTAGGAGTGAATACCTGTCCTTGAGAGCTAGCGTGCTAGGGTACCTTAGTAGGAGTGTTGCGTAGAGATGAGCTCCGCCTCATTGACCTACTCCCCTCAGTGTGTGAAGCAACAATATTCGAAGGGCTCTTAATGCCACCAACCTCTGTGAAGGATTGAAAGAATGAGGTGATCAGCCTAGGGGCCCCTTTCAAGGACTTGCGTTGAAGGGTGACAACCTCCTGAAGAAAAAGGCCTAGGCATCGTTGATTCGTGTATAAAAGAAAGCAGATATAAGGTGCCCGAATCTTTGTAAAGATAGTGGTATCTCTCCCAAATCTCATATTAAGTAGGGCATCTAAAAATGAAGTGCTCCACAGTCTCTACCTCTTGAAGGGAGTAGAGATGATAGATCTAGTCCGCACGTGGAATATGATGATTAATCTCAACCCACAACTGTTATGAGCACAACCTCAATTTGTTGAGGGGAAACCTCAAGTCGTGAGACCAATGATGCTAGAGATAGATAGGGCGATGAATGACACCATCCACCACCCACAAGAAATGCTAAGCGTGAAAGGCAAGCTTGGGGTTGAGCAACTGAGGATGAGAGGTCCAAGTGACTTATATGTATTGCCCGTAGATATTCTCTTAGACAACTCTAATGATGACCTCCTTTAAGGGAAGATGTTGACGAGGGGCATCCAAAGAGTACTTGAAAGGAAGTAATCTATCAATAGAGATGCCAATAGACCAGAAGAGCAAACTAGTCTCAGAATACCAACAATGTTGACGTCTATCGGGGCCCAAAGTTGCAATCCTCTTTAAAGAACATAGGGCTAAGTATGGATACCTCCCATGACTTGAAGTTGAATCCCCCATGGTTTTGAGTCTGTTAATGTATAGAGTAAGCCTGGAGATAGCCTCAAGGTGCAAAGGTTGGGAGGCAAACTCAACTTGGACAATGCATTGAGGAACAATCCATTTGCAATGGGTCATATGTTAAATCATGGGACTTTGGACCCTCTCAATATGAGCCCAATAAACAGACCCTAGATTAGGTCCCAAAACCTTGGACCCATACAAAACTGTAGGCTTCATGACTGTATCAAAGAGTTGCCTCTTCGAAGGGATATCTTGGAAGTGGATGTAAAAACATTGGCACTTCAAGACAAAAAGAGAGGCATATCCCTCGCAAAGGCATGATCGAGGGGCATGATTCATATTAATATGTGGTCTGGAAATTTGGACCCCCAAGTAAGTGTAGGCTGATGTGATCTCCAAACGTTCACCTTTGTAGCGGAACTGGAACCAAGAAAGTGAACATTTGGAGGTGTTGAATATCATGACCTTAGTTTTATGTAATGCCCTCTTTTCAGGATTAGTGCCGTATGAAGACCCTTAGACTTTTAGCCTATTATTGTTTTCCGCAGGTTAAGGGGATGAGAAGAAGGGAAACATGGTTCTGGTGAGCTAAGTTAGCCAAAAACTAACTCATTGTTGGCAACTTATGTTTAAATTTAAAATAAAGGGGGCTTTTCTAATTGGAGTAAGTGAACGCTTAATTAGAAATTAAAAAGTCACTTTATGAATTATAGTAAACAACCCCCACTTGGAGTGCCCCACTTTGGAGATTGAGTTGGGCGAAGGTATAAAAGGAGATGGAGGGGTTCATTTGTGGGATCCATGATTCATCTATCACTTGATTTTGTGAGTTGAGCAATTTTGCTTCGACTTTCAGCTATTGACGATGAAAACCTTTTTCGGCAATGAGATCTTGGGGATGAAAACCCTTAACCTCTATTGGTGGCTCCATTCAGGGGTCACGATTGAGCGAATGATCATTGAACACAGGCTTGGGGTTGATGACTTGTTGGAGGGCTCTTTGGCATGTTGATGTCATCCTTTGGAGCGTTGCCATCACCCTAGGGAGCTGGTTTTGAGGGTTGTTCAATGTGTGGTTTCATCTTGGGCTTGCCCAAGGCTATTTCGTGCTTGATACAACATCAATTTCTCAGTGGGTTGATTAGGTATGATTGAAATTGCATTGGTATGATCTACTCTAAATTAATTAATTTACAGCTTGAAAATATTTTATACAAAAATCAGATTTGAAGTTGTAAGGATTCTACTCTTAAAATAAATGGAGTTCCTAATTGTCAGAAGGGTTTCTATGCGGATTGTATTTTTTCCTGTAATGTTTTATGGATCATTTTCAGAATTTTGTAGGGTTTCAGTAAAATTCTAGAATTTCATTAATTTGCCTTAAAAGGGATATTTCATTGGTATCAGAGCCATCTCTTTGCTAGCTGTGGGGATTAAGTTGTCTGCAGTTTCTTTTACATGTAGGGCAGTGACATAGAGCTTAGGTATTACAAAAGAGAAAGAAGGGTCCAAAACAACAAAGAGAAGGGTTTGAGCAACTAGGGCACAAGAATATGGATGATCCAGATGCAAATCGTGTTCAATTTGAGAAATTTGCCGAAAATCAAGAGTGTATGACATATATGATGGCTGAAATGGTTCGCACCATGCGGGGCATGAATGTATCCCATCCTTCCAATGGTGAGGGGAGTGCTTCAGGGGCCAATGACAACCCCCATCCTACACAAAGAACTGCGTTTGGATCTACAACTAGGCCTTTTCAGCCTAACTTCATTTGTAGATAGGAAGTCATTCTTGAGTTGGAGGTTCAGCATTCAGTGATGGATGATATTGCTGCTAGTTATGCAGAGTACAGGACTCTTCCACTTGAGATCAAGGGAGAAATGACCCTCACTAACTTCATGCAGTTGAAGAGGAACACAGAGGGGCCTATAGCTGATCCTAGACCATGGAATAATCAGAGAGATCTTCAACAAGTTTTGGGAAAGCTCACTTTGTCTACATTTGATGGATCTACCAGGAGCATCACTCGAGCTTGGATCCAAAAGGTGTATACATACCTTTCTCTCCGGCCTATGATGGAAGATGAAGCCATCAAGTTTGTTACTCTACATCTTGAGGGCACAACACATGAATGGTGGTACCATGGATTGGTCACACAAGGGCACAACCTCATCAACTCTTATGATGAGTTCAGCATGAGGTTGATTGAGAGGTTTGATAGGGCTGATCTAGAGATCCATTTTAGGGAGCTAGCGCAGCTAAAACAAAATACTTCCATGGATGATTATGTGGCTGAATTTCAGAGTGTGTTAGTGATAGTACTGGATGTATCCAAAAGGAGGCTTGTGGTATTGTTTGTTGAAGGGTTGGCTGATCCACTTAAGGGTTTGGTCAAGGCTTTCAGCCCTTGTTCTCTCCAAGAAGCCATCAAAAAGGCTTTTGATGTAGAAACAATAGCTCCTAAGGGTGAATTTCTGCCTCTAGGACAACAAATGACATTCTTTTGGGCAGCCTAGGACTTCACCTTCCAAGCAACCAAGGACAGTCCTATATGATCAACAAAGAAGTCCATATCAGCAAGGTAACATGCAACAAAAGGAGTTGCTAAAGACAAACAAAGAAGTGGAATCAAGGAATGAGTTAAGCAGGAGTATTTTGTGTTTCACTTGCAAAGACCCTTGGATGTCGGGTCATCGTTGCCTTGGCAAAGGTCAAGATCATTACATTGAGGTAGTATCGGAAGAAGAAGAAGAAGAAGAAGAAGAAGAAGAAGAAGAAGAAGAACCGAAATAAGAAGAGCAAGAAAAGAAAGAAGAAGTTGACCATATAGAGGGCACCCTCGCCACATTATCCAGTGCTCCTAGATATCATTCTTTTAGAGTGAGAGGAGTATTGAAAGGTAAGAAGGTAATTGTGCTAACTGATAGTGGAGCAACCCACAACTTTATTGATGAAGGTTTGGTATCTAGATTTGGGTTGCAAGCTGAAGATTTCAAGGGCTTTAATGTAACAATGGTGGATGGCTTCACCATCCTATGCACAAAGAAAATTCAACAACTAAACATCACTTTGGGAAGGCATAAGATTGATGATGATTTTCAATGTGGTTAGGATTGGTGAGACTGACATAGTCCTTGGAGTGCAATGACTGCATTATTTAGGAGAATTCACCCAAAATTACCAAATTATGGAGTTGAAATTCAAATCAACAGGTAAAAAAGTAGGGTTGCGTGGTAAGGCCAATGGAGCTCCTATGGTAGTGACAACAACAAGAATGAAAAGGGCTTTTCATAGAGGGCAGGTTGCTTGAGCAACATAGTGCTTTGTGAGTTCTATAGATCAAAAATTGGAGCAACAACAATATCATAAGGATATTTAGCCCATCCTTGATAAGCATGCTAAGGTTTTCGATAGCAATCCACATGGACTACCAATGGATAGAAGCTTTCAACATATCATTGAGTTGGAGCCCGAGACTAAAGCGATAACAACCACTCCATATCGCCATCTTAGAGCCTACAAGGAGGAAATTGAGAAAGCCATCAAAGAGCTCTCAGAGATGGGACACAGAAGGCCTAGCTCTAGTACTTTTGCTTCTTTGGTTGTTCAAGTGAGCGAGGAGGATGGAATGAGGATGTGCATTGACTATCACCTTTTGAACAAAAAGACCATAAAAAATAGGTACCCCATATTTGGGATTGATGAGTTGATTGATGAGCTACATGGAGCCATCGACTTTTCCAAGATTGACTTGAGGACCGAATATCATCAAATTTGGGTAAGAGAAGAGGATGTTCAAAAGACAACTTTTAGTTGTCACTTTGGGCACTATGAATTTTTGGTTATGCCCTTTGGATTAACCAATGCATCAGCAACTTTTTAATCTTGTATGAACAATGTCTTTAGGCAACACTTGAGGAAGTTTGTTTTGGTCTTCTTTGATGACATCCTAGTATATAGTAAAACATGGGAGGAGCATCTCCAACACTTGGACATAGTACTGGGAATTTTGGGATAACAAACACTATTTGCAAAAGAGTGTCTAAGTGTGAGTTTGGGATGTCAGAAATTTTGTATTTAGGTCATGTGATCAATGCCCAAGGAGTCCATGTTGATCAACAAAAGATCCAAGCAATCATGGATTGACCTCCATGTACAACTATGACACATTTGAGAGGTTTTTTGGGCTTATGTAGCTACTATAGAAGGTTTGTCAAAGGATTTTCTCAGCTTACTGTTTCATTGACGGATTTAACCAAAAAGGGATCTTTCGGCTGGTCTAAAACATCACAAGTAGTGTTTGATATACTCAAGGAAGTGATGAGTTCATGCCCGGTACTTGTTGTTCCGGATTTCTCTATCTCTTTTGTGCTGGAATGTGACGTTTTAGGTGAAGCTATAGGGGCTGTTTTGATGCAAAAAGAGCATCCCATTGCCTTTGAGAGCCGGATGATAAAAAAATGTTGGCCATCATGCATGCATTGGCCAAATTCAGGCAATATTTGATTCGAGGTCAAAGTCGATCACAATAGTTTGAAGTACTTTCTTAGCCAAAAGGATTTGAATGATAGACAACAAAATTGGGTAAGTAAACTTCAATTTTATGGCTTTGATATTATGTCAAAGGGAAAAACAATGCAGTTGTTGATGCATTGTCTAGAAAGCCTATTCTTTGCTCCTTGACAGAGGTTACAGCTGATTGGAAGGTTTTTATAACAGCTGAGCATGCAAAGAACAACTTTACTACTGCTGTCCTTGAAGGTAAAAATGAAGATGACAAGTACAAGGTGGAGGATGGTCTTATTTTCTACAAGAATAGGGTCTTTTTGGTTCTTGAGTTTAAGATGAAAAAAGATATAGAGAGCTGTTCATGATACTCCCTTGGCTGGTCTTTTGGGGTATTTAAGACGTACAAACAAGTGAGGGAAAGATTCTTTTGGAAGGGACTCAAGGGAGAGGTCCTTCAATACATCCCAGAGTGCTTCACTTGCCAACAAAATAAAGTTGAGCAAGTTTTTTAGCTGGTTTGTTGTAGTCCTTAATCGTTCTTACTAAAAAATGGGAAAGTATCTCTATGGATTTCATCACGGGATTTGCCATGGTTCAAGGTAAGTGTTGTAGGTTTGTGGTGGTTGATAGGCTTACCAAATATGCACACTTTTTTGCAATTCTAGCCAAGTACAATGTACCTCTAGTCGTTGATATCTTTTTCAAAGAAGTTTTTAAACTTCATGGGCTGGGTAGAAACATTGTGAGTGATAAGGACATGTTCATGAGCTTGTTTTGGCAAGAGCTCTTCCGTTTTATTGACACAAAGTTGACTCCTAGCACTAGCTCTCATCCACAAACCGATGGGCAAACTGAGATAGTGAATAAGTGGATTGAAGGGTACTTAAGGAACTATGTTGCAGGGTAGTAATTAACTTGAATCAAGTGGTTGTACATGGGCGAGCATTGCGACAATACATCATACCACATGTCCATTGGTATGTCTCCCTTTAGAGCCTTGTATGGGTATGATGCACTTTCTTTCGTGGATTTGGTTTTGACGGATAGTAGAGTGCTTGGGGGCAAGGATTTAGTTCAACAAAGTCAAGATATATTAGGGGTGCTCAAGGAGAACCTCCAATGTGCCCAAAATCAACATTTGTATGCAAATCAACACTAGAGCACCTCCAACGTGCCGAAAATCAACAGTTGTATGCAAACCAACACTAGTTGGAGAGGACTTTTGATGTGGGAGACATTGCTTTTTGAGGTTGTAGCCCTATAGGCAATCTTCCCTCAAACATAGTGGGGCAGAGAAGTTCAAACCCATTTCTATGGCCCTTACAGAGTTCAGAGGAGAATTGAAGAGGTTGCTTATGATTTAGAACTGCCAGAGCATAACTGGATCCACAATGTGCTTTATGTTTCGTGCCTCAAAAAGGGACTAGGGTAGCGTATAACTCCTTTCACAGAATTACCACCTTTGGATGATGAGGGCAAGCTGATTTTGATTCCATAATCTATCATAAAGATCAAAGAAAGCTGAAGAATTGAAGCATCATGGAGTACTTGGTTCATTGGAAGGATCTACCCATTGAGGATGCTACGTGGGAAGGGGCAGCTATTTTGCAGCATCCTAGCTTGCAATTGCTTGGGGACGAGCAATTTCGAGAGGGGAGGATTGTAATGTCCTCTTCTTAGCATTAGTGTTGTATGAAGACCCTTAGCTTATTTTGTGGTTTCTTGCAGGGTAAGTGGATGAGGAGAAGGGAAATGTGGTTTTGGTGAGCTAAGTTGGCCAAAAAGTAACATATTGTCAACAACTTATGTTTAAATTTAAAATAAAGGGGACTTTTCTAATTGGAGTAAGTCAACACTTAATTAGAAATTAAAAAGTCACTTTATGAATTATAGTTAAGAAATTAAAAAGTCACTCTACGAATTATAGTAAATAACCCCCCACTTGGAGCGCCCCACTTTGGAGATTGAGTTGGGAGAAAGGTATACAAGAAGATGGAGGGATTCATTTGTGGGATCCATGATTTATCTATCCCATGATTTTATGAGTTGAGCAATTTGATTCTGATTTTAGCTATTGAGGACGAAAACCCTCCTTGACAATAAGATCTTGGGGACGGGAACCCTCAACTTCTGCTGATGGCTTCATTCAGGGGTCACGATTGAGCTAAAAGTCATTGAACACAGGCTAGCATCAATTTTTGGTTGGCGTATCAGCTAGAGGACTGTTTGGGGTTGATGATTTGTTGGAGGGCCCTTTGGTATGCTGACATCATCCTTTGGAGGACAGATGTCACCCTATAGAGTTGGTTTTGAGGGCTGTTCAGCATGTGATTTCATCTTGGGCTTGCCCAAGGCTGTTCGTGCTTGATACAACATCAATTTCCTAGCTGGTTGATTAGTTATGGTTGAATTGCATTGGTGTGATCCGCTGTAATTTAATTAATTTATAACCTGAAAATATTTTATAAAAAAATCAGATTTGAAGTTATAAGGATTCTATTCTTGAAATAAATTGAGTTTCTTAATTGTCCGATGGTTTCTATATGGATTGTATTTTTTCCTATAATGTTTTATGGATCATTTTCAAAATTTTGTACTTTCACATTAGGGTTTCAGTAAAATTCCAGAATTTCATTAATTTGCCCCAAAAGGTATATTTCAATTTTGCTAAGGTTGATCATGAATTGGTGAAGCTCATAGAAATGATCAAGGACATCAAGTTGCCTTTGTAAACCATTGGTAGAGTGAGAGAAGAGAACAACATCATCGACAAAAAGAAGTGTGGCTATCACCACATCATGTAAAATGCAACGATCATTTGCATGGGTATGCTGTTGAAGGAAATCCCCTTATCTCATCAATGTAAATGTTGAAGAGGGTCGGGGAGAGAGGGCATACATGCTTGACCCCAATGGTACTCATCGCAAAGCTAGAAAGACCGCGGGAAGTGCAAAACTGCTCGACAATTGTCTCATAGAGTCTCTAAGCAGTGGTAATGATAGAATCTGGAATGTTGACATCACACAATTTTTGGAAGAGCAGATGTCTTAGAATCAAGTCAAAGGGCTTCTGGAAGTCTTCTAAACAAAAAAAAAGAATTTGGGACACTGATGACGAGCCTCCTCAATGACAACCCAGAGTGTAAAGACATGGTCAATTGTGTAGTTTTCCCTTTTGAAGCTAGCATGCCCCCTCCTCTAAGATTACCTCTCTCCAAGTGCTTTGAAAGTTGCATGTCTAATACCATGGCATAAAGTTTGGCAATCGAATGCCCAATCATAATGGTGTTGTAGTTGCTAGGGTTGGAACTAGCCCCAAACTTATGAATGGGATGGATTATGTGTTGGGACCAAGAACGAGGAAAACCCAAGCGAACGACCTGATTAAAAAGATCTACCAATGGGAAGGCAAGTGAATATACACCATATTTGAGGAACTCAGCATGAAGGTCCTCGCCTTCCGTTGCTTTGTTGGTACATAACTTTTGAAAAGCTCTCTTGATAGTTTTGGTAGAGAAAACAATAGAAGATGATGGTGGATGGGAGATGATGACAACATGTTGCTCTGGGATGCTGTAAAGAGAACTAGCATAGGAAACCCACGCCTGGGGGTTGATGTGAGAAGTGAGGGTTTTCCTTGGGAGGAGAGTGCACCAAAAGGTCTTAGGGGAATGGTATAGTCTTAGAATACAAATACTTAGAGGTTGATTTCACTCACAAGCTCAATGGGGAAACATGCATAACAAAGAGATTCCAAGGAAGGCAGAGGGTAATATCCTCTCTCCAAAATAGGGGATTTGTGGGATTTGAAGATCACCAGGGTCTTGTTTGGGCTCTAGTAGTGCTAGCGGTGCTCCTTGGGTGTGAAGTCTGTACCAATGTTATATCAGGTCTAAAGTGGAGACAAATTGAGAGATTTCAAAAATGTTTAATCACAAGCAACTACAAAATTAAAGTGTTGATTCCATTGAGATACTCCTAGCAGAAACAATAGCAGAAATGATCTTTCTCTATGTGCTTTTTTAATAGAAGCAACAACTTTGATATGTCTCCCAGGGTATATAAATAAAATAGAGAACATGGAGGATAGGTGGCCAAAGGCAGTAATGAGAGAAGAGATGAACAAAAGAAAGAGGATATGGATGAAACAAAACAAACTATGGATGAATAAATGAGACATCAACCTACTTGAATGCCCAATCACCAATCAAGAGATCAAGATTTATGTGAGGGAGAAGTTTATTTTAAGCATGTGGACAAACCAACTCGAGAGGAAAAAGCAATATTGCATGACCAATTTTAACCCCGCTTATGAGCATGACCAAAAAACTTACAGAGGCAAAAATCAAATGGAAAATGAAGATGCTCATAGCCCAATTGAGAATTGGATCACACCAACTTAGATGTGAGATGGACAGGTGGAAGATCCCAAAAGAAAGGTTTGAAGAGAGAATATTTCTTTTACGCACATCAGGTATGGGAGAGTCAGAATGGCACCATATCATGGAATGCTCTGCATATAACTACATTCGAACTAGCTACCTGGAAAGCCTACAAGGGATGTCTATTTCCACCATATTCAAAGAAGAAAACATTTAAAAAAGCGGGGAACTTCTAATCAAAATTCACACTAGGAGAATGAACCTTTAGAGGCAGGACATAACAGAGATTTGAACTAGGGTCCATGCACAAATGTTCTCTTTTTGGCAGCTTCTCATTCCTTTGGTTATGCTTTTTGTTCTTGGAGTGCCATAGACTGTTTTGGTCTTGTGGATGCTATTAAATCGCTATCTATCTATCTATCTCTCTTGTCCATAGGATGTATTTCCTTACCATATTTCCTCCATGTCTTTTTTGTAAGGTCAAAAAGGGACTAAAGCCCACTAATATAGTATTATCATAATAAAAAGCTCTGAATAAATTGGGGGAGTATGTACATAACTATTTGCCACCCTGCAACTAGAGAGCTTCCATGAACTACAAAAAACTACATAACAACTATTATAGACCAAGGAGAAACTGGTCCCTCACGTCATTGACAGTAGGGCTACACTCTAGCTCCTCATTCTCCAAGATCACGGCATTCAGAGTTGCATCCAGCTGAGAAGGCACATAGGTGGCAGGATCAATGCAGAGATTGGTGTAGATGGCATCATTCTTCCTGCCTTGCACAATATCCTCAACCAGAATTTCTTTCAGCCACTTCCAGACCTGCTCCAGCCTACTCATCAGTGTAAACACAAGTTGATGCATGTTTTCATGGCTGGCAAGTATATTGCTAGCCCCAAACATGACAGTCTACACCCCGATGAGATGTGTCACCTTGAAGGTGTCAAGCATCGCGGTTGGATGATTAGGATCCTTCATAGCCTAAAGGATGCAGTCAACTGAAGCTCCCTCTCCCAACCTTGCAGATAACTGTACCCTGAACAAATAAGTGGCTGCCCATTTCAAAAGTTTCTCATCCTTGATACCTTCCAGACAAATAAGTGGCTGCCCATTTCAAAAGTTTCCCATCCTTGATACCTTCCACCAATGCATTTTTCTAGGAGGAGACACATACTTGTGGAAACCCTTTGTCTTTGTTGCCGCTCCCACAGCATGCATTAATGCCAAATGCAAGAGAGTGGGGAGGGATATAAAGGCCTTGACAAGCATCCACCGCTACCTTCCATACCGTCCTTATCCTTTGTCAGGAATCTAGAACAACAAACATGCTCTGATTCCACTGTTAGGATCTAGGAAGCACAATTGATTACCATGTACAAGCAACTTAACATGCGGAATTAAACCAGAAGTAACAAGTAACTAGAATTTAGAAATAACACAGAATATGAGAGACAATACCCAATTGTATTAACACTATTCCAGAAGGAAATACAACAAAGAAGATGCCACAGTCTTCTTCCTTACACACCTCTAGGGCTCCCACACCTCTAGGGCATAAACAGTAAATCTCTTCAAGAGCTCACTCTCTCTTTTACGGTCCCAACACACAACTCAAACACAGAGTTGGTGTTCACCTCCAACCAGTCAGTATCACTACTGCCAGTACACAAGTGCTCCACGCACTCCAAATCCGAGTACTCCACGCACTCCAAGTACACAACGTACTCCAAGTAGATCTCCCATGATCTTGTTATCTGTTGTGTTGCTGTCACCTTTGATCTTGCTACCCCGCAGATCTCCTTTGACCTCGCACACACACACACCTGCAAATCAATGATCTTACTTACCCATGTAGATCTCTCTACACCCTGAAGAACCCTTGTCCTTGCCTCACTAAGTCCTTATGATTCTCCAAACCAGTACCCCGGTGGATCTTCTCTCTGATTTTGCACACCTGCAGACCAACCTGATCATACACACTCGGCACCCCTGTGGAACTAGGAGGAGCTACCCTTGCTCTCTTCACTTTCAGAAGGAGCTAACCAAGCTCAACTCAAACTAGAGCGAATTACAATACAGCGCATGAGTCTATTATATAGATCTCATGCAAACAATAATTAGACATTTAATTACAATAATTAGATCCGCAGCTCAAGACTAAAATTAGCCTCTTAACATGCAAACAACCAGTTCGTTAACAAACTGTTCGTGCAATCGACAGTTCCGAAATCGCACAGGCGACCGACGTCGGTCCCTGTCTGGCTGGAGATGACCGATGTCGGCCTATCCCTGACCGATGTCGGTTTGCTCTGCACTGGATATGACCGATGTCGGTTGATCAGACCTACGCCGGTTGCTCTGCAACTTCTCAACAACCTTCCCATGTTTGCATCAGTGAAGCTTTTAGCTCTACAACCTAACACATACCGTCCTTCCCAATCAATTAAATGCTTCATAATGATATTAACTCAGCAGTGCAAAGAAATGATAATACCATCACATAAACCCATGATTAGTTCGATAAAACTTTGAGACCTGTAGGACTGTAAGGTCCTGCTCCAAAATTGTATTGAGATTTAAATCAAAGATGGGGAACATTATATGAACTAAATTGCTATGAGCGTGATTGAATCCCGCAATAAGATTGGCCATATGATCAACCGCTTTGTTCCCCATCTCTCTAGATACGGGGAATGCTAAGTAATGTGAACCACTTTGCCAACTATACACATTCCTCAATGATGAGAGCTAGTTGCCAATGCTTGCTAGAATTGCTTTTAAAAGCTGCAATGATTAGGTGAACCCTTCTCTATTTCCAAATTAGTCCAATTCTTTTCTTTGTCAGCGTAAGGCCTCTCCAAATAGCCTTAGCTTCCACAAAATTGTTAGAAGCTTTGCCAAGGGCTTTAAAGAAACAAGGAGGGGAGACTCCGTACTATCTCTGAAAATTTCATGTGAGCCAGCCCAATCCAGATTACTTTTAGCCTCTCCATCAAAATTTAGCTTAATAGAGTGATCACACAGGGGCATCCACAATGTGCTTTTAGTAGTTCTACTATTTTTGCTAGCCCTATGAAAAACATTATCAATAACAAAATAATATCAGTATGCTGAGTAAATCTAGTAGCAACAAGCCAACTCAAGAATTTTGGGAGGGTCTTGAAAGGAGGAGAATTTTGGATTTAAAAGGTTTGATCATAGTACCCTTGGAGGGGAGAGGTTGTCCTTTCTCCTGTTTTCATTCTTACAAGCCCTTCCTTTTGGTTAATGATAGGAGGGTTTTCAGTTGACGATCTTAAAAATTTTGGTAGGAAGATTGTAAAATAGCTTCACTCCCAAGCCCTTTCCAAATGGTTTTGCGTAGATCATATGTAGGGGCCATTTTCAATGTAAAATAGCATGGTGCTAAGAATATTTAGAATACAAGTTTCATGCTTTGATTAATAAATTCATTACAATATAACCTTAATAAATAAGATTTTCAAAAAATGGATGGTGTAAGGTAAGCTTGAGCTAAAATTGAGTCATCCGAGGACCATGCATAATTTTAGGAGTTGAGTCATCAGAGAACAATGCATAATTTTTAATATGTAACGTTTTATGGCTATTCCATATTCTTGGAGATTAATAAATCTCTTTTAAAACAAGAAAAGGGTTTCTATACCAAACTATGATGAGATCCTTCTAAGCTAACAGCTAGGAGTGTGGAATAATTGCAAACTCCAAGATTCAGATTGCAAGTGGAAAAGTTGTTGGATCTTAGAAATATAACTTATGTGATTGTGAGTCATTATGCAAATATCCTACGTTGCAGGGGTACGCCCTCCCCCTTGGTGCCTCCTGTTCGGAGACGCCTCTGGCACAGGGACGTCTCGGGTACTCCCGGAGGCGTCCGTGGACGTATCGGAAACGTCTGGCATGGCCACGGACGCCTTCGGGACGTCTCCAGGAGTACCCGGGACGTCTCTGGGCGTGCCCGAGGGATTCCGGCAGAAAAATGGTGAATTTAAAAAAAAAAAACCTCAAAAAATCCTTAAAAAAAAACCCTAAAAACTAAGCAACCCTAAATGTAAAGCCAGTCCGAACCCAATAGTATATAAATAAAATAAACATTTAATATAAGGACATCTAATGTCCTTATACTTTAAGTTATATTTTATTTATATACTTTCAGGATGTTTGAGAGGGGTTTCGGATTGCTAGGAGCTATAATGCAAATTCTAGGTTTTGGAGGATCCTATCATATTTCAGAGTTAGTCAGATTCCAGGGTTTCAGGGTTTCAAACTTAGCCATATTTCAGGGTTTCAAGATTTCAAGGAGACATCATAGGAGGTATGAAGGCTACATGAAGGGATGTATGCGTGATAGAATAGTATGAGAATATCTCTCGCAAAGTGCCACAAGTCGATCCCACCCCATTCCCTGTGCACCCCTTAAGGCATGCACTTGTGAGATTCAATGCACCGATGAGCCCTTGTGAGAGAAAGTGTCAGTAAATCATAAAGTTGAAAAATAAAGGGAGTGGCATTCATGATTTTGTGGACAATCGAGATGATTTATTCTAGATTTGAATGTACATCTTGTCTTTGAAGTAATGAATGAATGAATATTATATATTTTTAAGTGTTTTATTATTTATAGACAAATATTTTCACACTATGTAGTTTCAAGTGTTTTACTAAAAAAATGAGTAATATACAATATATATATACACACACACACACACACACACACACAGATGTACCCACGGCGTATCCAAATCAAGGTTTTTGAAAAATGACGTACCTGCGTACCCGAGACGTCCCAGTACCCGTACCCAAACAACATAGCAAATATCTGGAGAAGGTTTGCTGAGATTGACTAGTTTATTCTTGATATAAAGGGTCCTCTAGTTTACATTGAAAATGTGAATGGAAGTATTTTGCTGCATGATTCAGGAGTGTGCTTTTTATTGGAAACATTTTTATAATGATGGGTCTTTCTATATAGAGGGTGCAACGTGCCATATTGCAGTGGATGCATCAACTTTGTTTGAATTTTGAAATGATTTTGAGAAAAATCTTAGCTAAAAGAGCATTTTCTTTTGCATTCTTACTATGTAGTGGGAGTAATGAATATCACTTGAATACATTAATAAGCTTGAACTTTTCTCTGCAGTGGATCCATCAGCTTTGTTTGAATTTTGAAATGATTTTGAGAAAAATCTTAGCTAAAAGAGCTTTTTTTTTTCGCATTCTAACTATGTACCGGGAGTAATGAATATCACTTGAATACGTTAATAAGAGTGAACTTTGCTCCTACTGTTTTGACTGCCTTTCTCTTATGCATGTGATTTTTTCCAGGGAAACATACAATTTTTGGAAGGGTTTGCAGAGGCATGGAAGTAGTCAAACGGCTTGGAAACGTTCAAACTGATAGGAATGACAGGTATGTTTTTCTTATACTTTTCCTAAACGATGTTGCAAGTGTTCTAGTTTTTGCATATAAAGTTTCCTACTATTGGGGTTAGTTGTTTTAGCTATTCCTAACTTTTACTTGATGTAGTATGATGAGGGTATCTGCCCGCATAGTTTTGGATATCGTCATCTTTAATATTAAAGAATGGCAATTTTACTTGATGTATTAAGATAAAGAAATGTCATCATGGTTTGGGATATCTTTATCTTATATTAATGAAATTTATTTATTTCAAATAGTATTTGATTTCACATTTAGAAGCAAGATTTCCAGCCAAAATTTCTGAGAGTGAATGTTTACATCTTTTCCTGATAGAACCTGTAATGATGATACTGAATCTTAACATTGACAATGACTACATTGCAGTTTGCAGCCAATGCCTGTCTCTGTTTGACATAGAAAACCATTCGTTTATTGGACCTTAATTTATATCTCTCATATCTCTGAAGTTCACTCAGATATAAGGTCTGTTAATGCCGATTACAACAAGGTCTTCAAATCTAGGATTCCCGTTATCAATGTTCCTCGTTCATTGAGTTTTATTTTTGTCAATATTTACTGAGGAGAGTTGCTTTTTCTAGTCTGCTATTCAGATTGTATATCCTTATATATAATGCATTGCAAAAGTAAATGTTTTTTGCCCTTGACCTCAGTTCTCTATATTTCCATAAGTGTTTAGGAGTAGTCCATTCACCAGTGTAGGTTGTGCACTCTAGTCTTTTTCTGGGCATTGTTAAATTTTGTCTTTGACTCAATTTAGTATTGAAGTGTTCAGATTTTGTTAACATAGTTTTCCAATGCTGTTCAATGTGATGGGAAGTTAAAAATTTATCATTTGATTGGCCAGTTTTTTTAATATCTTGCTTTACTCTGCCATGATCTAGTCTCCTCGCTAAAGTGTTTCCTGTTATATTTTACGTTCTTTTCACATTGCTCATTTTTATGATAAGATTATGCATATTGAATTATATAACATGTTTCCTGCAGATGGTCCATATCTGTATAGAAAAATTTGGGCACCTTTCTTTTGATGTGGTTCCTGCCTTTAATTGATGTTTATAGGTAAAAATTGGTATAAGATTTTTAAAGAGTAGATTCTTTTTGGACTATACATCATGTTGCAGGTCTCTACTTATTTCTAATTTAAAATGCATTTTATGTAACATCCTCACTAGGATCTACTTAGAATAACGTGATTTTTTTTTAATTCAATCAACGTATTCTTTCATTAGATTACACCACGAGAACCTAATTAGTGATCCAAATAAAATACTCTAAACATGATAATTGTAAATAAGCATGTGACCTCTACCGGTCACTGATCACAATTATCAGAGGAAACAAAACATAACTAAATATAGAAAGTAATTACAGATGTCCAGCCACAGTAGGTACAAACATACATCCACTGCTGTCAATGTACAATAAGTAAATAATTACATCTCATTAGGTATAATGTTTCAATAATAATAAATACAATACAATGTACAAGATACAAAGCTCCACGAGCATGAGTTCCCCAAATTTCAGTATCTATGGCAATCTTAAGTGTTGTCTCCAAATAAGTACTATTGTGGGGAGGGAGAGTATCATCTGAGCATTTTTTCACACTAACCATAGACCATCAATGCCTCGCACAATCTCCCATTAGGGAATGACCCTCCCTTCAAAGATGAGTAGATAGTGATAGTGTGGGAATCCAGAGAGACAAGTTAGTACTCGCGTGTTGTATGATTTCTAAGAACATGCAGTGTACCATAAAGAAATTCGTTCTAATATGATAACGCACAAACATGTAAATCATACACATGAAATGACAATGTTTAACTAACATTACTTTGGTCAAAGTTTTCAATAGTTATTGATCTCTAAGATCAGTCAAATTCGTACACACCACTTAGTCGAATTACGTTCATCTGGCATTGGTGATACTAATAAGCTAGTGAAGTTCATCTCACTACTCAGTACCAACAATGTGAGATTTGGTTAATATAACCAATAGATTCACACAAATTATTTCCTACTAATATGCTAAAATATAAGAATAATCAAAATGCATACATTTAGTCCATCAAATGTATGAATGAATCTTCACAATATTATTTATCACATAAATTATAAGCAAACAAATACAGTTTATACTAATCTGGGATAATCTATGTTTAGACTGCATAATCTAATTTCTGTAAGTAGATTTGAATACATATTATGTTCTATGACAAACAATAATATCACAGTCCATCATTTCCATGTATACACAACTCAATTTCAACATCTAGTCATAATAAAGTCATAATGCTCATGCCAACATAATCTTTTGTTTAAACAACTTGTTATATTTTTAGGATGCTGTATGCATAGTGTCCAATCCTTCAGGGATCTATGACTTAATTTTTAATAGACAATAAACTATAAATGTAATCACATCTCCCAATGTACTAATACAAGATATATATTAATATACTCATAATATGTACCGCACACAAGTTTTCAATAGTATATAAATATTGTATGTAAATGCCAACAGTCATTTATAATTCTAATCAAGGACTTTATAAGATTTAAACCTTTCGATATGATATCTTTGCTCGGTTTGATCCATGTATAAATGGATCACAGCGACATATAGATCACCGAATATCTTTGCTCGGTAAATAATATCACGGTATATCTGCAAATCAATATCACATGATCAATATCCACAAATCTTGTATACCTAATAAAGAATTTATTGATAGATATCTTTGTAGGAATATACATATATAACTATATTTATAAAGAATATATATAAAGAACTAACCTTAACTTAGTTTTGTTCATTTGCGCCATTCTTCCTAGACTTTGTATTTGTCGGGTATTTATTATCTCAAAACATACAAAATTATGTAACTACAGAGCTAAGACATTGTAACTATACATATCTTAAACTCAAGATACTAGGATTAATTATGGAATACATAATATACGAGTTTAAGCTGGATAGAACATGTCTATCTAGTATTTTAATCATAATCATCATACAAAAATATACAAGAGTATTGTGACCATACAATGTCGTCTATCTAGTATAGTCAAATCATTATGTCTATCTCATTTTCATGAACATATAAACATTATGATTATCATGATAGATAAATATGGTATTTTTATAATATTGAGTGTACTGCTTAAGCTGGTAGGTATATTTAGTGTTTTAATATCCATACCCATGTTCACAGTGTTAGGTACTGTGCTTGAATCCATACCTGACAAAATAGTATATATATATTGAGATTATCTCAAAACGGTATTAGCTCTGATAAGCTTGACCTGATACATTTAGAATATCTACTTTGTATAAATCTAGGGTTTGTTTCTAGAATCGCACATTATACCCAACAATAATTGTTCCGTTAACTTCCACTAAGAAACAATCCAACACTCTTAACACGGCCCACATTTATGAAGCATGTCTATAAAGGTTTTGCATTGCATCTTCTTAATCAATCTATGTTGGTCTGTGATTTTTCTTAATATTATACAAGAACCGTATGCCTACATATTTGTAGATACCTATAAATTATCAAGAGAAATCATATGGCTATAAACAGGGTGCTAAGGCTAATACGTTATGAAAATAGTTATATGTACATCTCTCCACTGTTTTAGGACTAGTTTTATATCAGATCCGCATCCATAACCAGATGTCTATAATAAACTTTCCTCGCTATAACTATATCGTTATCGATAAAGACATATGTGTATTAGTAAACTGTAGGAAACCATATTTATATATATCATTGTCGATAAACACTTATGTCTGTATATTGACATATAAACTGATACTAACACACATGATTTTGTCTTTATGTCAATAACTTACACTAACTATAAATCGCTGTCGATAACTATATATCTTTATGTAAACTTTTTACCAAGATTTGTAGGGCAAAAGCGCCATAAATACACGTTTGCTGTTTTTTTTAACACAGTGCAAACTCACATTTTAGACCCTAAAATGATGCGCCATATGTTCTTCTGTCTGACATCTACGTAGAACTGGGACGATGTTCAAGAGATAAAGGGATTTATGCGATTCTGGAGAGTTTGTATCTTCCGATTCAAGATATGTATTGAGTGACATGGCGGAGGAGGAAACAGAACCGCTCCCCCACCAGCGTAGTGAGAAGTTTGTTATTGCCAGTAGAAGTGTAAAAGTTGTGTGTCATTGCAAGGTGGGAGGAGTTGTTTCAGTTTGCCTTTGTTGATTGCAAGGAGGAATCGTTTGTGGAGGCAGCCAACATTGCAAGGAGGGGGAATTTGTGAAGGCCACCATTGTTTGAATAGGTATTTTTCATTTCTTTCAAGTTTTTTTTCATTTCATTTGTGTTTGATAAATTAATTCAAAATTCAAAAACCTAATTTATTTTTTAGTTTTAGTTATTTAATATTTATTTTTTAAACGTTTAAATATTATGGTTAGTATTTTAATCTTAAGTTCTAACCCTAACTTTTGCGTATGCTTTTATCTCGAACATCGATCTTGAGAATCAAAAACATCGATATTGAGAATTAGAAACAAAGTTAGCTACAATTTTTTTTATAAATTTCTACGTAAATATTAAAATTGAAAGTTAAAAAAAAAACAAATGTATACTTTCTTTATCTAAGCCTAACTTTTGTGTATGCTTTTCTCTCGCGCATTATGCAATTTTGAGAATAAAAAAGTGTTAGTTGCTATTAATTTAAATTTTCAATGTTACGTAAAGTTTAAAAAAATTAAAATGTATAATTATAATTTATTTTTTGCTTGGTTCTAGTTTGATAATATCTTGACGCTGCGTATGCTCTCACCTTGCACCATTTAGGTGATCCTGGTGATCAAAAGTAGATTATGATATCTATGGCATCTAGTTTAACTCCAAGGAGAGGGCATGATAAAACAAATCGGGATGAAACCTCAATTCTAGTCAAATATGACCCTGCTTCTCTTTGGAAACATGTGATGATGCTCAAGAACTTTGTTGGTGGCGGTACTTATTTGTGGGTATGCAATGATTGTCATGCCACTTACAAGTTTTCGTATACTCGAGTCAAAACTCGTTTGATTGGGTATGGACCCGTGGGGATCAAAAAGTGTGACAAAATTTCCAAGTCAAGAATGGTTGAGTACATGAAAGAGCAAGAACAAACAGATGCAACAGTTGTTTTAAAAATCAGATTTAGAACAATACCTCTCCAAAGAAACAAATCAGGAAGACCACCCACAACACCTCCATATGCAAGTCATCTTTTCTTTCAAAGTCAAACTCAAGCTCAATCATTTGCAATTCCCTTGGATGATGAGCAGACACCATTTCACAAAGAACCAAAAGGACCATTGGAAAAAACATTCAATGTCGAAAAGAGGGACATTGTTGATAAGTTGGTTGCCTGATGCATTTATGCATGTGCGCTAGCCTTCAATGTTTTGAGGTCACCCTATTGGCAACAAATGCTAAAAACAGTCAATGAAGCTCCACAAGGTTACACAGGTCCTAGTTATGAGAAGGTTCACACCACACTTTTGGCCAAAGAAGTAAAACATATTCACACTTCTTTGCGGCCAATTAGAGATTCATGGAATGTTTCAGGAGTGTCCATTATCTCAGATAGATGGAAATATGCTCGAAATAGGCTCTTGATTAATGTTGTAGTATGCCCTAAAAGGGCAATGTTTATGAAGGCAATGAATTGCGAGGGCGAAGTGAACGATGCTCAGTTTATTGCAAACATTTTGGTAGAGGCTAGAGTTTGTGGGCTCCTAACATATTGTCCAAGTCATCACGGAAAATGCAAAGAATTGTAGAGTAGCTTGGTTGATTGTAGAGGGCAGATATGAGCACATATTTCGGACACCTTGTGTTGTCCACTCTCTAAATTTGATGTTGCAAAAGATTGGCAAAATCCAATGGATAGAGCAAGTTTATGCAGAGGCCAATAACATTCAAATATTTGTCACAAATCATCACATGTCTCGGGTCATCTTTAGGAAATTTTCAAGGTTGGAGTTGTTGAAGGCAAGAGAAATTTTTTTTACTTTTGAAGTTCTTATTTTTGAAGTTCTAACTTTCTAATAAGTAATTCTAATTGTCTATCAAAGTTTGGACAATCAAACTTATAAGTCTTTATTATTGTAGATTGTTGAGACTAGGTTTGCCTCACACGCTCGTCTTGAGATGATTTGTCAAGGTAAGAGATGGTGATTAGCAATGTTTGGAGTGTGTGGAGGCAATCAAGCACCACCGGCATCGAAAGAGCCAATAAGACCAAAACATTGATCCTTGATGACAATTGGTGGACCAAGATTGAATATGTGCTCTGTTTTACAATTTATTCTATTTAGGATCCGATTTACAGATACAGATTCAATTTGCATGGGAGAGGTTTATGATGGGATTGACTCCATTCTTGAAAATATGAGAGAGATCATACAAAAGAAAGAGCAAGATCCAAAAGAAACTTTGTATAATGAAATCAAGTCTTTGGTCATGAAGAGGTGAAATAAAATGACCACCCCATTGCATCTCCTTGCTTATGCTCTCAATCCAAAGTATTATAGCAATGAAATACTTTGGCTACCTAATAGGCAACCACCATATGATGATGTAGAGGTTGCAAATGGAACTAGGCAAGCATTCATATGACTTTTTCCTTATTCATTTGTAGCTAGTGTGGTCTGCATTGAAATGGGTATGTTTGTAGCTTCAGAAGGTAGCATGGGAGAATTTGAGACTCTTTTTGACAAATCCAACTTGACTCCAATCAAGTGGTGGTATGTACATGGCCATGATGCCAAGTACCTATGACCTATCACAATCAAAATTCTTTCACAAGTATTCAATTTTAATTAAATCAAAAAAATTATTAAGTTATAAACATTTTTTTTTACATTTTTACCAATTTCAAATTTGAAATTTCTAATTTTTAACAATTAACTACTTTTTTTTGTGATAGGTGGCTAGTAATTTTTCAGTAGAGCGGAATTGGAGTACATATGGCTTTATCCACTCTGCCAAAATAAACAAGTTGGCATCCAAGAACGTTGAGGATTTGGTATTTGTGCATTCCAATTCGTGCCTCCTTTCACACAACTATGAGGACTATATGTGAGGGCATAACAAACTTTGGGATATCCTTTTAGAGAATACAGACTTGGATGCCTCGCCATCTACTTTTGCCCAATTTTCATTACTTGGTTTAGATGATGCCAATCAAGAGAGTTCTACACAAGGAGTGGAGAGTGGAGCTAGTGGTCCAAGTGGAGCTAGTGGGAGTAGCATTCATGATTATGAGGACAATCCAAATCTAGATGATTTATTCTAGATTTGAATGTATTTGCAATGTCTGCTTTGAACTTTTTGAAGCAATGAATGAACAAACACTATGTATTTTCAAGTGTCTTACTAAAAAAACGAGTAATATGCATTGTTTATATATGTATGTATGTATATATGTATTTTTTAAATATTATATATAGATGCACCCATGGTGTATCCATATCAAGGTTTTTGAAAAATGGCGTACCCATGTACTCGAGATGTACCTGTATCCGTACCCATACCCAAACAACCTAGTGTGCAAGTAAAAATGACATTGAGAACATATTAGATGACTGGCATGATCCTGAACTTACATACAAGTCAGTGAAACCCCCAAAACAGTACACCATAAGGAACTTTCAATCAGATATCAGGAGTGCTATGGTTCTGACATGTAGATTGATAGGGGCTTTAGAGGTAGTGCACGCGGATGAATTTTTGATTACTGTATTGCATGCAATTTGGGAGAAAAGAACCATTATATCTGGTCTGAGATTATCTCCTCCTACCTGGATAAGATGATTCAAGAATACAGACCAGATAAATCTGGTTTTTACGTGGTTTGTTATCTGGTAGATTCCAACAGTGTCAACAATACTTACAGTGGATAATTGTTTCAACCTTGGACCCTACAGGTTGGAGAATTAATACATTCCTGCTGTTACGGAAGCACATGCTTCACATTCATTATGCTAGAATCTGTGATTTATTTTTGGCTAATGTGTATGAGCTGTTATACATTAAAGAGTACCCTAGAATATCTCTATAGGTGAGAGAAGGGTTAAAAACACTGGGAGATTGGCTCATCTACCTTGAATACACATTTCTCAAGCTTGACAGGGCTATGAAATCTCCACACAAGTTATCCAAGTATGTGCCTAACAGATTAATCTATAAAGAAGTTGCTCATTAAATTTTTAATCTAGTCACTGGTGAGTTGAAAATAGCCAATGCCAAGTATCATTATTTCCTCTTATGGTTGGAACAGTGGGATTTCAGAATTTCCCAAATGTACAAGTCAAGTGAAAGGACATGCATAAGTTTAATTTTGCCTTAGTCAATTTTACACAGTATGGCAGAATGGGCAAGGTGGTGGTCCATTTAGAGATTCAGCGGAAGAAGCTAACACTGCAGTATCAACACATCAAATTTGAGCAAGAGAAGCCTCTCACAAGAATGCAGGCTTATGAGGAAGTTCAAAGAAGGATGAATCACAGGGCTGCACTTTAGGGAGCAGCACCTTCAGCTTCAAGGGCTGCCATATGAGCTACCATTGCTAGCCAACTAAGGTCTCAGAGTTCATCTCCATTGCCCAGGGTTTTCTGCTTTTGTTAATCCACAAAGAACATCTCAGATGGTGTGATGTCCCCTTTCGAGTTGACATCTCGCAGAGTTGATGATTAGTCTATTATGCGACCCTCGTACGCTGATAGGATGGATAGAGGGTCATGATGGAGCTTGGCTTGGTTTCGATTAGCAGAATTTTTCCAGTTGGCTTTCGTTCGGGCTCTTTCGGACACCGTTTCCCTGAGTTCCTATTTTTTAGGGATATTTGACACGCAGCGGAGCACCCCTGTTTTGGTATGGTCATGTGCGGAATCACTCCCTTGTTCGCCAGCTTCAGACGGATCGAGAATCGGACATGTATCGAGGGAGATATTAATATTTAATTGATTTAATTAAATATTAATTATTTGGCGTAATTATGACTTAGGCGTTTTGGGCCAAGGGGGCGCTCATTATGAAGGGGGCTGTTTTAATTATATTTTATAATTAAAATTGTGTCTTAGACTTTGGAAAAATTAAAAGAAAAAAAAAGAAACCCTAATTTTTAATTGTAAAACCCTAATTAGGGCAAGCACACATTTTTTGAGGATATAAGGGTTTCTTATTGGGAGAAGCGCAATATTCATGTTGAAGACAAATTTTTGCTAAGTGTTTTTTCTGAGAAGACTGAGCCAAGGGTTTTCAATATTCTTTTGCATTGGAGAACGTGCAATCTTCAGTGTGTGCAATTCAGAGGTTGTGAGATATCCGCTGATCTATTGTCAGTTTGAGAGATAACTTCACACAGAGGTTATCACAGAGATTTACAGAGTTATTTCATTAGGGTTTTGTTTCGAAAATTATCCAGAAGATCATAAATTTTGGCGCTTATTTTTTTCAAGATCTGGCACTAAAAACCCAGGCCGAATAGTTTTAAGTATTGCTATACGGAATCCGTACAGGTACGTATAGATCCGTACGGTTTTTACTGCCGCAGTACGGAATCCGTACGGTTTTGCAGCAAGCCGTACAGTACTAGCAGGGGGCATTTTTTTCACTTATGGTGCAAATCGCTGCCTTTTTGAAAAAACTGATGATACCCTTTTGAGCGCCTATATTTTTATCATCATTTGGGATCATCAGAAGCGCGGAGAAAAGCTCATTTATTGCAGCCGTACCGGCTGTATCAGATCTAGAGTTTGCAGAAAAATCAGGGTTTTAAGACAATATTTTATATTATTTTGTATGTGTGCAAGAGATCTTTACTGTAATACTCTGAAGTGAATAATAAGATCAGAGATTAGTTAGTTGAAAGAGTACACTGCTATTTATTTATTTATTTGAATTTATTCGAATTTATCTGGGAAAAATGCATTCTTCTTTATTTCATACAAAAACACAAAAAAATAAAAAATATACAAAAACAGTCAAAAAAAATTCCGTATTAGAATTAAGAGGAAACAGGGGTTTCTACAGTGGTATCAGAGCTTTTGCCTTGCCATCCTGTTGGGTAGATTGGACATTGAATCGGCTAGTTAATCATGGTTACATCAAGTACTCAAAAACAGTGGGACAAGACTATGGAGAAGCTTAAACAAAGTTTGAATAAGTTGGTTGAAAACTAGAGGAGGATGAATAAATTGCTTTCACACCCTACAACCGAAGACAAATTAGCACGGTATATGGCATCCATTTTTAAAGGGTCCACATCACAAAACAAAAGGAAGGAGAAACAAGAGGTCTCTACAGGGGAAGTATATAGAAATCTTTACAATGAATTTTCATCAGCGAGTGACCAGCTTATAGATGATCCTATGGAAAGCAAAAATCAGACTTTTAGGAAAGATATTAGGGCAGCCATGGGGAATGAGTTGTCTATATCATCTTTGCAAGAAGCTTCACTTGAGACTTCTACATTGGAGGCCAGCATAGATCATGCTAATATGGGTAGTAATGGTATGGATTCTTTGGATGATCATATTGCTATTTCACCTACACATCATGAAAAATCAGACTATGGCAGCCAAGGACAGTTGGAACAAAAGCCTTTGGTTTGGGAAGATTTGCAAGTACAAATGGTGGTGAAGGAAGATGGAATAACTCATGCTTTGTCAAGAATGGACAGCAATGTTCTTCCTCATTCTTATGAGGTAACTACTCTTACGCATGGGAGAATTTGTGAAGATGAGTCTACAAGTGTCGGTTCACAAGTGTAAGTGTTGGGCATGAAGACTCAAATAAAAATGCACCTGTAAAGCTTAAAGGATATGACAGGTCTGCTGATGACAGCAGCCACAGTTCTTCACCTCAGCATGAAGAAATACTTCTACAACATGAGAATGACGATACCTTGGAATCATCTATAAATGGTACCCAAGACTTTGGGGGAAAAAATGGATTTTATGGGATAAAGACAAGTCAGGAGCATTCTGATTTTTTATATCAGACTTGGGAGGATGTTGTGGACAGTGTTGAGGACTTAGTCTCTCCAGCGGGTTCCTTTGATACGGAGGTTTATGTGGATGTTTCAGTCACTCCGTTTGATGATACGAGTTCAACAGTTGGTCTGCCGAATTTGGATGGCAGTAATTCAGATGATAGTTATTCTGAGGTTACTCCTTTGGACAGTGTGCCAGGGGTAGAGTATAGGAGTTCGACCAGCCAGCACAATCATGTGTCTAGTCAGCTGAGCGTTAGTGAGCGAGACATTGCTACCGCTTGTGAGCATTTCGATGCTGCTCGTCAGTTGTTAGCAGTTTATGGGTGGGGTTCTCCTACTAGTGATGAGCAGGGAGGCAGTTATTTTTCCTTGACAGAGATTCACTCTTTATGGGAGGCTATCCAGATTCTGAGACAGGATTATATGCGGTTGGTAGCCGACAGAGATTATCTTAGGGAGTGGGGCAGTACAGCATATGATGCATTATTGGTCAAGGAAGATAAGGTGAGTGAGCTTACTTAACAGCTCAAGGTGACTTCTGAGATTCTTGAGGGTACACAGTTGGCTTTCGAGGAGTCACAGTTTCATTTGGCTGAGGTGACCATGGAGTTAGAGCGACTTCAGTCTTTACTAGAGTCCGTACAGTCACAAGGTGTGGTATCTGGTGACCTGAGGATGTCCATAGTCGAGATCGTTAGAGACAGTGGGGATGAGCATATATCTATCCTCGATGCTAGTATTGGCTTATCTGGTTCGTTTCCACTGAAGTTAGGTTCAGTTGAGTCGGGTGCTGCAGTTGAGCATGGTAGTCAGCCTGATATGGTGATGGTCTCTACTGCTGATGGCACGGGGACTAGTGAGGTTGTATCAGGGATCAGTTGTGATGTTGGTGAGCCAGCAGTTGGTTTGGTTCTTGTTTGTGATACTACTCCTTTGGAGGTGTCTTCGGAGGTAGTAGTTGGTTCGGGCTTGGTTAGTGATCAGTTGCAGTTAGTTTCTTCTAGATTGCAGTTTGAGCCACTGATTGAGAGTGGCGCATTTTATCGACATTATACTATAAGTGCTTGTCATCAGTTATGGGACGATTTGACGCCATGGGATGAGAGTTGTGATAGACATGGCATGGTGATAGGTGCTGGGGTTGACAGTTTGTCGGTGCATGACTTAGAGCAGGAGTTGATGGCAAGCAGATTTGGTTTGTGTTATTGCTATCTAGCATGTGATGTCTCTTCATTATCAACGATGCATAGGAGTTTGGGTGATGAGACCGTGGTTGGTGATCTGCAGAGATATGTTGATTACAGTAGAGGTACAGTGTGTGGATTCTCCGCACTTGGCGTAGTTCCATTTGGAAGTTGTTGCAGAGTTGGAGTGTGCCTTCCGCATAGCACAGTGGAATGTGTATATGGTATTTGCGGTGTTGGTAGTTTGAGTTGTCCACGCTACTTGGGTTCTGATATCTTGAGAGTTGGTGTCACATGGGTTCTTGCCTGTGGCAGTTATGGAGTTGGGGTCCAGCTGAGCAGTGGTTCACGACTCATACATGGTTTCCTCTTGGTTATTTTTCACAAGTTATTGCAGGAGCTTGCGTTGATTGACAGCCGTATAGATCATGACTACATTTGGGATCCAGGTGGATTGATTGGTTTATTGTTCAGCCATTGCTTGGGGACAAGCAATTTCAAAAGGGGCGGACTGTGATGTCCCCTTTCCAGTTGACATCTTGCAGAGTTGATGATTAACCTATTATGCGACCCTCGTACGCTGATAGGATGGATAGAGGGTCATGATGGAGCTTGGCTTCGATTAGCAAAATTTTTTTAGTTGGCTTTCGTTCGGGCTCTTTCAGACACCGTTTGCTTGAGTTCCTATTTTTTAGGGATATTTGACACGCAGCGGAGCACCCCTGTTTTGGTATGGTCATGTGCGGAATCACTCCCTTGTTCGCCAGCTTCAGACGGATCGAAAATCGGACATGTATCGAGGGAGATATTAATATTTAATTGATTTAATTAAATATTAATTATTTGGCGTAATTATGACTTAGGCGTTTTGGGCCAAGGGGGCGCTCATTATGAAGGGGGCTGTTTTAATTATATTTTATAATTAAAATTGTGTCTTAGACTTTGGAAAAATTAAAAGAAAAAAAAAAAACCCTAATTTTTAATTGTAAAACCCTAATTAGGGCAAGCACACATTTTTTGAGGATATAAGGGTTTCTTATTGGGAGAAGCGCAATATTCATGTTGAAGACAAATTTTTGCTAAGTGTTTTTTCTGAGAAGACTGAGCCAAGGGTTTCCAATATTCTTTTGCATTGGAGAACGTGCAATCTTCAGTGTGTGCAATTCAGAGGTTGTGAGATATCCGCTGATCTATTGCCAGTTTGAGAGATAACTTCACACAGAGGTTATCACAGAGATTTACAGAGTTATTTCATTAGGGTTTTGTTTCGAAAATTATCCAGAAGATCATAAATTTTGGCGCTTATTTTTTTCAAGATCTGGCACTAAAAACCCAGGCCGAATAGTTTTAAGTATTGCTATACGGAATCCGTACAGGTATGTATAGATCCGTACGGTTTTTACTGCCGCAGTACGGAATCCGTACGGTTTTGCAGCAGGCCGTACAGTACTAGCAGGGGGCATTTTTTTTCACTTATGGTGCAAATCGCTGCCTTTTTGAAAAAACTGATGATACCCTTTTGAGCGCCTATATTTTTATCATCATTCGGGATCATCAAAAGCGCGGAGAAAAGCTCATTTATTGCAGCCGTACCGGCTGTACCAGATCTAGGGTTTGCAGAAAAATCAGGTTTTTAAGACAATATTTTATATTATTTTGTGTGTGCAAGAGATCTTTATTGTAATCATCTGAAGTGAATAATAAGATCAGAGATTAGTTAGTTGAAAGAGTACACTGCTATTTATTTATTTATTTGAATTTATCTAGCAAAAACGCATTCATCTTTATTTCATACAAAAACACAAAAAAATGAAAAATATACAAAAACAGTCCAAAAAAATATTCCGTATCAAAATTCAGAGGAAATAGGGGTTTCTACAGATGGCATCAACACAGAGAAGGGATCACTTTCAGGGAACTAGACATAACACTGTACCTTTTCCTTACATTCCCGCTTAACCTGCATTATATGCTTCTTCCTACTATGCTACCAATAGTATAGGTATACCCACATTTTGTATAACTCCATCCACTTGTGTCCCTGAATCTCAGATTGATGGTGGTGCATCTTTCTCTATCATGGAATTACTTACCTCACCCACAACCACTACCATTATAAACTCCTCCCAGCAAATCAAATTTTTTTAGAATCTTCCAACAATTAGTACACCAACCCTTGCTACCTAAGCAGAGTTATCTCAGTTTTCTGTACTTTCCCAATCCACTGCCTCAGAGGCTTCATCTTCCATCATCTTATCCTCCAAAATTTTAATGCCACTACCCCAGATTAGAGTTTACCCATTCCAGAGTTTTAACACTGTTATCACAAGTATGGAATTAGATTTTTCTTATATTCAAATTCCTGGGTCTATCTACACAATGACCACTAAGACTACCTCTCCTCACAGGAATCCCCAGGTAGGTATGTCTATGTCTCTCATTACTGGACTGGTGAGTGAGAGCTTCACAAATCACAGCTGCAGGTGTAGTCTAGAGATGAACTTCTCAACTGCAGGGGAATACACCAAGTCGGATGACATTAATGGAATTAGGCCTAGGACTTCCGGGGGTGAAATCAAAGATCAAAGAAATCAGCTCAGTGAAGAAGAAAGAATAAAAGGTAGTGTACGAGACAATTTAGAAAACAATTATGGATACAGATGAGAATGATCCCGAGTTTTTAACCTCAGCCAACATGGTCTTATCCAAAGAGATTTATCAGAGTACAATGGATTTGAAGATTAAAATAGCACGGAGAGATATAATTATTGTAGAATTGGAGGCAAATATAACACAGATCGAAGCTCAGGCAGGAATTATACAAGAGGTGAAGATAACAATGTTAGGAGTGCTGGATGAAGTGTATGAAATGAGGGAGTTTTATTCAGTGGTGATATCTATCAAAGGCCTAGAAAGCAAGATTTATAACTGTGTAAATTAAGTAGCAAGTGTAAAAAAATCAAAGCTCATGGAAGAAATGGAGGCAAAAGTGCGATGGATTAATTTGCGAAGTTGACGAAGCATTACAAATAAAGTATAAAGAGGCCATGATGGATGTCATAGAAATATCCTCAAAGTTACAAGCCAACTCCATGAAATCAACAGAGATATTACAGACACATGGTATTACATGTATGCGGGCAGCAGATGGAAAGTGAATTTCAGAGCTTCAATTTAGAGAGTTTGTTAGCAAGGTGATGAAACCGCACATGAACAGGGTGATGGATCTACAATTAAGAAATGCACACTCAAGAGATTACATAGTAGACCCAGTACAAAATAATGAGAGAACAAAATTGTTCATAGAGAAGGCGAAGCATAAAAATTTCAAATTAACTCATAGGTAAAATGAGTTAAAACCCAGGTTTAATAGCTACTTCTCGATTGATTTTAACTACGTCGATCAAGTTTAAAGCATTGTAAAATCATTTGTAGAAAGTTTGCCACGAGGCAGTTAGACTTCGGTAACCAACCTTCAAGGGTATAAAATTCTGTTCGTGATTTAGTTTAGCGGTTGGAAGGAGACACTCAAAGAAGACCAATATTTTCAAGTTTTAATAAAGGAGCTAATCTATTTACTGCAGATATTCTGGTGAACAGCTGGTTATTTCATGCAATTATTGTGAATCAAGTATAAGATCTGTGCTCTAAAGGAGCTAATCTATTTACTGCAGATATTCTGGTGAACAGCTGGTTATTTCATGCAATTATTGTGAATCAAGTATAAGATCTGTGCTCATTTGAATTCTTTGGATGTTATGTTGTCTAAGATTTGAATTTTGATACACTACTTCAGATTTAGTAAAAGTTTCTTTGTTTATTAGGATTGCCTTTGCTTGAACCTTTTTACTGGGGTGAATCTGATAATTCATATTAAAGTTTGTATAGTGTTATAATCGATCTGGACTTTTGTAATTTTGGTTATAAAATTGTTTGAATTTAATTCTTGCAATTTTACGTATGCTCCATGCTGTTGAAAGTGGTCAATGATTTGTGTCTAAGTCCATCTTGTAAATATTTAGACTTAGCCATTTAATTTTAAGTCACAATTCCAAATTCAACATAGTCCTAGGTGTTTAGATTAGGTGACCTGTACTGAGCCCAGAAATGTTAGGGTTTTGAATTCCTTTTTGCTGCTCTACACTTCCTTTTTGCTGCTCTAAACTTAGGTTAATGTTTACATGCAGCTTTTATAAAATTTTGTATTTGCCATGGTTGATAAATTTCTGTACATGCTTTGGTTGAAATTTTTTTGAACATTTGTCCTTTTTGGAACCATGCACATATCTTACATTGCATTATAATTTAATAAGAGTACAACAATGAATACAACAGTTGGTTAGTTAACACCTAATCTCATAAGCAAGGAGACCTAACATGTCAGACTTGGCAATAAAAACTAAAGAATTGCCATTTTCTGTAATTAAAGTAATTCTAGCAATACAATGACCTGCTAAATCAACCTAAGGGTCAATCTCTCCTGGTTGAAGGTTCAAAGGATGCACATGGAAGCTTTGCTTTGCATTTACTCCTCCAAAGAAACAAGATTCCAATGAGCCTAATAGCATTCCAAATATCTCTTCTGCAGTGCCAACCCATCCAAGTGTTGCCAAGCAGTCCTCTACCTCAAAGATGAAACAAGATTAAACATTTTAGATTTTTAGTTAGTCTGTTCACAGTGCATTAATCCAGTTTGAAAAGGCTTTTGTTACCATACCTTACTGCCAAAATATATATTCTACTATTTCTCGCCTTTGGCAGACCACACAAAATTGATAGTCAGACTCTGATGAATTTGCAGTTTGAAATCCTATCAAAATTTATATATACAGTGCCATTACTTGACCAACTCGTTTCAAATAACCTCAGCTTTCTATCATGTCTTGTAGCAATGGGAGGGATAAACTGGAATCTCTGTTATAAGTTCTTAGTTCTAATATGAACAAATGAATTTATCATAGCTGTATCTCTATCTCTTCCCAAATGCACCCGTGAGCCATGTATTGCAATTTAAATAGATTGGCTTGAGGAATCCTATACATAGATTATAATAAATATGGGTCTATTAGCAACAATTAAATGATGAGAGGTATTTGCCACTTTCCAAATCAATCCAGATGCCTCATTCTTTGTTTCATCTGTGGACATTATATAATTTCTTTCTTTCTATGTGGATATAGCCTAGCTGTCCTTGTGAAGAAGCAAAGGTCCGTATGGGTCTTGCAGTGATGAAGTTGCCATCTAGCATGGGGTTACTCTTTCCTTATGTATTTCATTTTAAACCATCTTCCATGCTCGCCAAATATTTTAAACTTGTAAGAAAAACAAAGCATGATGTCTTGAAGGGGTGAGCTCTTGCTAGGATGTGGCATTAACTAAAATGAACTGAATTATTGTTAATACGAGAGGTTGTAAGTGGCTTGTTTGATAGGATCTTGCCAGGAGTCCTTTCTAGAGATTGCTCTAATCATTTGTGTGAAAACAAGTTGATTTATTTCTCAACTTATACTTAACTCCACAAGCAATGTAATGTACAACTTTAAAGAGAGGAGAGAACATTGAATATAGGTTGGACATGATGTACCGAATAAAACTTTAGCACTTGATTAATGAATGATAGATGAGACATCTCAAAGAACACCCACAATTGATGATCAAGGATCCAGGCATAACGTGCAAATATTCGCTAACATTCCCCCTTAAACCATACTTGGAGGGAAGAAAGAAGATGGCATGGCACACCAACTCCTCCATAATATCAGATCCTAAAGCACAAACAAAGTCCTCCATTCTCCATAGCCATTAATCACTCTCTTTAAATTGGAATAAAAATCAAAGTCTCAGAAGCAACTCGATCAAACACTTGAACACAAGAGGCAAGGATCATCAATACTCCACAAGAACAATAGCTGAAAACTGACGGATCCAACTAAATCTTCTAGAGTCTGGACCACAACACTCCAAGAAGAGTAATATCAAATATGAAATCATTGTGTCAGAAAAAGCATCTGCAAACTCCACACAACTTTGAAGCTTGGAAGAAAAACTGTGAACTACAAGAGCCCAACAAAGGGGCTAACTAAGATCTGACCTGAACCAAATCAGCATCACAACCTGAGAATAATCAATAAGATACCAAATCTGAAGCCAGCCAGGTCAATGGATAACCACAAATGCTTTCCTTGCATTTTCATTGGTAGTAATATTCAATATACAAAATCTTACATTGATGGCTAAGCGTGAGCATGGGTTGAAAGGAAATTTACTGAAGTGGATCCTTAGAGTAATGAAGGCAAGTGGAAGTGCATGGACAACAATAGAGTGGAGATGTTTTGTCCCAAGTCCACACAACAAAAGGCCAATGTTGAACTCCAAGCCTATGTATGTCATCCCACTTCAATCTTAGGAGCCACCAATCTCACTTTCAAATGCCATAAATGTATACAGTAGGTATAAGAGAGTATTCAAGTGTTTCAACATAAATTTGCAGCATCTCACACAAATCTGCAATATTTGTGGTCAACTGGATAGCTTCACTCCACTTATTGGCACTCAAGTGGATTTTGAATCAAATCAGAGCTTCCCGGTGCCTAGGAGTCCCAGATCAATGCCTTTAGCTATAAATAACATCTCTCACTTCAGCAAATGTATATGTGAATCGGGGCTGAAGCAGATAAACGTATATCAGAAAAATAAAAAATCAAGGAAAATTGATGCAGGAGGATCCTTGAAAGTCCAAGTAATCCTTCTTGTACTGAAGCAAGACCGTTGATTCAATCTTTAGCAATGACCTTTTGGGCACTTAAAGCTATGAAAGGACTCTAAAGTCCTTTTAACTTCGAAGAACATTATTGGATCAACTTTAATCAACAATCTTTATGTTGTTCAAAGAGTTAAACCAGCTTTGAGGCCCTTTTACTCATGGACTTATAAGCCATTGGATTGGGATCTTGAACCAACAATAAGCATTTTCTAAGAATCCATCTTGGTTGTGGAATGCAAGGAAGCAGATCTATAAAAGTTTCTTGGATAGGGGAAGGTGGAGAAAACTTTTCGGAAGCTTTTTGCTGACTATTGAGTACGGGCCTCCCGGGGACTTGAAAAGACGTGTGAAGTTGTTGGATTCAATTGAAACAACATTGGTAGAAGGTCCTGAGGTATACCAAAGGTTAGCAAAGGCTTTTAAAAGGGTATTTAAAGCAAAGTGAAACTTGTCAACTGTCTGATCAAAGCTTGATCAACAATTAATAAATTATTGCAATGGTTTAAACTTTTAATACAAATGTGTTGGCTATAATGATCTCTATTGAACTGAAACAACTTATACACTGTTGGATGGCATAGATCAACGGTTAGGATGAAAAAAATGAAATGAAGGCATTTGCAGAGTGAAACAGAGAAGGATGACATGTAACATGGATTCGCAACTGATTATAGATGCTTTTGAACTGATCTTTGGATTTGTGCAATTGTAACATCTAGTAGGCGATTGGAATTCCCCTTCCCATCATGAAGGGGTTCATTTCCAATGCGTCTGATACTTTATATAGATGAAAAGAAATAAGATACAAGGGATCTTGTTTCATCCAGAGAAAGAAAAGGAAAATTGGTTAGTTTTAGCAATTAAGTTAGGGGGGTTAGAATTAGTCCAGAGTGGGAATTCGAAGGTCGTGCTGACCAAGTCTATTATGCAAGTCAGTTTGCAATAGAGATAGAAGTTTCAAATGTATTTGGATGTAATAGCCTATAGGTGTAGAAGTTGAGTATGTATTCTATATGAGTTGATTGTATCCATTTGTGTAAATGAATGAATTCGAAGCTTGTTTTGTGTGCTCAATTTGGCTTTGTGGTTGATAGTTTTTCAATTGACTCCTAGCCACACCATGAGAAATGCAACCGCATGTGAATAACCCTCAACATAGAGAGCTAGCAGAGTTGCCCAACAGGAACAAAAGCTTCGCAGGACCATCAATATTGATGACATGGAGACCCCCGCAACCCCCATGGTACCTTCGATGTTGCACACTCAAGATTCTATTGGAAGCAGTCAATAGGTACGTTTAGTTTCTCATAGTTTGTCGCCCCCCTCGCCCCTGGCCCCCCGCCGGCCTTCCGCGCTTCCAAATATTCTCCAGCCTCTTGCTAGAAACAATGTTAGGGCCTAGCTCCCTCTTTTCTCCCCTCAACTTCATATAGCGTCTAGTCCTTCGCTGAGTTTAGCAATCTGCTGACCCGATTTGAAAGCCCTGCTCCTCCTACACCCATCTGTTCCAATAACCCACATTTGGATTTCAACCCTTCAAGCAGCTCTTCTACCTCGACATTTGAACCTGAAACCTTTTCTTCTAAGCCAAATCATATGCATTGGACTATCTTTTTTTTAAGCCAGCTAGGGGTTACACATCAAGGTCCCAAAGCGGTAGTGGAAATTTTTGCCCAAAACTTGATCTTGCTCTTAGGCAGACATTGCTTATCAACTCCATATGTGGTATCGAAATAAGCAGCCAAACCCACAGCCAACAAATTGCTGAAAAGGCTTTTTCCAACCCTGTATTGGAAAAATGTTTTCTACAACTCATAACTTGGCAGAAAGAAATCAAACAAATGGAAAAACAGGCCAAACAGAAGGCCAACATTGAAGAACTGCTTTTGAGGGACAAGCCAAAGAAGTGATCTTTGGAGGTGACGTAGGAACATGGAGTATGCTTTCACAATCTTGAAAAGCAGGCTACTGAGGCCAAGAGTTTTGGGATAGCTACCATTCAAGGAGAAGAGAGAAACATCCCCATTTGCAGGTTCCATGCTGGACAACCTATGCCAACTTGCACTCAAAAAACAATGCAGTAGGCAACAATCCATCAAAATCTTCTATGGAGGCTTAACGAAAATCTTGCTAATTCAACAAACTTTGTTAGTGGCATAGAGGGAGGGGCGGTGCTAATTGTTTTGTTGAGGGTCTAGATGAAATACAATATTAGTGTAGGGTGGGGAGATTTGTGGGCAAAAGTATCTTTTGATTGAAAAGCACATCTTTATTAATATAATATAATATAGTACACCGCTAGTCATACAAAAAAAACGGGCGGAGATGTCACACCCCAAAAGCCAAGCCACACCGAGCTGAACAAGTCTTGGGAAGACCAAAATTACAAAAGGGCCAACCCAATGCCACACAAACCACAAGTTAAACTAACTCGAGTGCACATCAACTTAAAAAATGAAAATAAAAACACAAACAAGAAGGAAACTTTTAAGCAGCAGCAATGAAAATGGCGGCTGGCAGAGGTGGAGGATCTTGAGAATTCCCTCCCTAGTAAAAAGTATACTTTGAATAAGGAATCCACATGAAAACTTGTTACTTTTATTTACTTTATAACACTTGTTTAAATATAGCTATTGATAGGTGGTTTTTAAACTTCTTTTCGATTCACGCAAAAAGAGCTGGTAGGAAAGTTGGATCTTTTACTCTTGATTTTACTAAAGCAGATAGACGGAAATTCATCTTGTAATTTCCTTTGCATTTCGCAGATTTTGACTTAGTTAATAACAGAATTTTGTTTTTGTAACTATCTTCTTGTAAAACAAATAATCAGACCATGATCATTAAAAAAAAAAAAGAAATCCTAATGTGCAGAGGTGGATGCAAACCTATGCCCAAAACATCTAAGAGGCACTTCACACTAACATAGGCCTTGTTATCTCATCCATGGCTACATAGTCAGAAAACAATCGATGATGACCTCATCATGCCAAACAAGAGGTCAATAATAGTAAGAAAACATCAAGAAAGGGAATTATGTCAATGTTTTAGAAAGAGGAACCAGATTCCTCTAGAACAAGGGAGCCTTTCAATAAGGCTCATCATAAACAAACACTTCCATCTCATCCAACTCTCCCCATGTGGTGTCGTCAAAGAGATCTATCGAAGGAGAGTTGTCATGTGAAGCTGATCCATTCATCTCATACTCGTGCTCATCATTTTAAAGATCTACTTTGGAAGTCACACCTTCTATGTCATCTAGAGAACCTTCCTTGCAATGCAGGGCTGATACAAAGTATCCAATACTGACTGTAGAAGTCATGCACTTTGGCTTAATGGGATCGATAATTCTTTTGCCATACTTTCCAAAACCACCTCCCGTATATACCATCATCTAAAATACTCTCCATCCAACACCTGCTTAAAATATCTGGATCCATGACCTTCCTTGGCTACTAGGGTATGATCATTATGAGAGGACTCATCATCAGAAGACAAACCATGATGCTAATTTGAGCAGTTCTTGTACCTTGTCATTTGAACCTGAAACCACTGAATTTCATCTTGTCCTTTAATTTTATGTAATGAGCTCTCTTTTGAACCCAACTTGCCATTTTGAATAAGTTTGATTTGTTCATTGACGAGACTAGTGCAAAATGCATCAAATGCTAGCTTCTTATGTTAAGCATTAGTGTCTTTGAAGTAAAGAAAGCTGGAACGGAAAACATCATAAGGAGTTCTAAGATATGATAGAAAAATCTCGATCACTGGTGAATCCTTGCTTCTATAATCTTTTCCACAATGCCAAATAATCTCCTATCTTGTCAAAACTCAAGGGATTGAGTTGAGAAAGCTCATTGTCTAGTTGAACATTGCTGTCTTCATTTGTTTGGTTAAAGTCTCCCTTCAATCTATCCGAATAATCCTTAAAAGTTTTGAAGCCTCAACTCCTTGGAGATATGAAAGCTTATGACTCCGAAAGCCTCATCAGTTTGCATCAGTTGGGGCTATTTTCTGTTCCTAAGGTGATCCTTCATAATATTCTCTCTTAAGAAGCTCTCCCATGTTGATCTCCCAAAGGCCAAAATTTTGTGTATTAAGGATAGCAACACCTACATTAGATACCATACTTGGTCCTCTTTGAAAACTGTAACATCTACTATTCCTAATGCAACCTAGACCAAAGTGTAGAGATGAAAATGAAGCCTATATTATAAAGTTATGTCCTCTAGAAGATAGTTATGTCCTCTAGAAGATTGTCTCAAATCCTCCAAAATCCGAAAAAATCAAATCAAATAATTTCAAAAAATAATTGCAAAGGCCAAGGTTTAACCTGAGTGAGCAAAGTGTTCTCTTTTGATTCACTGAGAGCATACCAATGCTACTTGTATGTTGACTGGGTATAAATAATTAAAAAATGTTGTTTGGCCAATTTTGGCCATGGATTTTTGCTGCTTATTGGCTTCGGATCTGTCAAAAATTTCAATCAACCTTTGGTTGCCCTGGGTCACGTCTTGGTTGGTCCACACCATTCAAAGGAAGTTGAAAAGGGTCCATGGGATTCACACCCAAAACCTCTGGGCTCCTGCAGCCTAAGTGCTCGCATGGTAGCCGAACATACCATGCAAGTGAGACTACTTTCTATGTGGTGGTGTTAACCTTTATAGTGTAGGAAAATAACAGCATGCAAAGAGAAATAATCATAGTAAAATGAAAATAGATTCAAGACACATGGATATTACGTGGAAAAACTTGGCAAATCACCAAGTAAAAAACCACGAGAAAAGATCTTCAGAATTTTATTATCCAGGAATTAATCCGCAATTACAATAATGGCAGTCGCCACGCACAAGCTCAGAAATCTGTACAATGAGTACTACTCAAGGAATAATTTACAATTCATGGGTTCCTTATATAGGAAAAAATACATAGTACAAAACCGTGTTAGTACGAACCCGCGTGTACTACAATCTGCGTGTACTAACTCCTCAAAAACACGTTGTACGGAATTTGTTCCGGCAAGGCCGTTACTCGGGTTAATCGTCCAACCTACGAGCTTGGTCGCCACCTACTTATTCAAATGTTGACTTCACATATCAACATATAGAAGGCTGACGGGTTTGCTGCCTTCTCGGACAGCGACGCTTCGACCTTTAGCGAAGGCTGTCGGGTTTGGATTCCTTAGCAATGGTGTCGCCAGGGCTTTGCCCATGACTCCTATCCCAATGGAAAGGTGAAAAAAATGGACCCTTAACAATTCTTTTGCAAGGAATCCAAATATGCAGATGGATTAAAAAAATGTCCTCTCAAACTCTTAATAGTAAGGTTTTGTCAAAAATTCCAATCTTGCTCTCTTGGCAGAAGCCCCATGGAGTAAGAAGAGAATTGAATTGCTACCCAAACCTTATATCAAAGCTCTAACAAGCACGACAAAACCATGAAGCTCCTCTAGTCCTCCATTATCTTCAATGCTTTCACAACCTTGCGAGAGCTTGGATCAACCTTGGGGAGTTACCCCCTTGGCTCTAATATGAGGTGAGAACATGTTTATCCCTCAAGACCCCCTTAACTTCAGCAGCAATGTTATTTCGGGGGGGGTGGGGGGCGAAGGGGAGAGAGAGAGACCCCAAAGTTTTTTTTTCAATAGATACGTCCTTGGAACCCCTAGGTGGGCCCCTCTACACTGGGGAGACGGGTCCCCTTTTTTCATGTAAAGCTGCAGGCTGGACCTGCTATTGTCCATGCCCCGGACCTTGTATGGTTATATCTTGCACCATCTTCAAGGTAGATCAGGGAGAATATTCTAAAACCAAGGTAGGCCCAAATATAAACCTAGACCCCAAGGTACCACAAAACTTGTACATGATTGGGTCCCATATACAATAACTGTAAATATGCACCACCAATTTGCTTCATTCTAACACAACCATCTGATTTAATATTTGTAATTCCAAGTCCTTGTATTCTTTTCATGCTAGATTCAAATCAGTAATTGAGTCCCACTTATGATTTTATTAGGAAGGCTTTAGTGATGTAAGTCCTTTGGACAAGATCTGGAAAGGCAAAGAAATTTCTCAAAATCTGAAATTTAGCACAAAAAATTTCTCCACTGATAGAGTTTAGCACCAAGAATTCGATCCCTGGAAATATTTCAGTGTCCAAAATAAAACTCTTAAGAGGCCTGTAACTTGAGACAAATAAAGGTGTACATGGTGCAACAAAGACAATTTATCCTCGTGTCCATAAGGCAATTCTATCTTTTTTATGTCATTTAGTTCCCTGGATTCATCGATTCTTTAAGAGAACCTTTGGCTAATTTAGTTCGATGGAGGGACAAGCCGGTAGCTCTTTCCAAAGGTGACTATAAATATTTAACAACATACAATTTAAACCAAGATGGGATAGTGCAAGTGTAACAAATCTTCACCTCACTGGCTTGATTGTAAATGTTCTTAGTTTTCCACTTGAAGCTTGGTGACTTCTTGATCTAACCATAATCAATTATAGTAGCATTCTATATGATCCCTGGATGATACAGAGTTATTGGGAAATACAATTACGTTACAGATTTTTGTCAGGTTTTTCTTTGTTAGTGAGCAAGGGTGGTCTCTAAATGCGATGCAGCACATAACTTGTTACTTTCATGCTGTATTGAAGATGCTATCTTATTATGGTGAATATTTTGTTTGCAGTGTAACTAGTCTTCTTATCTTCTCAATGCCTGCATCAGGTATTCTGCAGATTGTTATACTGAGTTTCATATGATATCATTTCTAAGTGAGCTTTATGCATTTGTTTTGTAGGCCTATTCACGACGTCAAAATATTACGGACAACAGTCAAAGATTGATTAATTCCATAGCAGGAAAGTTGATGGCTTTTATGATGAGAAGTACATTTGACCATCTAGCATGAAGCTGCAATATTTTGACCATTTAATGTCAAATGGAATATTTGATCCATTTATGCGCTTTATGATGGAGGACTAATTTATAGTTGTTTTGGCTTTGAGAAAACTGGCTTCCTTCTTTTAGGGTTGTGCTGACATAAAATATGAAGAGCCTTATGTAACTGAAGTTTATTGATATGTAGATTCCAGAGTATGTAAATGCAGAGCTCTTGTACTGGCATACCCTTCTTTGATTAATATCATTCATTTTGCAGAAGATTACAGTGCCTACACCGCATGCATATCAAGTGGTAGGCAGAGTGTCTACCTTGTTACAGAGAATGGATAGTGCTGATCTGATAATCTTTCCTGTTTTTTTTTTCTTGTTATTCTGCCATTTTATACATTTTTTGTTAATTATGAGGGGGTTGTCTTTATTTTTTTGTTGTTTTTCTGTACAACTTATTTCTAATCCACCTTAATGAACTTTCACTTGCAGAGAATTTACTATGCATTGAGTTATCATCCTGCAGGAACTCCATGTATGAAATAGATTCAATGGAAATGAACATTCTAATCCGTGTTGAGGATCTAATTTGTTTTTTGGTAAATAAATGAGGCTTCTAAAGAGAGGACCCTCCTGTCAAGTTTTATTGACTGAAGTTGCAAATATACCATCTTTTGCAGCTATATATTCTTTTTTGCGTCTCTTGGGGCTCAAAATTACGGCATCAGGGAAAATATTTAATTCCCCATTTATATACTGCCTAAGGTAAACTATACAGCTTATAATTCTATTGTGAATCCACCTAAAAACAGTTTATAAGATGTTTAGACCACTATCTGGTATACACGTCGAAATTGAAATGCAAACCCTAAGGCTAAAAACAAAGCACCATCTTACATTGCAGTGGATGCCTTCTTAAATTGATACTCCTGAAGTATATAATGCGGGAGACACCCATTATAATAGCCCAATAGGGTCCTCCACACATTGGAAGCGGAGGGGACCAATGAACATGACAATGGCTAGAGATTTTCCACCTCTATGGGAAGAGTAGAATTTCATCTATCGAGGGGTCAGTAGGTACAATTTGTTTACAATCAACACCAAGATCTCATATATGATTTGAGGTTTTCCATGTAAGTTTGCTGCGTTTGCAATTTACATCAACATGAAGAAACAAGTTTGCTCTTGGTTGTCATTAGTTGCAGAAGCAGGGTTTTCATCTCCTCCATTGAATAGATGACCTTCGTTGATATGAGGGAATTGTGTGCATTCAAATTTTATACGGTGCGACATTCTTGATACAAATTTGATGATGCAATGATCTTTTATTTTGTGTTCCACAGGGACACTTTTAACTCTTTTTCCTTCTACTTTCTAACTCTTTTGACCTCTTTTGGTTTGACTTAAGATGAAACTGTCGTTCCTTTCAGGGGATAAAATTGTCCTCTTTTATGGAACTGCCCTTCAAATTACATAACTGTCTCGGTGGTTGTCTTAAAAGGGCGGTTTTGTATTAAAATAGAGGTGGTTGTGTAAGTATAGGCGACGATTTTGTCACTCAAAATGATAGTTTTGCAACGACAATTGCATAAAATGATGGTTCTGTTCTTTTGTAATCATCTTCCAAAATTAGTTCTCGAGAATTATTCTTTGATGCATTTTATATGTTTTTTGTCGCATTTTTTGTTCACTCCATCTTAAAATTGTCCCCAATCAAGTTTAGGTCACTCTCTCTTCTATTTTCAATCATTTTTGAGTTCCTCCCAATGTTAACTCTTAATTGAACTCAATGAAACTCCCTCATGTAAGTTTTCATTTTTTTCTACAAAAAGATTATTTTGCCTTCATTTTAAAACTGACCATTGTCATTAGAAGTTATTTTGAAGCTTTTACAGTCACGGTACTACTATAATTGCTTGAAGGTTCAACGTCTATAGTTTTTGTGTTGACTACATTGTCGTAGGTTAAGAATTATTGGTCCAACAATTCACTCTTTACAAACTAGAGCATTTGTCAATCTCACTTCAGTTGCTCTCCATTTGTGGCGTCTCCTCCATTTGTTCCAAAGTTTGGGCATCTTCTAATTAGAGAGTTTCTAGAATTCACATAAGGATAAAAAGAGTTAGCATACTCAGACTCTATCAACATACTACATACATTCAAGTTGATCTATGTTTTGATCATGTTGTAGTTTCTTTTAATTTTTAGTATTTCCTTCATTTATTAGATTAGATTAGTGTAATATTATATTAATTTCATTATTCAGAAAAGAACAACTCTGATAGGGGGAAAAGTTTAATTCTTTTCATTGTCTTTGTTACAAAAAAATGAAATAATTAGTTTTGATTATGTTTGCATTTCAATAGATTTATTCTCTCTATTAACAAAATATTTCACAAACAATCATCAGGGAGATCTTAGCAAACTTTTAAAATATTTCCAGCCAACATAACATTTCATTTTCAAAATTAAAACAAGTTCTCTTGCATTCAGAACAACCAACTAGACAACCATAAGAGTTTAAATAATTTTGAACACACAAAAAGAGCTTAACATACTTTTGATTTTGTTTGTTTTGATGGGTTAAAAGCATTGCTATTTCCTCTTGAAAATGGAAAATTATAATTTATATTTTTTGTCTTTATTTAAAAAAAATTGAAAAGCTTGTTTGTAACAAACTAAAAAAGTTGAAATGCTGAGTTTTGGTTTGTTTGTAGATAAAAAGTAAAAAAAAAAGTATTGAAATAGATTTGATTTTTTTTTGCAAAAACTATAAAAATATCACCATTTAGTTTGCATGTAGACAAAGTTAAGGAAAAAACAGCATTTTGCATAATAGTATAGGTTTCTTCTTCTCTTTTTTGCATATATCATGAATTATTAGAAAATGATAAAAAAAAAGTTTTAATTTCATTTATTTTCAGTTCTGTCGTTTCTTTACTTTTCCACATTTTAATTTTAACAAGCAAACATTTATTTTCATAAACTTAAGAAGCTCCAAAAATAAATAAAAAACAATAAAAACTCAAAAAAATATTGTCAAGAAGCCTTGCCAGCACATGCAAGCATCTAGATTTCATTAGAAGCTTTGCTAACATGTGCAATCATCTGAGCTTCATCCAAGCTTTGCCTATGTGTGTAAGCATCCTACACAAAACCTTGTTTCAACATCACAAGCATACACAAGTAGCCATTATTTAACAAGTTCTTATGTTTTTTTAAACTTGGTTTTTGCCTAACCTCCTTTGGATGACCCTTTTTGAGAGATTAGGTCTTGTTTGTCACAATTTATTTCCTAGGGCTAGAGCACTCAGTTTTATAGTTGATTGACAACTCGATATCAATATTGAGTTAAGACGTGAGGTTTTCCGTTCTACCCTGGTTTTTTTATCTTATCGCTGACTCTTTGACAATTTTGGATGAACAAGAATGATTTACTGATCCATCCATCATTGTCCTTCCTCAGAACAAAGGTCATCACTATAACATTATCAAGGGTTGGTTTCCCATTCATAGTTTCTCGTTGGGTTTAGCCTTGTTTTATATCATTCAACATTTTGTGGATGACATTGAACGTGCATAGCCAACCCGACAGAGTAGGCTTTTTCCTGCGAGTCATTCAACTCGATCTTTCCCAATTCCTTAGTCCTGCATCGACTAGGATCTTTGCCTACTTGTGATCTCGAAGACCGAAGGACATTGGAGCTCTATTTTGGTGTAGCTTGATGTTCTTAACGAACACTATGACACTACTGATGTCTTTTGGTTTTCACAAGAACCCATTGCCACCGCCCATTTTGAAACCTACTTTACCTAACAACCAATCCAATCCATAGCCCGTCCAATATGTCCGCTGCCTTAGTGTAATCTTGGCCCTTGGGGAGTCGAGTGCATAGTTTAACGTGTGCTATTCGCGTGTACACACATTGATGAACTCGACGTGAAAGACTTCATCCTTTGCGTATCCTTTCTTTCTCTTCTCCTTTCCCTTCTCCATCTTCCCCCCTTGCATTTATTCTGTGGGTATTCATATACCCCAAGAATATGTCTGGGCAAGACAGGGGAATCTCTTGGCCTACAAGGCTAAAGGAGAAGCCAACTCAATTCTAGTGAGCCTTCATTGATGAGTTGGAACAACACGTCCTTTAACACCACTATAGACTACCAATTCTATGATTACTCTCATCCCGACACTCAAACCAATAGTGGGGACTCCATTCAAGAAATACAAGACCTATTTGAAACTGCGAGTAACCATCTTGACTCCAACAATACGACCCTTATTGGGGAGGCACAACCATTCATCGTATAGCCATGAGGCCATCCATCAATGTACAAAGCCCAAACACAAAAATTGTAGCTAAATATGATCATTACATAAGAAGGATCTGTCACTTAGAGGATGAGGTCAACCGTATGCGAGCGATAGCACATCATCCTAGTAGGAGTCAAAACACCTTCAACCCACCAGTACAAACCAAAAATACTATCACTGGGGCTCTTGCCCCAAACCAACTTCTTCATACTAACCCATCTCATGCCTCTACCCCTCCTGCACAGGAGGTCCTTAGGCCGAGCACCAACACTGGCCCAAACCAACTCATCAACACCCTAGTGGATCACATTCATGGCTTGGAGAACAATCAACAAGCTCTAGGTCGGGGGATAGGCCTAAATTTTCCTACACTAGCTCATCCCTTTCTTCCTTTCATCCAAATGACGACTCATCCAACACCACAATAACAAGCCTATATGCTTCTGTCCTAGTAGGAACTTACACCCTTGCAAAACCATGTCTCTCAACAACCCGTTGGGTATATCCTCACTCACAGGGTCCCTAACCTTGACACCTCTAAAGCCCATTCATCTTACCAAGCACTTATTCAAACCCCAATGGGAGGCGTATACACTTATGCTCCACCTTTTCAAAATGATGTGGCAGCCAATAATCCATTGTTCTTTACACCTTCGAGTTACGTACCTCTCGCAAACACTCCCTTTTTGTAGACAAGCTATGTCCCAACTTACGCAACATCAGGTTACATACAAACCACATACACCCCACAATAACAAACCTCCACATCGCCTACATCTAATAATCTTCCCCTTTACTTTCATATGTATTCAAAATCTGCTCAGCGAGATAACTATTATCTAACATACTCTACTTCACCTTATCAAGGTTCTTCCATTCTTTTTAGTGGTTACCAACCAACCCCTATGCGACTCCACCTTTTCATTTCAGTCTCACTAAGGTAACAACAAACTTTAACATGGTAACTTACATCGAGTACCTCAAGGAACCTCTCAATGTCAACATACGACGCGTTCTTCTCCCACGTCCCCTACTGAACCTTCCCAAATTCAAAGGGGAAGGGGATCCCAATGCACAAGCCAAAGCTTATGCTACCACTGTTAGGGAACTCCTACCTTGGGATGGGGTTGTTACAAAAATATCCCCCAAAACCCTAGAAGGGATAACACTCGATTGGTATTACCGTCTCTTTGAGGGGTCTATACGTTCTTTACACCAACTCATGGCCGAGTTTGTGAAAACTTTTGATATGAACAAACTCTTCAAAATTGGCATATGTGAATTCTTGCAAATCAAGCAAGAACATGAGTCAACGACCAATTTCATCACGAGATGTCAACATGTCTTATATTCCTCTGCCAACACACCCAATATGAATCAATGGGAATTGTGCAATCTCTTCATTCATTTAACAAGGAGATGACGGAGGATGTCTATAAATTCCCATTCGATCCTATGAAAAAGCCCTTGAGAGTGCCTTGCGAATTGACCAGGCGACTATTGACAGTGGTCGGTGGACTTACAGGATCAATAGGTGCATTATCACCTTATTCAAAACAATGTGGGTTTCAAAGTGCGAGTCCAAATAATACCAACAACCATGGTCCCAAGGTTGTAAATCGAAACAAGAACGCCACTACCAAATCGACCAAAATAAGAACCCAAATCCTGTGAATAACAACCAATATTAGTGTGTAAACAACACCAATGTTGCTAACAATGTGGGGGCTAGAAACCGAAATGCCCCTCTTGCCATCCATGCGTTCGAATTTAACCAACCTCCACCACGCTACATGTAACACCATAACCATAATCAAAATTATTACCAACCAATCAATAAATACCCTCCAGTTTTAGAACTAAACCTATTACCAATGAAACAATTAACAAGGATTCAGAGAACAAGGGCAAAACATGAGACCTAGAGACTACGATCCCAATGTTTATTGCCTCTTCCATCGAGTTATTGGCCATGACACTCATAATTGCAGAAAATATAACAATATATAAAGACTCTAGAAGATCAAAGACAAACATTCGTAGACACGTTCCTAGAGAACGCTAACACAAACTCTCAGGTCTCTTCAAACAACCATATCATCTCTCAAAATAAGATTCTATAAATTTATGAAAACCCCTTCCCAAACCACCAAACACATTACCCAAAGTCAATAGAAGGGTAGCCCACAAAACCACCCTATTTAGCATAATCAACCCACGATGATGTGTGTTCATGATGCTGAAACCTCCACCTCTAAGACTACAAACATTGATGTAGTTCTTTAGTTAGGAGTGCAAGGCAAAACCAAAATGATAGGGGTCGTAGGACTAAAAGTCAAAGAGCAGACAAACACCATCACTCACACTAGAGTATCAACATACAACCCTCCATCCCTCAAACATTCTGAAAACAGAGTTTGCTTCTAAACCCGTGAGGAACTATGACTTAATCTTCGATTTAAACCAAAACATTCTCCCACGTTTTATTCCTAGATTTGCTCAAGAACCCTCCACTCATTGATCAACCTTTTTCAACACTTTAGGACTGGGACATTTATCTAGTTTACTCCCTCTCTGCAAGCTCAGATCAATCACATTGATCTGGGCATGTTTCTTTCTAGTCAAGAATCACATGACACTAGTTATTTTTTTGATTTACGAAGTCTTCCTCCCGACTTTGAGATGGCAAAGAGGGGAGATCTAAGCTTATTTCTACATGTATGGATTTATAATAATTATGTGAAGAGAGCTATGGTTGACGATGGAGCGGCTATCAACAACGTTCCCTTTTTCTTCTTACAAAAACTTGGTTATGGGGAAACCAATTGTTCTACAACCTGTAACACCATGTGAGGCTACAACAACCTCAAATCTACTTCTATAGGGACCATTGCACTCCCAGTCACTTTGGGCCTCAAGATGGTGATAACTGAGTTATATGTCATAGACAAAGACACCAATTACAACATGATCTTAGGAAGGCCTTGGATACACTAGATGAAGGCTATCCCTTCAACCTTATTCCAAAAAATCCAGTTCTTGCACCTAGGAAAGGTTTTCTTAGCCTAAGGGGATCTTAAACCCTTAGACATATTACAAGCAACCATGCATAAGCAACCCATGTTACACATCGATTACCATTTGCCTACCAATGGGGTTACAAAACCCCCACCATTGGTTGATGTTACTAGATCCACAAAATCTAAAGTGATCATCCTAAAGAAGGGTGTGGAAATACCCCAACCTCTGTACAAGGATAAATTAGAAGAAAAGGACATAATAACAACAAAAAATGTCACTGACTTAGAACTGGCTATTGGTTCAACAATTTTCACTATGTCTATAACTGGGATTATCAACCTCTTGGAGAAGGACACTCCCCTCATCCTCCCATTCGACCCATGAGGGGTGGGGACCTATAATTTCTCCAGACCTCAAGGCCAATAGACTCAAGAGGGGTTATCTACCCTACCATACCTTTGCATGATAGACGTGTCTAGGAATGAGGAAATCCCCATTCACAACAACCATCCTAGCAACTATCAATGCTACCACCCAACGTTCAACCATACAGAGGCAAGCTGTGCTTCGCACTTCACCCTTGTCACTTCCAAACCAATTCAAAGTATGCTCACGGATCATGCAATGACAAGACCGTATGAATTTTTTAGAGTCCCTGGTCCATTAGGTCTACTCCCTTTAGAGATGTCAGTTGTTTTACTTTGGCTTGCACCTGGGTGTGTTTCTCATCACACTCCAAGTTTGCCAATGGGAAACCAAACCATTCCTTCCCCTAGGCAGTGCCAACACTCAGGGAGAAAGTTCATACCATGACGAAAGGTAGGGTAGAAATTAACATTGGAACCCATGATTATCCACGGGTTTCTAAAGGGGAGCTTCTTTTTCCCATCACAAAGAAAGAAGACCTTGAAAAATCACTCATTAGATTCTTGCAAGCTTTCCCACATATAACAACAGGACAAATAATACTACCCATGTCCTACCAACAATACTGCAAGCTACATAACTATGCTCGTACGCCTCTTACACCGAAGTGAGATCCTAATTATGCTGGCATACTCCCCATCCAAATAGAAGAAAAGGTCAAGTAAACAACTTTTTGAATTTATGGAGGTGCTTACCGACCTAGACCCGGAGCTTAAAAAACAAAATCTTGAGTTCCCAAAAGTTTTCCCTTCACAACATAACGCTGAACCATCCGTGCCTCCACAAGCCCTTCTTCCCACCCCACAAATGGGATGAGTTCATTGTCTTCCCAAACCTCAGGACCAGGAACCCTAATATGGGTTACTTGACATTTTTAATATCCATATGGTAGAGATATCGAAAGACCAAGAAACTTCACATGATGACTATCCCACTTCTACGCATGCTCAGTGGGTCCTTTACTATGATGGGGCCAAGTGCCACTTAGGTACTGGGGCACAAGTCATTCTCATTTCACTTGAAGGGTGAGTCATGCCTTTTGGGTTCAAGCTAGATTGAGTGTATGAATAATGGGGTTGAGTATGAGGCCCTATTGTTTGGCATGCTCATTACAAAACCCCTAGGCATTCAAAACTTAAGGATCTAGGGCAACTCATAATTAGTCATGAACCAAGATTTTGAGGTTGATTAGACCAAGGTCGAACACCTTCCGCTGTACAAGGCCATTGTGTGCAAGATCACCAAGGGATTAAAATTCATTTCTAGATAAGTAGTCCCTAGGGAAAACAACCAACTTGCTGACTCCATGGTTGCCTCATCTTCGTGCCTCGATCCCCATCCAACAATACTAGAATTTGGTTTTGTAGTCTCGATCATGAAAAAACCTCTTGTGCATAAGATTCGTAATGACATTGCTATTGCCCACATCAGAAGGGACAATGACCCTTTGGTCCTATATTTAGTCAAGAATGATGAGGCCATTCTTGAGTTCTTAAGCCTATGATGACCTCCTATCGTTCCACCATAAGTGGGGCTTCTCAATTACCCATTATCCCACCTCAACGCTTAGAATTGAATTTTAAATTCTTACTGTCATGTTGAGGATTATCCGTCTTCTGATGATGAACAAAATGTCTTCCATATGGAGGGTGAAGATCTCAATCTTCCCCCAACCCCTAACATGTTTGAAGAGGGCAATGCCTCCCTAATTGAAGACAAAATTGATGTTAACATCAAAACATAAGAGAATCTTAGAGTTCTCAAGTTGGGGTCTTCACTCTCCGAACATGGGGTGGAAAGACATAAGCATCTCCTCACATTACTCTCAAAATCTTTTGCTTTCTCTTACACCGACATGGTAGGCATCAACCCCAAAGTAGTTGTTCACAACCTAGTCATAATCCCCATTGCAAAACCTATCAAGTAAAAACTCAAGCCCATCAAGGCTAAGGTTGCATTGATGGTAAAAGAGGAAGTCATCAAAATTTTAAAAATTAGATTTATTTATCCAGTAGACTCTTCTAAATGGATGTCCAACATTGTCCCCATCCTCAAGAACGGTAAAATCAGAATATGTATAGAGTTCTGGGACATTAACAAAGCATGTCCAAATGATGACTTCCTTCTCTCATCCATTGACATCATTGTTAATGCTACCACAGGGTATAAATTGCTATCAATTATAGATAGTTGTTTGGGGTGAAATTGAATTCACATTTATGATGAGGACCAAATCAAGACCTCATTTACTATGCCTTGGGGGATATTTTTTTATGTTGTGATGTCCTTCGGTCTGAAAAACCTATGGGAAACATATCAAAGGGCCATGACTTACATATTCCAAAATCTCATTCACAAGATAGTGGAGGTCTATGTAGATGATCTTTTGATAAAAACAAGACATCGTGTATACTATTTAGAGGTGTTATGCACTATCTTAACACACTTAATCGAATATGGTTTCAATCTCAACCTAGACAAATACGTGTTTGGAACCACTGGTGGAAAAATCCTAAGGTGCATCATCTCCCAACATGAGATTGATAACGACCCTAATAAAATTTGAGTAATCTTATAAATTCACCCTCTCATAGATGAATCAGACATCAAAATGTTCTTAAGTATGTTGGAAGCCATTCAACAATTCATTCCCAATCTTGCCTATGCCATTCACCCCATCAACAACCTACTTAAAAAGATAAGTGGCCTAACTTAGAAAAATGGTTGTCAGGAGACATTCGATGTAGTAAAGTGCTTCCTTATGTCTCCTCTATGCTCATGGAACCTAAGCCAAATAAACCTTTGATACTTTATATTAGAGAAAATGAGGTATCCCTTGCCTACATGTTGGTCAGGGAGATGACACCTACAAGGAACATATCATTTATTTCATTAGATTAACCCTTGTCGATAATGGGATGCAATATACTCAAATAAAAAAGGAATGCTTAGCAATAATGTTTGCGACCAAGCAATTACGACACTACATGCTCAATCAGGAGATGAGTTATCATGGGATATCAAGCCCTACAAACTTTCTTAACCAAATGAACTCTCTCTAGGAAAGATGATGCTTCATTACACTCCTAAGCAAGTTCAATTTAACGTATGTCAACCAAAACTCTGTTAAAGCACATGTCATTGTTGCTTGGTTCACTAATTCATCTTTGGAAGTTAATGACCTCATCAATATTAAATTATTCAATGAACGTATATGCTATATAGTAAATCTTGATATTAGCTCCTCTCATTAGTATGTAGATATCATCGATTCCTTGATTGGCCACACTTACCTTAAAAGCACCAACTCATAGTAGAAAAGATGTCTTTGCATCATTGCATTCAAGAATGTTATTTTAGATACGGTCCTTAATCACAAGGCCTTTGACGACATGTTGCTCTGATGTGTTGACCAAGAAGAGTAAGGAAGATTCCTCTTTCATTGTCACAATGACATTTGTGGTGAAAATTTTGGCGGTCATGTGACTTTTCAAAAAATCCATAAGATAGGATACTTCTGGCCCACTCTAAACCATGATGTTGTTGAATATGTACATAAATGTGAGAAATGTCAACATTTTTCACACAAGATATATGTTCTCACCAGGGCATTACAACCCATTGTCACTCCATGGCCCTTTTACACTTGGGGCTTTAATTTAGTAGGTAATCTCTCCCCTACTTCTTCGGATGGTCATCACATCATTATCATGACACCTGAGTATTGTATTTCACCAAGTGGGAAGAAGCAATGACATTAACAACTATCATTAGATCAGTCATCACAAATTTTACCCTGAATCAAATCATTTGCCGATTTGGGGTCCCATAGGTCATCATTACTAACAATGGGTTCCCTTTCAAAGTTTTTAAAATTTGTGAAGTGTGTAAGAAATTTATTAAATCACACTATCTAGCCTCACTATACTATCTATAATCCAATGTCAAGCCAAAGCTACTAACAAAACCCTGAAGTTAATTTTGATCAAAATTGTTAGAGATTTTATATTGGCATTTATAGTTCAATCCAAAACTATAGACTTACAAAACAACAATGAAGACACCCATGAGGGCCACTCCATATTCACTCATTTTTGGATCTGAAGCCATTCTACACTTTAAAATTAGAAATACCCAGCTTTCATGTTTCCCTCCAGGGCCTTCTCGATCAAGAAGAGTATAGAGAGGCACAATTGGCCCAATTAGAACTATTAAATAAACATCAGATTGCCACCACAAATAAACACATTGATTATGCTGATTGTATGGGTAGATAATACAAAAAAAATGTCCATGGATGCCCAATCTATGTAGGGGACCTTGTCCTTAAGCTTGACATTTGAATTGATGAAAATAAAAGAGAAGGTCAAAAGTTTAGACCTAATTGGTTAGGCCCCTACCTAGTGACAAAAGACTTCAACAAGGAAGCCTATCAGTTATGTAATCTAGAGGGTAAAGAGTTTGATGAGTCTGTGAACTCCTTGCACCTAAAATGCTTCTATATCTACTACTTGCATATCACATTGTTCTCATTTTCATTGCATTTTTAGAGGTTGTATGTTCCCCTGCATATCATATGTGTTATTCAATAAATATTTGGTTATTAGTTCATACAATGTAAGAACTTTCAAAATATGGTATATCACATCATCCCACTCTCACATTACTCTATCACCCCATAGAAAGCATTATCAAAATAAACATTTTACAATGATCTTTGCCTTAGTTCTTATGATTAGAGTAAACCTCTTTTTCCTACATCTTCTTTCACAACTTAGAAAGATGCTAGCCTACAGTTTCATCTAGAAGCTTGTCCATGATAGAGTCTCCCCTTTATAGTGCCTTCTAAAAATAAAACATTAGCATGATTAAAAATAGATAACTTTACTTGCCTATCTTGGTCCTCGATGATGAGCCCTTGCATCTTACTCGTTGTATGGGGCCAATATGTCGGGGCAAAGGCCTTGTAGATAAAAAGAAGGTACTCTTGTGAAAATCAAAATGTTTATGCAAATACAAAATTTAAATTTCACATCTCTCACCCTTTTTCTAACCTTCGGTGGGGAGCCCTCCTATCTTATTTGTTGCATTGGGTTAGCATCCAAGAGAGATGCCCCCTTACTCGCCTATATCTAGCCTTTGATAATGAGCCCATGTGTCTTCCTGGTCACATGAGACTAGGTGTACTAGGTCACAAAGAGAAGTAAAAGTAAAATGTGGAAGCAATATCAAATCAAAAAATTTCCAAAGAGAAAGTTATTCAAAAAGTTTGCCTAATGCCTATGTTTAAAGAGGGTAACCTTTTCCTATTTACTGGTTATGTCATGGCTAGTTATCTCTAGATGAAACGAATAAAGTTAGTGTTTTACAAGTCTAACAAGAAGTATATTTTCCCCTTTTCTTGTAAAGATTAGGCCATCTTCCTTTTTTCTACGGAATTTTTATCTATGGATTTCATTCTTTATCCCCTCACATTTATCTTAATTTACCTTTCATTATTTGATGTAAAATAAAAGTCATATGTTGTGTAAGCAAAACAACTAGGTAGTCACCTGCAAAATAAATGTTAGCACAGTTATAGTTACATTTTTCCATCACATTACATCATTTGCATACATTCTATTTCCCACATATACATAAGCATTTCCCATAACAACATATCAAAAACAAAGAGATACATATACATATACCTCATCACATGCCTAGCCATTTAGAGTGCATTAATTGAAAAACAAAGCATGAAAATTAAAATCACATCACATGAATGACAAGTTGCTAAGAGGTAAGCCAAAACACCTATATGTATCATAATAACTATTGAGTTTGTACAAAAATGATATCTAATACAAGCTCCTCCGCATAGGGCCAATTTGCCTCATGGCATATCAAAATAGAATCAAAATATACAATGGAATATAAAAATATCTGTAACACATCTCAAGAGCTTGTCCTCCTCCTGTGAGAGGGTCTTGATGTAGAAGAATGCTAGTGACTCTCACTCCAATGACATCTCCTACTAGAGCCTCCCTCAAAAGCTACCCCACCCTCTCCAATCTAAAGGCCAACATGATGACCCCTGCTGGCATATCCCTCTGAAACCATCTCCCTGTCATGTGGTTGGAGGATATACCACCTCTTCCACTCACCATAGTATCTACTAGAGCCTCTACCCTCCTCATTCTATTGGTACTATTTTCTATCCTTAGCACTATCACCATCACATAAGCATTGTATGCAAGGTGAAGACATTTGTGTGATGACTAATCCTTGCAACGAGCCCAAGAGCAACCAAAAGATGGTCTCTAGTCAGACCAATACTTGCCTAAAAAAGATTGATTAGAGTGTGCCTAATCATCTATCTCTAACCACCTACAATCTCTGTGATCACAAACTACAAAAGTCAACATTAGATTTAGTTGATATAAAAATCCAATACAAAAAATTAACTAAGCAACTAAAATAATCAAAGTACAGGCTGTGATCAGAATTATATAAATCAACATTTTACCTTGGTCTCCCTCATGCCACTCAAGGTTAGAATCATCCTCTGTAGACTCCACTTCATCTATATCCAGATCCTAATCCAACTCAATATACACTAGAGCTTCACCATCTCCATCTCACAGGTGTTACTAATATGTAGGGTACTCTTGAGTGAGGTCCTATAACTATGGTGGTGGTGGAAGTGGTGGTGGGCCTATTTAATACTAGCTTACTATTCCCTGGCCTCCTCCTCTTGTAATTAGCTATAGGGGAGGTCCCTGTGCCACTCCTAGCCAAGTTGGTCAGGTGATTGGCACCCATATTATAAGTGGGTGCCATGCTAACTATCCTAGTCTCACTTCTCTTAACTCCCATATGCCCATATAAACAACCTTAGGGATGGGAAGGTTGCCTTTATAGGGCATGCCAAACTGCTGGGGAACTCTATCTATAGGGTGTACCTCAACCTATAAAATTTGGTCCTAAATTTGAGTGGCCTTGATGGTTATTTTAAGGTAGGCCCTCTCATTGGCCCATTACCCAACCATGTCCAGGTCAGACATGACAAATAGGTCATTCTCTATTAGAGTTCCCATTGTTCAGGGCAAAGCATGAAAAGGAAACAAACCTGTCTATATAGTGGCCCTAATATTCTTAGGAATTCCAATAGATAATCCCCTCTAGTAATGGATAATCCACTCATAGATCCAACCCATGAAAACCATCAGGTAGTTGATCGATAGGCCCCCCAGACAAGCCACATGGTAAAGATCCATATAGGTCTGTGGTAGTAACTCTTGGCTCTAGGAGTAATGAGCCCCTCTCTCCTCAATATGTCAAACAATTAGTAACCAACTAAATAACAATCTATCAGTACCCTTATTTCCCACTAAATGAGAGGTAAGGATACTAATAATAACTTTTCATAGGTTGGGGAACACTAATCCCTCCACCTGAAAAAGCCTCACACTGTACTTTGTACCCACATTAGATGCATTGACATCTCCAAAGTGCTCAGCCCAAACATGGGCTTCATGATCACTATCAACAACCCAAATATAAACTAATCGAGCCATTGTAGGAAGGTCTGTAATCTAAGACGTCCATGAGAGTGATCATCCACTCTTTGGGGGTATAGGGGAACACAAATGTGTTCTACTTAGGGTCTTAATAGGCCAAAATATCACATATCAATTTGTTACATGCTAGGATGATCCTTGCATATGCCATCCATAGAATCCAAGTGCGGTCAAGAATGGCTAGCTCATCCATTATAAAGATTACCAAGACTCAACGAAGCCACTCCTCTCGATCTCTACTCCAACATACATACTCCCCCTGCAATAGAAAAAGAAACCTTGAGTCAACTTATAGATCAAACTTGCCCTTCAAATTCTCTCGTTTCCCTATCTTTTCCCTGATTGCTAAGAGATGAAACTACCTCTTATTATAGGTGAAAATTATGTAACCATTGAAAATGGTTACGTAACTACCTCTAAAGGTGGTTTCAAAACCACTTATTTTGCAAATCATAACAATTATGTAATTGGCAGTATGTAAAGATCGATAGTTGTGTCCTTAAATGGAAGTCTCATCCACCATTTGAGTGCCCTTCCAAACCCCCTAAAAAACCCACGAAATTTACTCTCATTAACAAAAATTCTACACATTCCTAGTCTACCTATCGACAATCATTTTAAAACTAAAAATTATAAATTCCATTAGATTTTAGCAAAATTTTATGTAAAATTTCAAATTTAGGGTAAAATAGAAAATCATAGAAAAGCCTATTTGGTCATGTCTAGTAACTCTTCTCATTGGTATATTTGTCATTCCATTGTTCTCCTCTTTCCATTGACTACTTATGCATTCTAAATGGTCATGGGAAATCCAGAACTCTAAAATCACAAATAGATAAATGCACAAATGAGTTAGTTTTTGGTAATTTTTCAAATAGATTAACCTCCAAACTAGCCATTTTAACTTAAAAGTTTTTGAAATTAAGCACCTTTTTATGTTTCGCTTACACTCTTCATGTTACATATTATATTCTTATTATTTGTGTTTCAATTCTAACAAATTAATAAGTCTTCTAGTTCTCTGCTAGCACATTTTACAATTTTATAGGTGAATAATGATTAGGTTGTAGATTCAGTCCCCCAATAGGGTGATTCAGGTAGTATGATCTTCCCCACATGTACAATTCATACTCTTGTCCATAGTTTGATTACATAGTTTACTTTTCACTTGTTAACTATGTTTCACTTGATTCTCATTTTATTCTCACAGGTTATATGAAGTTTTGGCTAGCTTCATTCCATCGCATAGGTAAGGTAAATATTCCCAACCTCTTTTTTTCTTTCTACATGCCTTTACTTGGGACTACACCTTGAAAACTCATAACAGGGGGTCCTCCCAAGGGGGAAATATATATGCACCTAAATTTTAAATGATGTAACATTCTAGATGCAAATCCAATGTTGATGCAATGATATCTTGTTTTGTGCTCCACAGGGAATTATCTAACTCCTTTTCCCTCTTCTACTTCCCTACTCCTCCCTTGACCCCTTTTGGTCACCTTTAGTTTGGCTTCTATAGCTTCTATCAACTTGTTTTGAAAACTACCTATGTAGGATAAAATTTCCACTCTAGGGTATGAAACTACCCTCCTCCTTTACATAACCACCCCTCAAATTACACAACCACCATGGTGGTTTTGTAATAAATGTATTAATTATGTCTTAGAAGGGTGGTTTTGTATTAAAATAGAGGTGATTGTGTAAGTGTAGGTGACATTTCTATCATAAAAAATGGACATCTTGCAATCGCCCCTGCATAAATCGATAATTCTATTCCCTTGTAATCATCTCCCAAAATTAACTCTTGATAATCATTATTTGATGTGTTTTACATGCTTTTTATCACATTTCTTATTCACTTAATCCTAAATTTGCCTCCAATCAAGCCCAACTCACTCCCTCTTCTATTTTCAATTATTTTTAAGTTCCTATCAAGTTCAACTCCTACTTGAACTCAATTAAACTCCCTCATGTAAGTTTCTAACCTTTTTTACAAAATATCATTTTTAACCTAATTTCAAATCAAACAATTACCATCAAAATTTGTTATTTTGAATCTTTTGTAGCCATAATTTTACTACAATTGCCTAAAGGTCCAGCCTCTATAGTTTTCATGTCGATTACATCGCCATAGGTGGAGTGTTATTGGTCTAATAACTCATTCCTTGGAAATCAAAGCATTGGTCAACATCAGTTCATTTTCTCTCCATTTGCAGTTGTGTCTTCTCTCCTCCCCCATTTGTACCAGAGTTTGGTCATCCTCTAGTTAGAGAGTTTCCAAAATTCACACAAGGATAAAAAGAACTAGCATACTAAGGACTCCTTCATAAACATACTACATGCATTTCAGTTGATATATTCTTTAGCTAGGTTGGAGTTTCTTTTGATTTATAGTATTTAATTCATTTATTATATTAGATTAGTGTAGTTGTTGTTGCATTAGATTAATTATATTATTAAAAAAAAAAAGAAAATTTGATAGACATAAGCTTATTTATTTTCATTATCTTTACTACCAAAAAAAATAGTTAGTTTTGACTATTCTTGCATTCCAATAGATTTGTTTTCTCTCCATTAGCAGAACATTCCACAAACAATTCATAGGAAGATCATAGTGAACTTTTAAAACATTTTAAGCCAACATAGAATTTTGTTTTCAAAGTCAAAATAAGTTCTCTTGCATTCATAACAACCAACTAGACAACTACAAGAGTTTAGACAATCTTAGGCACATAAAATGAGCTAGCATACTTATGATCTTGTTTGTTTCGATGAATTAAATGTGGTGTTATTTATTCTTGAAAAGGAAAAACTAGAATTTGTATTTCTTGTCTCTCTTAGTAAATCATTTCAAAAATTTGTAACAATTTATGAAAGTTGAAACACTGACTTAACTTGTTTGTAGACAAATTAAGTCAAAAAAAGTGTTGCGACATTGCTGTTTTAGATTAGATTTCATTATGCATTACTTGCAAATTTAGAAGACATAATTTTCATGTTTAATCCATTCGATAGACAAAATAAAAATTATAAAAATATCACCACCTAGCTTACATCTAGCCAAATTAAAAAAAATCATCACCTTGCGTAATAGTATAAGTTTCTTCCTCTCCTTTGCATGCATCCTGAATTATTTGAAAAGGATAATTTTTTTTTGTTTTCATTTATTTTTACTTTTGTCATTTATGTGATTCTCAGCACTTTAATTTTATCAAGCAAGCATTTTAATTTCATAAACTCAATAAACTAAAAATGACAACAACAAAAACTCAAAAAAATAGTGTCAAGAAGTCTTGCCACCACACACAAACATATAAATTTGATTAGAGGCCTTGCCAACATGCATAAGTATCCAAGTTTCATCCAAGCCTTACTTGTTCATATAATCACCCCAAAAAAACCTTGCTTTAACATCACAACAAGCAAACATGACAAGCCATAGTCTAACAAGCTCATACACTTCTAACTTGGCTTTTGTCTAACCTCTTTTGGATGACCCTTCTGTCTGCCATGGTTTATTCCCTATGGTTAGAGAACTTGGTCCCATAGTTGGCATACAAACTGATATTAATACCAATTTAAGACACGAGATTTTCTATTCCATCCTAATTCCTTATCTTATTGTTGACTCCTTGACTACTTTAGATGAACAAAAATGAATTCTTGATCCACCCATAATTGTCCTTCCTTAGAATAGAGGTTGTCACTATAATGTTATCCAGGCCTAGTTTCCCATTCATAGCTATTTATGCTCGTGTTTGGCCTCATCTTATATCATTCACATTTTGTGGATGACATTGACCAGTCATAGCCTACCCGATAGAGTAGATATTTTCCCATGAGTTATTTAACGTGATGTCCCCCATTTCCCTAGTCCTAGTGTCAACCAAGAACTTCACCTTCTTGTGATCTCAAAAATTTAAGGACCTTTGAGCTCTATTTTGGTGCCTTCAATCCAAATACGTCCAACATGCATCTTTATAATTAATCATATTTCATCAATATACTTACATTTTGAGCCTCTCCCCACCTACCCACTTCTACATGCATGTGTGCTAGAAGAACACAACTCAAAATTTTTAGGATCCAACTCAAAATCAAGATTTTTTGTAAATGGTCCTAACATTATAATATTATGTGATCTATAGCTATAAATCAAATGCATCCACACAACCACCATAAGTTTAATTAGTATATTGATAATAAGTTTAGAGTGTCCTCAAGATAGCAAGAATGTCAAGAACGTCAACCATACAACATAATGATCAATTGTGGGAATAATGTAATATGATGCTGTCATGCCATTGAATTATTTACAACACCCATCCATAAAACCTACATGAATGCATGCTAATATAACACAAATAGAGTTTAGATGGCCAAGGTAAGTTCTAGAATGCTTCACCAGTTTAAAAAGTTTGAGGGTATTATCATAAAATCCATTTTTGCATGTTTTGCAATTAATTTATTCCTTAGTGTTATAGGGAGACACATCCCCCATTGCCTGGGATGTGTATCAAGTATAGAGATGTATCCCATGACTTGAGGTATCTCCTTGCCTATTCTCATGCCTCCTACCCTATCTTGTGTCAAAATATTGTGTCCCTAAAATTCTTAAACCCTAAACATGTAAAAACAAGCAAAAAATGTACAAAAAATTGTTATAAAAAAAGAATATGAGACATATTATAGTCACTAGATTTAGTGAAGTAGTCCAAGGTCATTTATAGTCAAAGTTCATTTGAGTCATCTCTATCTTTTCGGAGAATTTAAACAAAAATTTTTAGTTTAAAAATTAAAAAAATGAATGGTAGTACTGTGAATAACACCACAATTTTTTTATGTTGATAAATTCATTATTTTTTAAAAAGTTCATTGTTTTTATTTTTTTTAAATTATTTTTTAATGTGTTTTTAAATTATTTTTAATGTGTTTTTATTATTTTTAATTTTTCATAATATATATTATATATAAATAATATATATATATATATATATATATATATATTACTATCTCCCCATATCCCTATCTCCTATTTATTTAAAAAATGGCATATCGATACTTGTACTTGTTTCCTCATACTCATCTACTTGTACCTGTACCTATTCCTAGAAACTATGATATTCCTTGAGTTCACATTTATTCTAGGCATTTGTTTATGCTTCCACATTTTGCATACATGTATACGATTATATTTGCAGATACGTCTAATAAAAACTTGGATTTGAGTATGCTTTGATAGATGTCTATGCACTATCTTAAAGATCCCATTTTGGTTTACACTATGAGGATGTTGGAAAAGTTTGTGGATTATATTATTAAAAATTCCAATTATATTGCTTAGAAATTTATAATGACTTTTCATCAAACCCATTTTTTTCATACCTTGAAATCATTTCAATCCTTGAGATCACATTTATTTGAGGCATCTTGTTAAACACTTCATGCTATGTATGCTTACACATTTTGCATATATGTTTAATAGGGTATTTTAAATACATATTAAAAAATACCACTTTTGATTATAATTTGATGAATGTCCATGCATTATTCTAAATATATCATTTTGGCATATATTAGAAGTGTATATAATCAGAGATGCATCAGATCCACAAATCAATCCTAGCTCGGAGAAGATATATCCTACTTACACTTTCAATTAGGGATACATTAGATAATTGGAAACATGACCAAAATAGATATGGTAGACCCAATTAGGGGATCTCTTACCATAATAAGATCACTAGGGAATGTTTCAAAGCCTCCAATCAATCAAAACTATGCCATAACTCTAAATAAGTCCTATGTTTTTATATTCACTATACTACTAACAAGCAAAACAAAAATATAATCTAGTTCTCACCAAAGCTTGTGTAAAAAAGTGGGGGTAATAAATAAAAAAAGTAAACATGCATAGAAGACATATACTCACACTAATGTATACAAAATCCTAATACATGAAATAAAAGTGTAAATGCATATCTATCTACTCTTACAAAGGAGGAACAAAGATAGGAATACTTACCTTTGAAGATGAACCCATTGAGCCTCAATCTCTTCCTTTGCCAAGGTGATTCACAAGAGGTTGTTGTGGTATGTAAGGATGACAAGGATAAATAAGTTCTAGGCTACACAACCTATCAATGCATCCAAAAGACTTCTTTACAAGACAAGATCCATATCTCCAAAGAAAGTATGAAACCCTAAGATTGCTCCTCAAATAGAATGGTGAATAAGCAGATGTGCAATATCTCTTACTTATTTTTTTATCTAAATAATGGTGAAATGATTGTGTATATATAGGTGGATTTAACCCTAAACCCTTTTGAATGTTTTGATCTACAGGGTTGACCTAGTCAACCTAGTATCATTATTGACAAAAAATCACTAGGTCATGGGCTAGGTCGGCCAAGAGCTGACCTATACCCTAAATAAGTTTTACCAATAAGAGTACAAGGTTGACCCAGTTGACCTAATCATGTAAACTATCAAAAGAGGTTTTAGGTTAGGAAAAGGGGTACTAAAATTGGCAAAATATTGAAGGAGTGTGCAAAAGAGAAGAACAAGCATAGGGAGATGGTTTTTAGGAGACAAGTGTATAGATAACAAGTGGTAAAAGAGACAACAATTCTACGAAGAACCAACGGTCTGCTCACGCTTTTCTTGGTGCACCCCTTAGGGTGTACACTCAGAGAGATTGAGATTCGATGGGTTTTTTCAAGATAAAGAGGCATTAATTGATAAAAGTTTGAAAATATTATGTGTATATATATGCCACACTCGAAGTGCATCATGTGTCACGTAAGTGTAACTCGAGATGGTGCTTTAGGAATAGAACATGATGACACATAATGTTGATGCTAAATAAAGTGAAGTAAGGAGAAAATAAGATAAATGAAAGGACAAAATTGAAAAACATATACCTTTACTTACCTTAGTGTTGTATATAAAGAATAGGATGTGAGAGATGTGAAGGTATATAATGTGAGGAACATTGGGTGAACTATAGAGATTAGTGTAAAAAGTGAAAAAATTCAATTTTTTTGAAATATAGACATATAATATTGAAAAAAACTCTCTATGATGTCAGGATTCTAGAACTTTTTATGGTTCAAAAAATGAGTTAGTAAAAATAAAGATATGATCAAAATAAAAAATTTGACAGTAAATATTTGAAAGGTAAATAATTGTGAATAGTAACTTTAAATAGGGTGAAAAAGAATTTATTTGCTATTGTTTGACTATTCTAAGAGAAAAATAGAGATCTAAGAGACCTAGAAAAATATGAAAGAGCCAAGATGGTGAGGAGATGATAGATAAGAGGAGAATGATGCTTAGTGGCTGTAACGAGTACAACATAGGTAAGCAATAGAGAATTTCAAATTTTTTGAGTATTTTATTTAAAATTGAGTGTTTTATAGAAGTTTATAATTTAGACCAATTTTAGAAATTAGAGTGAACCTTAAGAAGTTTTTAGGGACACTAGAGGTCAAATGGAGAACTAGGTTGAAAGGGATCAGAGTAATAAGTACCAAAAGCATTTATTACAAATGGTCAAAGAGTTGATAGTTTGAAAGAACTAGGTTGACCCAATTGACTTAGTAAGTAGAAAATAAGGTTTTAAAATGGCCAACCTAGTAGGTCAAGGCCGACTTAGTTGGTTTGGGAAAATTTGACATAGTACCCCTTGGATGACTTAGTTTGTTAAGTCAAAAAGACAACTTAGTACTATAGGTGCAAAAAGGAAGGCCGACTTAGTTGTTTAAGTCCAAATGTCTGACCTAGTACTATAAGGTCAAATTAGCTAGTTACTAAGTGGCTGATATAATACTAAAATCCAATAATGTGGTTGATATAGTACTTTTAAGGCCCAAAATGCCCAACTAAGTACTGAAATAGCCAAATGAGCTAAAAATAGGTCAAATTAAGAATAAATCAATAAATTAAGGTTAATTAGGTTTGTTTATGTGAATTTTTAAAAGAATGTATTTTGAATATAAGGGACATGGAGGTCTAATACATTTTTTGTTATTTAATTTTTGTAGGGGCACTAGAGATTTTAGTAATTGGTGGATGTGTCATGGCTACTAATCGATTGAATTGCCTGATGAATGTGGGTTGAGCTAGATTTATTGTGCTAGGCTTGGGAGGCATCATGGAGATGCAATGAGTTCCATTGAGTGCTGATCTAGTGGCCATGTTCCTAGGAGCTTGGGAATTCTTGGCCAATACTTTTAGATGGGTAGTGGATGGGGATACCATCGAGGTTGGTATCACATTATAAGATGTCCATGCATTTCTTATACTTCTTATAGGGGGACACCGGTGATCATAAGGATACCAGATGATTAGGATGAGAGGTGAGAATTAGCTCAATGGGTGACATGATCATATAAGATATACCCAAGACTGATGGTAAATCTATTAAATGTTTATGTTACATAGATTTTAGATATCTAGAAAGCTGTGATAAGACTTTTTACAACATAAATGCTATGTCACAAGTCAGAGAATGAGGTAATGCTATATGTGATAGCCTTATGTCAGTCAATATTGGAACAGGGAGCACTCTATGAGTTGTGTTATATCATCTGGGTTCAGTTCATGCAGGATATGTCTGGGATGCTATCCAGATAGCAAAAGACCATGGGGTTAGTGGTATTATTGAGTGCCTAGATATATGAGAGGTTTTTAATGTACCATCTAGATGGGTTTCCCTATGTGGTTGAAGATTAGGTGCCTCATGTTTTGAGATGGAGATAGGATCAGGTGTCATGGGCTGTTACCCACATGCCAGTGCTTCAGATGGTCACATGAGGAGAGATTATGTGGTAGCTTTATGCACACATTGTGACTATTTAGTTGATTTGGGTGATGGTGGCACTAGGGTTAACATGAGTATAGATCATGGGACACTACACTTGGTGGGCAGAGATGCATATATTGGTATGCTTACCAAGATAGTTCATACTCCCTCACCTAATAGATGTTATAGTGGTGCCTACATTGTGGACTTATCATGTGAGAGAGATGAGGGGGAGAGGAGGAAGAACACTAGTTATGAGACTAGAGATCAAACTACAATGTGTGAAACCATGGACTGGTCAAGCATGATAGTTAGTAACTAGAGAGGGTATAGACATGGATGTAGGAGTGGCATAGGTACCATAACCAACACCATAACATGAGGAGTAGAGACCACCTTGGTTATACCACTGACATAGGCATCAATGGTAAGAGAAAGCATATAGGGTGGTTATCCAGGATGACCCATTAGTTAGCCTAGGGTAAAGCTGGTCTATAGAGACACTACTAAATCAAGGATTGAGACATGAATGGGTGGTGACCCCAGGGCTTGAATTGATTAGGAGGCATATTATGAACAAGGTACTTAGGGGATGAGCCGATGGAGAAATCATGTTCAATGGATGAGCAAATGGGGAGACAGTGATTGGTGACACCAAGATAGGTAATAAATGGTTGTAATTTTTAGTCTTTGATATAAAATACTAGCTATATAGGATTGATAGATATATTTTGAGATATATTTATGGTCTAATGTCTATCTAGTTTGAATTTTGTAGATCTTGCAGACAAGGAGAATACTAGATGTATATCCCAAGTGATGGGAGCACTCTATGATATAACTACAAGCACACAGAGATGGGATACAACCACTAGAGGGGGTGGGAGTGGGAGAGGCATAGGCATGATAGGCCTTGGCTTAGGAGAGATTTGTACATTTGGATACCACTATTCATTTTAGATAGGTACATGCCCAGGTATCCAACCTATAGGGACAGGTAGCAAGCTTGAGATCTTAGACATCCTCATCATAGCGTACTATTTAGAGGGGACTATTTGAGGCATTTATGGGTAGCATGGCTAGGACACAAGATAGGCATGATAGAGTCGAGCCTTAGAGATGGAGTGATGTATTTTTGTACTTTATATCAAAAACACATTATATATATATATATATATTATTTTGATAGTTAGATGTTGATGTTATATGTTTGTATTATGGTTGTGGTTATGGTTGTGGATGCATGGATATATTTCTTTCTAACACATTTATTTTGCTTTTGTTGTATATGCTATTATAAATATATGTGTTGTGGTTTATTTTATATCATTATGTAGGATACATGCATGGTTAAAAATAAACATTCAAAAAGGACTTGGCAAAGTGTAATTAATCAAAAATAAATATACTACACACTATTGCACGTTGGGAAATGTGTAATATCAAAACATGACTAAGTATAAAAAACCAAAGAGTGTAAACAAGAGGGAAAAAATTGTTTTTAAACCATGAAAAAGATTTGGTACCAAATTAAAATAAGTAAAATCACACTAAATCATGTTGGGAAGTATGAAAATAATGTAATAAAATGGCAAGCACATGAAAGATAAATGGTAAAAAAAAATCAATTAAGTCAATCAATCATACTAAATCACATTGAGAAGTATAAAAGAGAAACAAAACTAGTAAAATGGTCTTAAATTAATCACACTAATTCAAGTTGGGAAGTATGAAAAACTTAAGAAAATGTGATTTGATTCTTACATGTAATCAAAAAATAAAAAGATAAAGATGAAAGATTAATGAATAAATCATAAAACATACTAAATCAATATGGAAAGCATGTTAATGATGTGTAACTCATAATCAATCACATCTTATCTCATATTTGACACATGTAATTTTGTTGTGACTTGGGTATTAGAAAATTGTGTGAGGAAGGCCAGGTCTTATCCATGGTCTTGCACAACAACTCACAAAAGGAACACCAATGATGTGAAATTCATGTGAAAAATTTGGTAAAAAGAGATGTTTGGAATGGTAAATATATAAAGTTTGGTAATTTATGAAGAAGGCCAGGTCCTATCCTTGGTCTTACAATGCAACTCAAAAATGGAATCCTTAGGGGAGTGGTCAATGAACAGAACAATATTTCTCAAGGGGAAATATTAGGGTTATACAAAGTGAAAAAGGGAATACAAGAAGCATAACTTTTGTGTCTTTATGAGAAGACCTTAGGATACATGAGGCACACTAAGGACATGAAAATACCTTCAGTGACTAGTGACCATTAATGTATAGAGGATACCTGTTTGCTATAGACATAAAGCTGTGTAGGTAAATAAGTGTGCTATTAAGATCAACTCATTTTGGAGGTTTTTTACAAGAAAATTCAAATGGACTTACCTTTCCGCAATGTGTTCCCCATTCCTTAGGACCCCTTACAGAGCCATCGATCTAATACGAAGATTGGGTACTTGTATGAGAAAGTAGGTAGTACTAAAAGATTTTTTATTCTCTTTTTCTAATCTACTAGCCTACCACATCCTAATGGACCTCGGATCTATCATGAGGCCAACTATAGAGTTTGAGCTTCGATTAGAAAAAAGAGATGTGTTTAAAATCACAACTTTAGTTTGATTTGACTTTTAATAATTTTTTGAATGTTTCCTTTTAGATCATTGGCTTTTGTTAAATGATTTGGATTGTGAATATTTTATAGATTTTAAGATTCCTCTTCCATACAGACTTATAATGACCAATTATGAGAGAGAGAGAGAGTGATACACATGAATGAGCTTTAGGCTTTAGATAAATGAAGCTAAGTATCCAAAGATAAGACTGACTAGAACACTTAGGCTTAACTATGAACCGACATGTTATCTCAAGTCTCAACCGTGTGTATGCTTAGTTTGTGAAAGGGAGTAAAGCAAAATAAAGGGAGATCCAAAGTGGACTAGTAAAGGGAGATTATAATGAGATGAATTGTTTGCTAACTGACACATGGTAAAGAAGGAATGAATAAAGGGAGCAAGGTTGATATAACCAAATCACAATAATAATTATCCATGTTTATAATGATAAAATAACAAACAATCATGAAAAAGAAAAAGGGAGTCATAATAAAATGAACTCAAGAAGAAAAATAATGCAATCATGAAAAAGAAATCCATAAGAGAGCATAATGACATCATAAGCAATATAAAGTGCAAAACCAAATTCATCATGTAAGATAGATAAGAATTTGACATAATGTTAAATTATATAAGAATAGATAAATGTAAATTTGGAGCACACATCCAATCCAAATGAAAATGTAAGAACACCATGCATGTGTTCATAAGTACTGATACATTTGTCCACACATATTATCCATAACATCTAATAAGTATATATGAAGTTGAATTCAAAATACAACTAACGTTTCATTGATCTTTAGTGAAAGTTGAGAAAATACTTCATGTTGAATCTCCTCAATGGAAAATGTAAGAATTATTGAAGGATAATGATAATGAGGGATCTCATGTAGGAGATGCTTAGGAGAATGCATGGGAGTAGATTCTATAGGAGATGAAGGGGCACTGGTGGGGAAGGATCCATGGGTGAGGGAATCATGAGTGGAGAAGGATACATGGGTGAGGGATTCATATGTGGAGAAGGGACCATAGGTGATGATGGAACCATAGGAGGTGAAACCACAGGGGAAGAAGGGGAGCCTTATTGTAGGAGTGACCTATGAGAGGAAGGGTATAAGGTGCAAGAATGGTTAGGAGGCAATACTTGAGATGCTATTGAAGAATGTGGTATCAATTAGTGTGATGTGTACCACATTGGTACCATAGACAATATACCTCTCTGTACCTTAAAAAATATGCAGGTAACACTTTTAGGGGAGGTATAGCCTTTTTTGAGGGTTGAGTAGTGGGATGTAAGGTACTGATATATTATCACAACTTTTGACAATGCATGAGTAATATTGGTAGGTGTATTCACAAGATAATGGGAAATAGAAGATGAGAGAGTTTAGTATATGGAACAATCTCTAGTTCAGTGACCAACAAATTTATGAATGCCACAGTAAGGTTGATCAACCCATTTGGTGGGTGAAGGAGCTAACTACAGTAAAGGGAGAAAACCGTCACTAAGATAAGGTGGGATTGGTGGAGAGATTGGACAAGGCTCAAGTGAGGGAGAAATAGGATTGAAAATAATAAGAGGCTCAACAAGAGTGAGAGTGGGAATAAGATCTAAACTAGGCTCTATTGAGGGAGGGGTGAGGTCCACAAAAAGTTGAAGGATAGTTTCAAGCATCTCAGGGATAAGTCATCTAGAGGGTTCATGGTATCTAGAAAAGTGATAGAGACCAATCATAACATGATCCATAAGCAAAATCCTATTAGTTTCTTTAGAAATTGGAGGTGTGTGCACCATCTCTACCTTGTGATAAAGATAATGAATACTAAAATTAATAAAAATATAAGATGGAATACTAGAAGATATATTGGAAGACTAAATCAAAGAGGAACAATAATCAATAATCTCAACATCTCAGGCCTAAACTAGACCTCATAAGAATGGATCATCTAAGGTATAACTGCAATCATAATTAGGTGTATGAAGATAAATGGTACAAGTAGGGATGACCTTTTCATCTGATGTGGTGTGATGAATGGAATGCTGAGTCTTAGTTAAGACAATGGGGATGTCATCACAAGGGGTTTGATGAGAATGAGGTTGCAAATAAGTGAGAAGTTAAGAGATGAGATGAGATGAGGTGAGAGATCTAAATTTTTAATATTGAGATTGATCTCATCAGGCTGATCATCATCATAATCTAGGAGGTTAGGGGGTATATTCCCGATGAGTTCAGGGTGACCATTATAAGCTTGAGTGGAATTGACAAGAAAGTTAAACCATCAAGATTCACAAAATATAATGCTTGGTAAGGGTTCAAGGGTATGAATCTTGAATACACCATAGTCTTGGAATTATTCAAAATTCTAAGGATTAGTGTCACCTTGAATCTTATATATGGCTCCATTATGAGGAAATTTAACACATTAGCAAGTAGAAGAGGTAATTTCTCTCATACGATGAGTCCATGGCCTACCAAAAAAAATGTTATAGGATAGAGGAAAGTTGAAGACCATCACCTTCACATAAATGATGATAGGTGGAATGGTAATGGGGAACCACACACAACCTAAAGGAGGTATTTTCCTTCAATCATAGCCTTGACATGCGCTATGATTGGATTTAAGATTGCATTCAAAATATCAAAGGGTTTTGATAAAATCAAGAGAGGTAACATAATTTCCGGAACCCTCATCAATTAAGGCATGATTGACTTGGATATCACCAATTTAGACACTGATAAAGAGAGGAGGATCACCTATATAATGCATAATCTCATTGAGGATCATAAAATTAATGGGAAATTTGAGGGAAAGAGACTTAAGTGTCCATTCTTTCATCAACATGTATGGACATCTCTTCACACTGTTGTAATATGCTATCTTTTGATCTAGCTAAGGTGGCTTCACATCCTATGAGGGGAGGATGAGGGATGCTCATTTCAAATAAAAGATGCATAAAATAGTTATAGTGATGTAGAGAGGTCTACATAAATTCAATAAATGGGATTTGAGATGGGAGATTAGTAAGTTCTGTGATAGGATCCCATTCATCATAACCCATAAGAGGACTATTGGAAAGAGATGCATAGTGTTGAAGGAGGTACTTAAAAGGAGGATCCAAAGTACATGTGAATTTATGTTGATAAGAGGTAAAAGTTTTAATTAAAGGACAAGTTTTTTGATTATGTTGAGAAGATAGAGCAGTTGATGCAGATGTGGTTTGAGAATTTTTGGAATAAGTGTTGATAGAAGTTTGAGTATCATTGGTGATAGGTAAGGAAGCTACATGGATTGTATAAATGGTATGGGAAGTGTTATCCAAGGGAATAATTGGTTCTTCAAAACATATAAGGTCTTCTTTCCCCAAATTAGTTAGGTGAGTTGGAGAAAAGTCTTGGATAACACAAAATGTGTGAGATAATTGAGGTGTGTGGATATGTTGAGGATTAATGAAAGCAACCACCTTTTGCATATTAGTCATGTTGAAAAAATTATCTTCAAGATTTGGGTCAAGAAGGCTTTCAACATTATTGGTATAAGGGGTAGGCATGTCTTTATTATCTTGGTGATTTGGAAGAGGATATTTATAGATGGCCAAATGAGCATTATCCTGATTCAAATATTGAGATATAGTTTGTGTTTCATGGGATTTAAAAAAAATTTCATACACTTGTTGGCATTTAAAAATGATAGAATCATGGTCAAAATTGAGACCAAAAATAAAATCCATATCCAAATTATGAAGCTGCCTACATGTCTCATGATAATGACCCCAACTAGCGTGGAACCAAAAAAATTTATTGGGATCATACCAAGATTTCATAAGACAAGTGGGATCAATTTCTTGTGGGAGAGGCCTTAATAGACATTTTTGTAATTCTAATAGGGATAAAGGTTTGTGAACATTGATGTTGTTGCCTAAAGATAAATGAGGATTAATGATGTGGTTGGGAGGGGAAGCTTGTTCTAGAGTTTGGTTAAGAACAACAACTTGAATAGTATGAATGGTATCATAAGAGTTGGTGACACCATCATTGGTAGCATGATGATTGTTATTCTTAAGTAACATACAAGTACTCATAAAGGGTTCAGATGGATCAAATTGATATAAAAGGAAATTTTGATGCTTAGCTTGGTCAATAACCTCCTCTAAAGTACATGGAGAGAGAGTCTAGACCCGATATTACAACTTGGAAAAAAGAGCATTGGTAAATAGATGAAAAAGGTTATCATTTACCATAGTATGTTCACATTTGTTAGACAAGGTCTTCTATCATTTAATGAAAGATTATGTGGTTTTGGTTTCAAGTTGCTTACAATTGATAAAATGGGCCAGAGTATTTTCAAGAAGATCACTAGTTTGGAACTCTTGGACTAGAGTATTTACTAAATCTTCCAAACGAGTAAAAAAATTAGTTTTAAGTTGGTTGTACCAATCTAAAGCATCATCCATGAGAGTTTTTACTAATACCTTGGTAGCAACAAAGGTGTTTAATTTGACCCAATCTTTATATAGATTTCCAAATGTTTTTAAATGAAAAGTAGGATTGATTGACCCATTGTATGAAATGGTAGGGGGGATACCTCCTATATGGATATTATCAATTTGAGATGTAATAGGCTCATTTTGAAGATGCTTGATTGTTTTATTAACAAGAGGAGGTTGAGGGATAAGATTACCATGGGAATCCCAAAGAGGAGCTGGGGGAACATTTTGATTATGTGTTCCCCATGACATCTGTTGAGGGTGGGTTTGAAGATGGATAAAATGATTTTTAAATTTACATCATTTAATTTGCATTGTTAACTTGAAAATCATTCATTTGATTAAGAGTTTGTAATAGGAGTTGATGGGTTTAAGTTGCATTTTTTTGAAGCATTAAAGTTGGTATTAGTGGCTTGGGTACCACTATGGGTGTTAGTAGGAGCTTGAGAAGAAGTGTTAGTAAGTGAGGCAATAGTGGCATAATTTGTGTATGTGGCAAAAGATGGACTAGTAGATGGATAAGAATAAGCATCACTAGAGGCATGACTACCATGGGTACAAAATGATGCACTAGTGGAAAAATTGAGAAGAGTGGGTCTTAGAAGAGGCCCAATAGATGTAGAACCTACCATGTTAGTAGAGATACTAGGCATGTAGGTAGAGGAAAAAAAAGAAAAAAAAGTCATGGTATGAGAAGAAGGTCAAAATAGAGGGAAGAGGATAAGAAGAAAAGAAGCTAGTATCCTAAAATCTATGTGAGAATGTGGGAGAAGGTGAATGGTATTCCTCAACTTGACCAATTATCATGAGATGGTAAATAGTAGAAGGATCCTTTCCTTGATGTTGAGGAAACTCATTGATGAAGAGCATTTCTAGTGTATACTCTAATTTAGGTTAATATTCAAGTGAGAAAAGAGGATTACTAAGTAAAGAGGAATGAGGAGGGCTCCCATAGTTTGTAGTGCGAGTGGATACATGTGTATGCAATCAAAAATTCATCATGTCTATAAATCAAACCTAACTTGGAGAAGATAGATCACACTTACACTTCCGATTGGGGATACATTACATAATCAGGAAAATGACCAATATAGGGATTTATTAGACCCAATTAGGGGATATATTATCACAATAAATAATACTAAGGAGGGTTCTAAAGCTTCTAGTCAAGCACAATCACATAATAACCCTAACTAAGCCCTATGTTTTCATATTCACTAAACTAATAAAAAATAAAGTAAAGTCTAATCAAGTGCTCACCAAAGCTTGTAACACAAAGTGGGGGAAACAAAAAACAAAATTAAACATGCATAAGAGACATATACTCATGCCAATGTATATAGAATCCTAATGCATTGAATATAAGTACAAATGCATATCTATCTACTCTTACAAAAGAGGAACAAAGTTAAGAATACTTATCTTTGAATATGAATCTATCAAGCCTCAATCTCTCCCTTGGCCATGGTGTTTTGTAAGAGATTATTATGGTATGTAAGAATGAAAAGGATAAATAAGATCTAGGATAGATAATATATCAATGCATCCAAAAGACTTCTCCATAAGACAAGATCTATATCTCCAAAGAAAGTATGAAACCCTAATCTCTCTACTCAAGTAGAATGATGGATAAGTAGATGCACCATAGCTCTTACTTCTTATCTTCTCTAAATAATGACAAAATGATCTTGTATATATAGGTGGATTTAATCCTAAGCCCTTCTAAATTTTTTGGCCGACATGGTCAACTTAGTACTGTTATGGGAAAAAATTCACCAAGTCACGGGATAGGTTAGTTAAGAGCCGACTTAGATCCTAAATAAATTTCACCCATAAGAATACAGGGTTGACCCAATTGCCTAATACTATAAACTGGCAAAAGGGGGTTTAGGTTAGAAAAAGGGGAATGAATGGTGGGAAATGACTAAGGAGTATAAAAGATATAAGAACAAGATTATGGGAATGGTTTTTAGGGGACAAGTGTGTAGATAAAAAGTAGAAAAAGGGATAATAATTTGGTGAAGCACCAATGGTCTACCCACCCCTTTCTCGATGTACCCCTGAAGGCATGCACTCAAAGAAATTGAGACTCAATGGGGTCCTAAAAGATAAAGAGAATTAATAAGTGATAAAAGTTTGAAAATATTATGTGTATACATATGGCCCACTCGAAGCTCATCATGTGTCATATAAGTATAACACAGGATGGTGCTTTGGGATTAGAACATGACAACACATAATGCTAATGCTAAGTAAAATGTAATAAGGAGAAAATATGATAAAATAAAAGACATAATTGAAAAATACATCCCTTTACTTACCTTGGTGTTATAGATAAATAAAGAGGCTGTAAGAGAAGTGAAGGCATCTAATGTGAGGACCATTAGGCGAGCTTGTAGAGATCAGTTCAAAAAAGAGAAAAAAATCATTTTTTTTGGAATATAGGCATATAGTAGTGGAAAATATTCTCTATGAATTCATGATTCTATAACTTTTTATGTTTCAAAAAATGAGTGAGTAAAAATAGAGATATGAGAAAAATAAGGAATCTGATGGTAAATATTTGAAAGGTAAAGAAATGTGAATAGTAAGTTAAAATAGGGTGAAAAGAAAGTGATTTTCTATTGTTTGACTTATTTGGAGAGTAAAATAGAGCTCTGAGAGACCAAATAAAAATAATAGAGTTAAGATGGTGAGGAGATGACAACTGAGATGAGGAGGATGCCTAGTGGCCGTAACATGTGTAGCACAGGTAGGCAACTGAGAATTTCAAACTTGTTTTGAATATTTTATTGGAATTTGAGTGTTTTATATAAATTTATAAATTAGGCCAATTGTAAAAACCAAAATGAACCACAAGAAACTTTTAAAGTAAATTAGAGGTCAAATGGAGAAATGGGTTAAAAGGAATCAAAGAAATAAGTGTTTGAAAAAAGGGTAAGACTTGGTTAAAGTGTTGGTAGGGTAAAAATAGACTAGGTCAACCTAGTCGACCTAGTAGGTTAATTTTCAACATTTGACAAAGTCAACTTAGTAGGTATGGGTTGACTTAGTTGATTTATGTAAATTACCAACTTAGTACCTCACTATTGACTTAGTTGTTTGAACCAGATTGTCGACTTAGTACTAAGGGGGAAGTGAAAAGGTCAATTTAGTTTGTTAAGTCAATATGGTTAACTGAGGACTATTTGGTCAACTTAGTGTTTGACTAAGTGGCTAGTATAGTACACAAATATGGGAAATAGGCCAAAATAATACTCAAAAGGACCATAATTCTTAACTAAGTAATAAAATGGCCAAGTAGGCTAAAAAGATGTCAAATTGGTAAAAAAATGGATATATTAAGGGAAATTAGGTTTATTTTTGTTAAAATTTAAAAAGGATGTATTTAATTATAAGTGACATGAAGGTCTAATACATCTTTTATTTATTTGATGGTTGTAGGGGCATCCAATATTCTAATGATTAGTGGATGCAACATGGATACCAAACCTATTAGAGCAATTGATAGTGGTGGACTGAGCTAGGTTAGTTACACTAGGTCTAGGAGCTATCATAGAGATGTGTCAAGTACCGTTAAGTGTAGATATAGTAGTGATGTTCCTAGGAGCCTAGGAATAGTTGACTAATAATTTAAGATGGGTGGTGGATGGGGATACCATTAAGGTGGGTATCACCTTAGAGGATGCCCATGCTATTCTTAGACTTATGAGAGGAGGGATGATGATGATCATGGGGTACCAAATAGGTAGAAGGAGAGACAAGCATTAGCTCAATGGGTGACATTCTTACATAGGATATATCATGGGATAAGAGTGAGCCTATTTGACATGTATATATCTCATATTTTAGATATCTAGAAGGTACTTATAGGACTTGTGATAACATGGGTGCTATATCATAAGTTGGAAGTCAAGGTAACACTAAATGTGATAGCCTTATTCTAGTCAATTTTGTAGTAGGGGGAACTATATAATATAGGTTATATCATCTAGGTTTAACTCATACATGATATGTATGGGATGCTATCCAAAGGGAAGAAGACCTTAGGGTTGGTGATTTTATTGAGTGATTAGATATACGAGAGGTTTTTGATGTATAAACCAGCTGGGTTACCCCATGTGGTTGATGATTAGTTGCCTTGGGTACAGAGATGGAAGTAGGATCATGTGGCATAGGCTGTTACCCATGTGATAGAGATATAAATATTCACTTAAGTAGATATCATGTAGAAACCATATGGGTACATCATGATAGTGTGGCTGAGTTAGAAGATAGTGGCACCTATATTAACATGAGTGTATATTATAGGTCACTACACCTGGTGGATAGAGCCACATTTAGTGGCATGTGTACCAGGATATTTGGGACTCTCTCACCTAGTGGATCAAGTAGTGGTTACCAAATTTTGGACTAGACATGTGAGAGAGTTGAGGGGGAGAGGAGTGGGACCATCAATTTATAGACCAGAGATCAAACTATGGTATTTGAGACCATAGATAGGTTGAGCATGATGGTCAACAGCTAGAGAGGAGATGGATGTGGATGTAGGAGTGCTAGAGGTACCAAAATTGATACCACAATATGAGTGGTGACCATATTAATTGTACCATCAATGGATATGCCAATAATGAGAGGGATCATAGAGGGTGGTCATCTTAGATGACCCATTAGTCAACCTAGGACAAAGATGGTCTATAGAGGCACCACTCAGGTGAGACTTGAGATGGGCATGGGTGGTGACCTTAGGGTTTTTTTTGGTTGTGAGGCATCCCAAAGATGATGTACTTAGAGGAACAATTGATGGAGAGACTATGTTAGGTGGTCACACAGATGGGGAGACAATGATAAGAGACATTTAGATAGGTAATAAATAAATGGTTAAATTTTGCTTATGTTTTTTGAGATAGATTATAGGCAGATAGATTTTGAGATATATCTATGATCTAATATCTATTTGGTTTGAATTTTATAGATCCTATAGAGGAGACCAAATGGGGATCTCTAGTAAGGGAAGCACTCCATGATATCTTGGATGAGGCACTAATGCCATATGACCCTGCCACATTCAATGATCCCATGGTACTATCTGCCCCAGCTTAGGCAAGCTAGTTCAAACTAGTAGGAGAGGCTGTGAGGTGATTATAGGCATGCAAAGATGAGTTACATCCACTATCAAAGGTGGGAGTGAGAGAGGCATAGGAATGTTAGGCTTTGGCTTAGGAGAGAGCTTTGCATATGGATACCATGACTTAGCTAGCATAGGTACATGCCTAAGTGGCCAACCTATAGGGATAAGTGATAGGTTTGAGATCTTGGACAACATATTTACAATGTAATATTTAGAGGGGACTATATAAGGCATCTATGGGCAGCATGGCTAGGCCACAAGATAGACATGATAGAGTCTAGCCTTAGAGCTAGAATGATGTATTTTTATAATTTGTATTAAAAACACATGATATATGTATATAAAAATCTTATTTTGATAGTTGAATGTTGATATTATGTGTTTTGTATTGTGGTTGTGGTTGTGGATGCATGGATATATTTCTTTCTATCACATGTATTTAGATTTTGTTGTATATGTTATAAGAAATATGTGTTGTGGTTTCTTTTCTATCATTATGTAGGACACACACATAGTTAAAAAGAAATAGGCAAAAAAGACTTGGATAAGTATAATGAATTAAAAACAAATGTACTACACACTATTTCATGTTGGAAAATGTGTAATAATAAGAAATTACTAAGTATAAGAAACCAAAGAGTGGTAAACAAGAGGGAAAAATGTTTTTGTTTTTAAACCATGACAAATATTGGCACTAAATTAAAACAAGTAAGATCATACTAAATCATGTTGGGAAGTATGAAAATAATGTGATAAAATGAAAAGCATTTGGAAGAATAAATAGTATAAAAGAAAATTAATGAAGTTAATCAATCATACATAATCATGTTGGGAAGTATAAAAGAGAAACAAAATTGGCAAAATTGGTCTTAAATTTATCACACTAATTCAAGTTTGGGAGTATGAAAAATTCAATAAATGGTTAGATTCTTACATGCGATTGGAAAATAAGAAGATAAAAGTGAAAGAGTAATGAAGTAAGCATAAAACATACTAAATCATTATGGGAATCATGTTAATGATGTGTAACTTCATAATAAATCACATATTATCTCATATTTGACACATGTAATTTTTGTTGTGACTTAGATTATTGGAAAATTTTGTGAGGAAAGTCAGGTCCTATCCATGGTCTTACACTAAAACTCACAAAGGGAACACCAACGAGGTGGAAATAATGTGAAAATATGGTAAAATGGGATATTGGTAATAGTAATGTGAAAGTTTGGTAATTTGTGAGGAAGCCCAGGTCCTATCCATGGTCTTACAATGTAAATGACAAATGGAATCCCTAGGGAAGTGATTAGTGAACAAAATAATATTTCTCAAGAGTAAATATTAGGATTGGTAGGGAGTGAAAAAGGGAATATAGAAATAATAACTTAGGCATATGAAGACCTTAGGATACATGAGGCACACTAAGGATATGAGAAGACACTAAGTGACTAGTGACCATCAATATACAGAGGATACTTTTTCACTATAGACATAAACCTATGTAGGAAAATAAATGTGCTACTAAGATCAACTCATGAAGGTAATTTTGAAAAAGAAAAGTAAAATGGACCTACCTTCCCAAGATGTTTTCTCCATTCCTCATGACCCCTTAGAGAGCTATAGATCTACTGTGAAGATTAGGTACTTACGTGAGAAAGTAGATAGCACTAAAATATTTTTTTATTCTCTTTTTATAATCTATTGGCCTACCACACCCCAATGGACCTCAAATATATTGTGAGGCCAACTGTGGTGTTTGAGATTCAAATAGAAGAAGGAGATGTGCTTGAAATCATGTCTTTTAGTGTGATTTGACTTTTGGGATTTTTAAATGTTGCCTTTTTGGATCATTGCCTTTTAGTAGATGATTTGGATTTTTAACTTGTTATAGATTTTTTAAGATTACTTATCTATATGGAATTGGAATGAGCAATCATGAGAGATAGAGTGATAAACATGAATGAGATTTAGGTTGAGGCTAAAGGAAGGTAAGTAACCAAATACAAGACTGACTAGAACACTTAGGCTTAACTATGAACCAACATGTTATCTAAAGTCTCAACCATGTATATGTAATTTGTGCTAAGGAAAAAAGGGAAGAAAAGGAGATCCAAAGTGGATCGGTATTAGTAAATTATAATGATATGAAGTGTTTTCTAACTGATCACTTGGTAAATAAGGAATGAATAAAGGGAACAAGGTTTGTATAACCATGTCACAATAACAATTATCTGTGCTTATAGAGATAAGATAGAAAAAAATCATGAAAATAAATAATGGAGTAATAATAAGTGAACTCATGAATAAAAATAAGGCAATGATAAATAAGAAATCCATAAGCAAACATAAATGACATTACAATCATTATCAAATGTGAAACCAAAGTCACCATGTAAGATAAATAAAAATTTGACACAATGTTCAATGATATAACAAAATAGATAAAGATAAAATTGGAGCACATATCCAATCTAAATAATAATGTAATAACACCATGCATGTGCTCATAAGTACTCATATATTTTACCACACATATTATTTACAACATCTGATAAGTCTCTATGAATTTGAATTTGAATTAAAACTAATGTCTCATCTATCTTCAAAAAAATTGGGAAAATATTTCACATCTAATCTCCTCAATAAAAAAGGTAGGAATGCTTGATGGATCATGCTAAGGAGGGATACCAAGAAAGGGATGCTCAAGATAATTCATGGGAGTGGTTTCTATAGGAGATTAAGGGATCACCGATGGGGAAGGATCCATAGGTGAGGAACTCACAGGTGTAGAGAGATCCATAGGTGAGGGAAGGTCCATGGGTAAGGGATTCACTGGTGAAGGAATAGGAGGTGATTAAGGGACCATAGGAGGATATGGAACCATAGGAGGTAGAACCATGGGGAAAGAAATGGAAGCCTTCTTATGAGAATGACTTATGGGAGGAATGGTATAAGGTGAAGGAATGGTTAAAAGGTGATCTTTAAGATGTTACTGATGGATACATCAATGATTAGTATGTTGTGTGCCACATTAGTTTTAGAAATAATATACCTCCCCATACTTGGGAATATATTTAGGTATTACCTTTAGGGGAGGTATAGCCTTGTATAAGGACTAAAGAGTATTAAGATGTAAAGTATCAATATATTAGTGCAAATTGAGATAATAAGTGGATGAATGCTTATCTGTACCATGAAAGCAATATACACACCTGTGAATAATCTTGGTAGGTTTACTCATAGGAGGAAGTGTAAAAAAAGTTGACAGAGCTTGTTAAGGCTGATTAACTCATTTGGGGACAAAGGAGCCAACTATGATTAAGGAAGTAAACCATCATTGAGAAAAGGTGGTGCTAGTGGATAGATTGGACAAGGCTTGATATCATGAGCGATAGGATTGGAAGTAGGAATAGACTTAGTTAAAATGGGTGTCAGAATAAGATCCAAATTGGGCTCTACTAAGGGAGAGGTGGGGTCTATAGAAGGTTGAAGGAGAATTACATGCATCTCAAGGATAAGTAGGCTATAGGGGTCATGGTACTTAACAAAGTGATAGGGTACAGTCATAACACAGTTGATAAGCATAATCCTACAAGGTTATTTAGAAACTAGAGGTGTCTTTACCATCTTTACCATAAAATAAAGAGGAAAAATGCTAAAATTAAGAATGATATATGATAGAACAAGAGAAGATATACTAAAAGACTGAATTAAAAAGGAACGATAACAGATCATCTCAGCATCGCAAGCTTGAACATGACCTCCTTAGAATGTATCATCTATGGTATAACCATCATCATAATTAGGTGTATGAAGATAACTGACATAGGTAGGGATGACATTTTCATCCAATGAGGTGTGATTAATGGAATGTTGAGTCTTAATTAAGACTAAGGGGATGTCATCACAAGGTGGTTAGTGAGAATGAGGTTGCAAAGAAGTTGGAAGCTAAGAGATGAGATGAGGTGAGAGATCAAAAGTTTTAATCTTGAGATTAATCTCATTAGGCTCATCATCATCAAAATCTAAGAGGTTAGGGGGAATATTCCCAATGAGTTTAAGTTGACCATTGTAACATCGAGTGGAATTCATGGGAAAGTTAAATTATTGAGACTCACAAAATGGAACACTTGGCATGGGTTCAAGGGTAAGAATATTGAATACACCCTAGTCTTATAATTGCTCAAAATTATAAGGGTTAGTATCACCATCAATCCTATATATAGCTCCATTATGAGGAAATTTAATGCATTGACAAGTAGAAGAAGCAACTGCTCACATACGATGAGTCCATGGTCTACCAAGTAGAATGTTATAAGATAGAATAAAGTTAAAAATCATCACATTCACATGAATGATGATATGAGGGAAAATAATGGGGAGCCACACACAACTTAAATGAGGAATTTGCCTTTGATCATAGCCTTGACATGTGTTGCATGTGGATTTGAGATTGCATTTAGACTATCTAAGGGTTTTAATAAAATTGAGAGAGGTAACACAAGTGCTATAACCCGCATCAATAAAGGCATGATAGACTTGGATATCACCAATTTGGATAATAATGAATAAAGGAGGATCATCTGCAAGAATCACAATATCATTAGGGATCATGGAAGTGATGGGGAATTTGAGGGAAAGATAAGTGTCCATTATTCTATCAACATGTATGGACATCTCTTCACACTATTACAATATGCTATATTTAGATCTAGATAAGGTTAATTCACATCCTATTAGGGGAGGATGAGGGATGTTCATTTTGAACAAAATTTACATAATATAGTTATGATGATGCAGATATGTCCTCATAAGCTCAAGAAATGAGATGTGGAATGGGAGATTAGTAAGCTCCATTATAGGATCCCACTCATCATAGCCCATAAAAATATTGTTATAAAGAGGTGCATAGTGTTGAAGGAAGTCCTCAGAAGGAGGAGTCAAAATACATTGGAATTTATGTTGATAAGAGTCAAAAGGTTTAGTAAGAGGATAAGTTGGTAGATTATGTTGAGAAGATGAAGTAGTTGAGGTAGGTTGATTGTGAGAATTGCTAGAATAAGTGTTGATAGAATCTTGAGTATCATTAGTGTTAGGTAAAGAAGATGGAGGGATGGTAGAAATAGTATGGGAAGTGTTATCCAAGGAGGAGTTGGAATAGGTTCATAAAAAATTATAACGTCATCTTGCCCCAACTCATTTAAGTGAGTTGGAGAAGAATCTTGGATAACAAAAAATGTGCAAGATAATGGAGGTGTGTAGATGGGTTGAGGATAACAAAAAGAGTTGGGTTAATAATACTTTTGACATGATTGGTAGAAGGGGTGGGCTTGTTTTGTTTATCTTAGTGATTTGGAAGAAGATCTTTATAGATGGCCAAATGAGCATTATCTTGATTCAAAGCTTGAGATTTAGTATTTGTTTCATGGGATTTAAAAGTAATGTAATAGGATTATTGGCATTTTTGAATGATAGAATCATGGTCAAAATTGGGACCAAGAAAAATAATTGTAGCCAAGTTATGAATCTACCTACAGGTTTCATGAGAATGACCCCAACTAGTATGAAACCAAAAAAATTTATTGGGATCATACCAAGATTTCATAGGATGAGTGGGATCAAGTTCTCATGGTAGAGGCTTGGGTAGACATTTTATTAATTATATTAAGGATAAAGGTTTGTGAACATTTATGTTATTAGGTGAAGATAAATGAGGATTGGTAAATTAGTTGAAAGGAGTTGGTTTTAAAGATTGGTTAGGAATAACAACTTGAATAGTGTGAATGGTATCATAAGAGTCCATAACACCATCATTGGTAGCATGATGATTCTTATTTTTAATTAATATTATAGTAGCCATGGAAGGTTGGGATGGATTTAGTTGATGCATAAGGAAATCTTGATGTTTAGCTTGGTCAATGGCCTCCTCTAAGGTACATGGAAAGAGAGTCTGGACCTGATATTGCAACTTGGGAAAAAAACATTGGTAAAGAGATGGAAAAGATTATCATTGGCCATTTTATTTTCACGTTTATTGGAAAATGTCTTGTTGAGGTCAACATACCCCCATTTTTTGAAAATTGGGACCTAAAACCATGGCATGTTTTGAACATTATTAGAATTTGAATATCATTCACTTTGATAAAATTGACCTACTAGTTTATGGTTTTGCTTTAGGATTACCTAATGTTGTTAATAATTGGTATTCATGTATTATAGTTGTAGGTTTTATGAAGCTCTTGCTTATGGATCATGCTTAGAATTTACAGATTAACTCTATTTAGGCTTCATTTTTTGAAAGTTCTCCTTTATAAAACCCTAGTTCAAGCCCCTCATTAAAATTTACATTTGGTGGGAGCAAATTGGTAGGAACATTTCAAACTAATTTGAAATTAATTTTAATTTTCATGTTAAAGCTTAGTCATATTTCTTAACATGACCAAACCTTAACTTGAAAATCTTACTTGGTCCCTTTTATTTTCCCCTTTTGTTTTCTATATTTCTAATTGAGTCTAATATTTGTGTTGGCAGGGTCACTTTTAATTTTTATAGCATGGTCCTTTTGTTATCTATTTATCCTAAAGTATTAATTATAAGGCTCTATTCATGTTTATAAACATGAATGAGACATTAGTCTTAACATTTTAACCTAAGTCTTATTTCATTCGGAGTCCTAACTTAAACACCTTGCTTTTTTATAGATTTAATGGCTTGTGCTTAAGTAGAACTAAATATTGGATGACATGAGGGAAGCCTAAAGATTGGATGGGCCCCGATATTAAATATAAGATTAAGCCTAAGTTTTATCATAAGGCCTTGTTGTATATTCTAATATAATAAGACCTTAGTTTAAAACTCAGGTTTTTGACTTTAATTAATAAAAAAAACCAATCATGTACAAGTACCTGGATCATGATCCAAAATTCATGATCACTCATAGATTTGGATCCAATGGAGTGAATGCAATGAAAAAAATTAAAAAGGCCTAAGAAGCCCCACAGAGCCACTGTATGGCACTCCTAAATACATGAACTTCACAAGCTTAAATTTGACATTCTCATGAACATCATTCAATGTCGATGAGGCCATCATTGACATCCATGAGGCCATAAAATTTAAGCCCAAAAAACCTAAAGGAATTCATGAGATTAAATTTGAAATTCTCATTAACATCATTTGATGTCCACAAGGCCATCATTGACATCCACAAGGCCATCAAATTTAGGGTCATCTAACATTTTTTTAGACAAAGGGGCATGTTTTATGTCATTCGAGGGGTCATTTGATGTTATGTTTTAAAACATAACATAAAAATATTTTAATCTAAGTCTGTGGCATGTTTATTAATATGAAATAGACTTAGTATAAAATATTTTAGCCTAAGTTCTTTTATGACTATGTATTGATTAAAGTTTGTGCATCTCACAGGATCAATAGATCATGCTTCATTGATCTTGGATGATCCAATAGTGTGAAATCATCGATGAATTTTTAACAGAGCTCATAAAGCCCATGGAGGTACCAAGTGGGATAAACATGAGGATCAATGTAAAGATGGCTAATGACATGAGAAGGCCTAGATCATGATCAATAGTCTGTATTGATCCTTGGATCTTGATCAAATGGTGCAAAGAAAGAGTCAATTTTAAAATGATAATGATTAGTGCTTCAAAGGTATTTATGAAAAATGCCATAAAAATTGATAGATAGATGCCAGATAAGCACCACACAAGCATGAAATGACAAAACAAAGATCTTGTGTACTTGAAAATGCAAACGTTTAAAGGCAAAGGTCAAAATCAAGTCTGAAGCATGTATGAGTTGAAGTCCCAGTAAGCCATCACCACTAAAGCTTCAAACGAGCCCCAAACTTGCATAAAATCCCTAATTTAAGCTCAAATTGATCACAATGAAGCTAAAATAGAGTCTAATTCTAATTTGAGTAGAAAATAATTGACCTAAAAACCATTTAGAACACAACAATAAATAATTTACAAAGTTTGGAAGCCATGGTAGCTCAGAGGCAATAATTCAAAGATGAAACATAGTTATATTTATCTATAAACAATGAAGGGAGGGTCTTCAAGGACATAAACTTGGACATTGTTGCATTGAGCACGGGTAATAAGAACTAGTCTGAGCTCTTTTAGACCATTTAAGACATGCAACCCATCATGAAAGAAGAATAAAAGATTGCCACTATAACTCGAAGGTATTATGACCTAGTTACAATACAAATGGCCAACCTTCACCATGATACCACCAAACTAGAAGTAATCCACTATATTGACATCCTTACTCCCATTTTCAAGGACTATAAGATTGAGCAGGGTTGGATTATGCATGAAAGGACATTTAGAAGAATTACATTCATTTCCCCATTAACCTTTGAGAGTTATTACAAACTTCAAAAACCCCAAGTGTATTTTATTACTATTAACAAATGGATTAGAAATAATGATCTAGAAACCATTCTTAAGCCATGGTTGCTCTGAGGGAACCATGTGATATGAGACCCCACTGGTAACATCCCAGTTGCCTAGTTTAGAGAGGGGGTTAGGTTAATCATGACTGTATTGAATATAATATTTGGAGTCCCTTCAACCACTTATGTTAATAAGAGTTGGGTGTATTACATCTACTTCATGGTAGAGAAAGAGATCACTCCACTAATTGGAGAGATGACCAACATCTATTTAGAATGGCAATTTATAACTATTAAGAGGAAAACTAGTAACCAATTCTTCATGATGTCCTATCTATTAGATGCCTTGTTAACCTCCACCCAGATCCCTTATATCAAAAATTGGTCACTCGAGGGTAGATTTATAGTTTCCCACCACTATTCAAAGCTACACATATTCAAACACAAGCATAATATCTAATTCATATATGATTGTGTGTATCCAACCTTGGTAGAGGCCATCACAAGGATCCCTGTGCCCAAGGTAAGCCCTATAATCAAGAAATATGTGGATGTAATTAGAGACATATGGTTATATCTAGATTATATAATGATCAAAATTAAGGGGATTTTGATCTAACCTTATAGGTTGCCTATCTATGTTCCCATCAAGCTGATAGAGCAAGAGATTGCATACCAAATTGTTAATGGTATGGACAGAGTGTGCAAAGACAAGAGGAAAGGCCTCTTCCATTATTTTCATTTAACCACTCGCATAACTATATTATAGAATTGGGATCAGGTGAATACTATGTCTAGGCATAGGGAATATTTCAAATTATAACTTGATGAGCTAAAGTTGTGGGACCCTAATGGCATGGTCTCTACACACTTGAAATCCAAGCAATTGTCCAAGATAGTGTATGAGCACAAACTCAGTGTTCATGTCACTATATATATCAACAAAAATAATTTCAAAGAAATATTGACTAGGTTTAAGGGATATAACATTAGAATTGAGCATAGACTGACCAGTGATGAGAATCCACCAGATGACATGGGAAATGGGACCTCTGTAATACCATTTTTTGCTTGGACCTTCAAGGCCCCATCAAGAGAAATCACAAGTGGAATAGTAAAAACTCCAAGCATAAATTACATAAGGTCCTAGTAAGGAAAATTTGGAAGAGAGACCTGGTGAGGGCCCATCATCCTTAGTCCCTCCCCAAAGACCAACATCTCTAGTTAAATACCTAGACATGATTGCCTTGGAGCCTGATGAGATAGTGGAGGATGCCCTCAAAGTTCTTGCCTATGAATATGGATCTGATGAAGAGGAAGGGCATGTTGAAGAAGCAAAATCCCCTATAGAAGAGGCTAAAAGGTAAAGAAGTTGCCCTAAACCTAGTCTTAATGGCAACATTGAAGAAGATAAAAGCAAAATTGGCAATGGTCCCAGTTGGATCAAAGAAGCCAAGGTTCACTTTCAATCACCCCATGAGTGAGGTCAACTTATTTAGTGATGAGTACCCCATCCATGGACCAATCATCCCTAATTGGTTTATCTATGGAAAAGTGTAGAAAATACCTACTTGGCACCACTCATGGGCCCTGACCAAGATTGTTAACATTGATGTACATGATCATATCAAGCCATGGATAAGGGATTTGATGAAAGAGGAGGAAGAAAGAAGAAAGGAAGAAAGAAGGAAGTATATGGATGCTTTTGGAGCATCAAGCAATACCTAGATGGAGGTTCCTAAACCTCCAAAGTAAACTAAACCAACTAATACTATGTAATTCAATCTAGAAATAGGTGGATTAGAGAGAGTGACAACTATAAAAGCCATGGTGGGTACTAAAGAGTTCACCTTTCAAAAGGTTGAGCCATTTGTTGGATTAACTCTAGTTGGATGTTAAAGACCTAGTGAGTACCCCATCCATGTAGAGGACATTAAAGAATTGACTGAGGCTCACTCAACTTAGGTTAGAGTAGGAATTAAAGGTATGAATAAAATAATAGCTAACTTGGAGAAGGAAAAAGAGAACTTGGAGACATAAGTTGTCTTATCAGTACCTAAGGCAATGATTAAAATGCTTAATGAATCCTTCTATAATATGTTTAAGGTTTTGAAAGAAATGAAGCTAAGGTAAAGTGAATTAGCATAAAAGAATAAAATGGCTAAGGGTTTAATAACTAAATGGAAAGATTCAAAGGATCCAATAATAGGGTTAATCCATATTCGAGTTGAAAGGTAGATCCCTGGATTTAAAACCACATGTTTGGGACATTTGAACGTAATTTTAGGAATTATTGTTGAAAAAATATAGAATTTGAATGCTTGGTGCAAAGATATAGAGAGACTCCTAGAGGATGATGAGGAGACAATGGAAAGTATTGAAAATATCCTTTGGACAATGCTCAAAGACCCTACACAACCCACTGTCCTAGGCATCATCAAGGATGATGAATTCAAACATAGGACTACCTATGTGATACAGGGAATAAAAAGTAAAATTCAAGGCTAATCTAGGGTAAACAATAGTAGGATCCTAGACATGATCCTTAATGCAGGTGAAAGGATAACTAAGGCCAAAATAATCAAGGAAGTTATGGCTAGGAATGATAGGGAATTGAATGAGCTTGCTAACAAGGAGGAAGAATGTCTCTTAAAACTGGCTGTGGACTTAGAACTAGTTAATAAACAACATCAGAGGGCTATGAATATCCTCTAACAACAATAATAAAGTTATTAGGTGTATGGCCCACTAACCAACTAATTAATATTCCATTTTTAAAAAAATTTGTAATATTTTGAAAGAGGAATATTCTTTTGTAAAGGCATATGCTAGTTTGTTAGCATATTTGCCTCTAAGCCATTTTTGTTTGGAAAAACAAATGTATTTTACAACTTTGTAGAAAAAAGACAACTGTCTTTACTTATTGAACATTTTTATCTTGTAAATTATTGGTATAATGCCTTGTCTTCATATAGAAGGTAGTATTACCATTTATTAAAGAGAGATAATTTTGAGCAAAATTTATATACTTTGAGAAGTTAATACAATCAAGGAAGTTTGAAAAGATTGTCCAAGTTTGTTTGTGTTAATTGTTACATGGATTTTCTCTCAATTGCTAGTCTTAAGTCTTAAAATTTAATAGTTTATATAAATTCTAAGTTGCATCTTTGATTATAGGGTTGTTAATTTGTGCTTATGCTAGATTAGTTGAATGATATTGAATTTGATTCATTTTATTTGCTATGCTTTAGAATGTGCTAATGCTATTTGAGTGTGGTAGTAAATATTTAAAGTAAATTCAATTCTTACTTGTACTTCTTTATATCATCCTTGGAGGTTTGCCTGGTGTGTAGTGAGATCTGAGCTTATGCTATTTTGCACTATATACTGGTTAAATGCATACTTAATGATAATTGAAATTTTGTCATAATGTTTGAGGCTATGATCAATAATCACTTATTCTCTTTCTACCTTACCCTTCTCTTTTGATTCTTTTTTAACTATATCACTTTAGTTTAAATTTCATTGTAAATGTCCATTTTAGATTAGTCTGTAGTTTGAGCTTTGATCATAATTCACTAGTCTTAGCATAGATATTTACACTTTTCAAAGATTTGGTTTGTGATGGTTCCCAACCATCAATTAATATAATTTTTTTGAAACAAGTTAAACATTTCTGTACCACTATTTCACCATAGGTAACATAAGTTGCCAAAACTTGCTACTCATGCTCTAAATTCCTAGAATTCTAAAATGAGAAGTATTCTTTGAACACTAAGGACACTTGTTATACATTTAGAAGCATCAACAAGTCCTGCTGGTACTTGAAGGAGGGATCATCTTTATGAATTGGTTGAATCTTTGTCAATCTTAAGCGTTTTGACCTAAGGTTGGTGTTATCTTTGTATTTTTGCATAATTATTTGCTCAGAATCATTAAGATCATTGATCTTTTTGGACTTTGACATATCTTTGTGCTTCCTTTAGACAAAGATCATAGTTCTTTGAAGTTTGATGTTTAATTTTGGTAAAGATGCCTTAATATTTGAAAATCCATGGTAGTTGAGGTTAGAATAGCTTTTTTGATTAAATATTGGTATATTTTTCATAGATCTGGGTTTATTTGACTTGAAATTATAAAGATAGACCATATTTGTATAATTAAACACATGTTTGAGCTAGCTTAGTCAAATATTGATGTCTTTTACTATTCTTTATACAAATCTTTACAAAATTAGCTTAATGTGTAGGTTTAATCCTTGTTCCTTATAAATATTAACTTGACACATCATATTTTAAACAAGATATTCAATGTTCAAGCTAGAATTGCCAAAGATTCAAACAAGCTCTCATTCAGAGACAAGAGAACCTTTGCTTGAGTTTAAAGTCCATAGAAGAGCTAGGCAAGATAAAGGTAGGCATAGACGTTCCAAATCTTTGTCAACCTCACCTTTTCAAGGTACCTCTACCTTTGACCTTCATCCAAGTATGTCTTGGTCAGGATATTATTCAATCAATGTGCTAGGTGTGGTACATGATCTCCCATGTAACCTTGAAAAACACTTGCCAACATTTAGTTCAACTGGTATTATAACTACCGAAGAACACATTAAATATTTCAAAGATAATTTAAGGTTGCTAAATGTCATACATGAAGATGTAGCATGTAGATTGATCTTTTTTAATTTTAAAGATGCTGCATATTAATGGTTTTTATTTTATTATTTTTAGGAATCTAGTGTTTAGATCCTAAATAATAAGGGTCTAGAATAATAGGAAAAATCTAGCTTAATGGAAAAAAAATATAGATTTTAAATATGTAATTTTACAAGAGGAAGAATAATAAACTTATCTTAAATTGGGCTAAAATGAAAGATTCCAGAGTTGGTAATCAAAAAGTAGGATTGAGACACTGTCAAGAATCTAAACCTAGCTTTCATTTTTTGATTGAACAGGGGCACCAAAATAAGACACCCTAGTGTCCAGTGCTATAGTCCCTCCCTAATGCTATTATCCTCAATATCTAAGCTTTCTAGGTTTTGTTCACTAGGTTAGTGTGAACCTGTGTACCAAATTTTAGGGGTTGAAAGTTAATAGAGCTCACTATATGTTTGTTTTAGTCTTCAATACCTGTATCCATCTACACACTTGCAAGTAATGAATACATTAACAATAAAAGGCAAAAAATTTGAGTTAGGAGAAGAATTATCACATGATCTAGAACCCCTACTATCCTAACCATTACCTACTTTAACCCTCAAGCTAGGGTCTCAAGTCAAATGTAGTTCTTGCTTAGGGAATGTGCATAATCAACATGCATGATAGATGCAAGAATGATTTTTGCCTAGGCCCTTCTTTGATCAAACATGAAAGTCTATGTATGATGTAGAGAAGTTAAGCTATACTATTGACTAATTTTTATTATGTCTATTATGCCAAAGTAGTAAGTGCTAGATATAAAATGCCTTGTGTCATCCTTTATATAGGAGACTCATTATTTTGAATTTGGGAAATTTATTTGCACTTTGGCCGACATTAGAAAACTTAGGAATGAAGAAAAAAAGGGGTAAGAATAATCTTATAAAAGAAACTAATCATTAGAGATCAATTTAACTTTAGATAGGAGTGCTAAAAATTGGACACCCTATGTTCTAAAACTGTAGTCCAATCCCAACACTCTTATCCTATAAGCTGGGGACTAGGGGGGATATAATAAGCATGGAAAATTTACCCTGGATGAGGTGGAATGACCATTTTAAAGGTTTAGGGTGATCAAGAATGGATAAAAAGATGACTCAAGCTTAGAAAAACACCTAAATCGATAAAATGAAAGACATGGCTAAATGTGTAAAAAACTCATATTCTCCAATTTAAGTCTCTTGTGAAAGGACTGTGAAAAGACATGATATGTGTGGTTGCTTAACCAATTTAGGGTGCATACATTCCCCCCCACCCCCCCCACCCCGCCCCCGCCTTTAATATAGTGATGTAATGAAATCAATTACTAGAGTAAAAGAAAGAAATAAGATGCATACCTAAACTTACCTATGTGGAGATAAACATGCTGAAAAAAGGGTCCAACTTCTTGCATAGGGAAGTGGATGGAGAACTGAATAGTGCTTGGATAAATAAGGAACCCTTGAAATGGATTCCCCCTATACTAAATCTAAATATAAATGAGAAATAATCAGAGGCCCAAAACCAACATCTTCCCTCTATTCCACATAAACTCATGTAATCTGAAATGTGTGTATAGAATCTATATATTGTGAAGAGCAAAATTTCTCATGCCCTCATTCTAAATAATTTAAAATGGACTGAGAAGTGCTTGGAGGTCCATAACCAATGTATGCTCTCTTTCCCACATAAACTCCTAGGTCTAGGTGATGCTATGGACCAACCGTTGTAGATGATCATATGGTCCAACCTGGTGACAAACTAGGTATGCCTGGGTGTAATCTAAAAATTCTAGTAAATGTGTAAGAAGAAAATGGCATGTCTTGCCATTATAATCTGTATAATCCTAGATTATGAAGAACATAAACATCTGTTCCATGCCCCCAAATCTATTATTTGAGTGATGCATCTATATCATCTGATAATCTATTTAACCACATGTGAAATGAGATATCATGTCATGTCCCTTGTGCAAAATTAGAGATCAAAACAATGTGCTCTGCACTATGCTTATAATCTACTATCTAGTATGTAACTATGTCATGCTGTATGAAGCTGTATGTGTGAGACATGTAGTGATGTATATGCCCCCAAATTTGATATCTAGTCTAAATCTATATCAAGTCATTATGAATCCATATGATCTGAATCATTGTATATCTTAGTAATCTATGTATCTATAAATTGAAGGTATGTCCCTCTGAATGTCTTGAGCAATGTTGAATGACCCATGTAATCTAATTCACTATATATCTTGACCCATCTGAGCTGAATCTGATAATTTTGACTATTGGAGGTGTAAAAACCACTGTTAAGTGACCCATGTAGTCTAAATCACTATATATCTTGACCCATTTTAGCTGAATCTAATAATGTGACTATTAGAGATGCAAGAACCATGGTGTATCCATCTATGAGATTGGATAGGTGTGCTAGGTAGGTGTAGGAATAAGAATAGTAGGAATGATGCCCCCCTTTTATGGAGAAGGACAAAATTTGTAATAGAGGAAGTTGAGCCAAAAGTGATGACTAGTGGTGTAATACTGGGAATAAGGTTTGTATAGTTTTGAATTGATTTGAGAAAATGATTGATTGTTTAGACTGAGTTATTTAAAAGTTAATTGAGCTTTGATTGGTGGGGACAAAGTTGTATGTATCTGGGTATAAAATAGGTATAGAGATATGTGCATGTCATAGTAGGCAAATGATGTAACAATAGATTGAGGTTTGCTATATATTGAAGGCATTGTCATTGAGGTTTTGTGGAATAAAATAGTTTTTAAAATGGAGTTACGAGGTTCAAGTTATGGGAAAAATGGTATTTTTCTTTAAATGAAAAAAAAATTGTTTGATAGGAAAATTGGATTGATTCTTGATTCATTTATGCATTGACTAATTTGAGATTTGGAGCTCTAGAGTAGGAGATATGTTCAGGAGATAAACACCTTTTGTGACCCAATTTGAGTAGTTGGTAACCCATATTGAGGCTAGTGGAGAGGTTACCCTGGTGATTAGCTAAAATATGTGATTTAGGCTTGTTTTGAAGCCCATTTTTGATGATTTTGAGATATTTTGAAGTTTTTAAAGAAATTTTTACTAGATCCAATGATCCTATCCCTCTTTTAGTGCTACTATCCATGCTCTAACATTGCTATCTAGGTTATAGTGCTCTTGTCTAGCACTACTATCTTATACACAATGCTATTATCCTAGAGGCTAGATTTTTAGGGCTAATGTTTAGTTTAGTTGTTGTTATTTTTCTTGGTTATTGATTTGACATGGTTGACTGATATACATGCTATTTTTTGGTGTTTTATAGGGTGAGGTATGGATGAGGGACTTCTGTATAGGCTAGGTGATGGAGACTTTGAGGTTGTTACCTTTGTTACTTGATGAGAGGGCTATGATGGATAAGGTAGGGTTGGGTCATGTGTTTGACCTAGGCACTATGTAGTGGGATAGGAATTTGATTACTACCTTGTTTGAGAGGTGGAATGAAAACACCTATACTTTCTAGCTTCTTACTAGAGAGATGACTATTACTCTAGAGGATGTGTACCATATATTGCATTTACCATTTAGTGGATGGTGTGTGACTTTATAGGATGATATAGGTGTAAATTCCATTGATAGTGCATCCTTGTATTTTGTTGGTGTGCCCTCAGGCATACATAAGATAGGTAGTGATAGTGATGTATTATTGTCAATTATTGTTTGATTGAGTGTTTCATGTCTACGAAAGTGGTTGGTAGTGTTGTTAGCTTCTTTTATTACAATGGATGGGAATGGGGTATCGATTGCATATAAGATGCATAAGATTGTACATAGTGTAGAGGTATATGGCATTGTGTTCTCATGGGGTAGGACTATGATTTACCAATTATACAAAGATATATATAGATTTACTTAGGAGGTATTCAATGGTTATCTAAGTGTGGCTAATTTATTATATTATTGGGCATATGAGCACATAGCAGTTGTGCAACCACTAGATTCTTGAGAGAGAGGTGGGCACCTCCACAACCATATGGAGAGTAGTGGATGACTTCATTGTCTATTAGGTCTCTTGGGTTGGATAACTATATATGAGTGTTAGAGAGACTAGTGGCGTAGGATATCATATGGAGGCCTTATAGAGGATTTCTTGGGTGGCCTGAGGATGGAGTGCAATTACATTATGTTAGGGTCAGTTGTTGGGTACATAACCATTTCTGTTGAGTGTATGAGTGATTTTAGTATGAACGCATGAATAAATAGCTTGGGGTTCCACAGGATGTGCCCCTAGTAGCATGGGTGTGAGTGAGGAGTGTATAAGCATCGATGAGAGCATGAACTCATGGTAGGGATACTAAGGTTGAGTTATCACTGCTACCCTTGGTGCATGGGATGTAGCTATAGATATTCCTAATGTAGATGATGTTGGTTACACATAGGCATATACCACATGGTAGGAGAGGCATTGATGGGCCCCATTATATCTTAGTGGTGTAGGGGGTGCCCTTGAGTATGAGGATACTACTTTAATCCAGATGATGGGAGGTAAGATTTTGATTATATTTGAGTTTTTATATGAGTTTTAACTTGTTCTAATTTATTTTTAAAGTGCATGTCTAATGTAGTGTTTGTATATTTATGTGCAGGTGGAGTGGGAGGTGCTCAGAATGAAGAACCTACTGAGGGAGGAGGTGGGGATGATGGGTTCTAGGAGACTATTATTGAGTCTACACTTTTTGAACTTACACAACATATTCTTGATGCTGTAGTGGAGGAGGGTTTGATAGAGTGATAAATCATTACTACTGGTATTTATGCTTATTTATTTGACAAGGTTGCTATAGCAATGACTACATATGTTAGGGTAGATGGAGAGAGAGATGAGCTAAGGGATAAGATGGATATGCATAAGATGCCTCCACCTGATTATGGATCATTAAGTACATAGATTATGGATGAGTACATGAATCTTCAAAGATGGTATCCAGACTTATAGAGGAGCACAATCAATTACTATAGTGAGAGAGCCATCATAAGAGGCATTTATTAGGTCAAGGAGGCATGGGGCCATCGACTGCTAGATTGGATTATGGGACTTGTACTGGAGGAGAGAGTGACACTGAAAGTGAGGGCATGATGCCCATTCATGAGTGATTGTATTTTGATATGATGTACATGTTTTGAAAATTGCATTATATATATGGATACTGGTTTGATTTTGTATTCCTATATATTGTGTTATAGATTTTGGAATATATTAGTATTTTGATTTTATGTGGTTGATTTAGAAATAGTTGATCTAGTATTGATTTTGAATTTGTATATGATTGGTAAAATAGTACTTGGAATATGTGGTTTGATTATTTCGATATGTTTGGTGAGATAGCATTTGGGATGTGATTTGATTATTCATGATATGTTTGGATGTGTTGTTTTAGGTTTGATTTGTGATTATGTGTAAGCAAAAATTTGTTGGTTTTATAATTTGTAAAATTGATTTGGTAGAGTGAACTAGTTTGGAATTGGAAAAAGCAGGATATTAGTAAGGTTTAGATTTGGATAAGTTGGTTTGGCTAGGGATGGTTATTTAGAATCAAGAATGTTAGTTGTTAGTAGGGGGTTGTATGATAGCACTGTGTGTGTATTACCTTCCTGAGAGTGGCTCAAAAATATAAAGGTTAGCTAGACCTTTGGCTTCATAATTACCCTACTAAGTGAAGCTTATGAACTAAAACTGGTATGACTGTATGTTGTATTATTCTATGTTGTATCACTATCTAAACCCTGCCAACCAATTAAACAAGTGCCCATACTTCTCATGCTGTATAGGAATGTGCTCTGTATCTAATACTATCTATTGTGTGCTAGCTTTAGCTATGTGTAAAGATTTTGCAAAATTTAACTTTATTAGTCATGCATTTGAAACTGTGTGCTATGAAGAAGGATCATCTATCTATAACCAAATACCCTATGGCCTTTGCTATAATGTATATTTGAGCAATATATCAAGATGGAGTCAAAACCTATGATGTGGGCTCATTTAATCTTAATCATAATGGGTTGTTACGTGAGATAGGATCCAAATAATCTAGCCATAATGAATATTTATCATGAGCAGTACTTTGTGGTGTGGGTTCATTTAATCTTAACTATAGTGGATTTTTATGTGAGATAAGACCCAGAAAATCTACCTGTAGTGAATATTTCTCATGAGTAGGACTCTAATGTGGTGCTTGTGACTCTACTAGATATGTATGCAGAATTTCACTATACATTCCTCATAATATGGTGCTATATGTAGGCTATTATTTATATATTTATTTCAAAACCTTCTAAGGTGGTATAATAGGAGATATCTTATGATATTCTATCCTAAAACCTGCCTTATGCTCATAATGAGTGACCAATGATTCTTGTAAAGGAATACCCTAGGATGACTTAGACATGAAAGAATGAGGTCTAGGGTTTCATGATGGAGGACATCTCAGTGCTCCCTATGTGAATGCTATGATGGCATTATCAACACATCTAGTAATGCAATCCCTGAGTCCATAACAATCATTATCTCTATGTCCATGAATACGATGATAGTTATAAAAGGGATGATGTGGCTATCTATGTAAGAGATGTGGATCTCATCGATGAGTAGAAGGTAGTGTGATTAACATCATATCTAGTAGTGATGATAATATGGTAGATGGGATATCCCGCTCTAAATCAAACTATAGTGGTGCCTTGTTTTTGTTCTCTGTAGTGCATACTACAAGTTGTGCTCTAAAAACTATCTCTTTGTTCTTGACTAGTTACTTCTTTGGTTGTGGTCTCCTATCTTGTTTAGGACATGGTGGATGTTGAGTGCTAAGAGTTTTAGCTAAATATGCTATTATGAAATTTAGAGTGATCTGATTGATTGAATCTTCCTCAATCAATCTTGATTTCTTTTCCAAAGATAAAACTATATAACACAAGTGTCTAAAAGAAGACTCTATTTGATATAGTAGATACTTGAGTAGAGGTTGGAAAAGATCTTTGATAAAGATATGTTAAATCTCTAGATCTAATGGTTTGTATATCAATATTAACATGTGAGTTTTGATTCTTAAGATATACTCACTAATTGACTCTAAAGAATTTTGATGTAGTGTGGCAAGTTTCTCATATGTAACATGAGGGCTCATGTTTATGATGTAATATATGAGAAATGCCTCCTCTAAGTTATCATATGTGTGCAATGAACCAACAGGGAGTAGATAAAAGAACCAATTCTATGCTTCCCCCACTAATGTTTTCTAGAATAAGTTGAATAGAATCAATGTGCTTATATGAGATGGCAGAGCCTTCTGAAAGGCCTGAAGGTGTACAAATGGATCTCTAGTTCCATCAAAGTGAGGTAATGATGGTAGTTGAAAATGCTTAGGTAATGAAGCTTTTATGAATGTCTTTAAAATAGGGTTACCATGTAGATCATTAGTATCCATCCAAGACTTGTAAGCTTTGTTTTCCAAGGTAAAGAGATGTACTTGGTGTTGTAATTCACCAATTGCATGCATCAAAGAGATGATATCTTGGGATGGTACACTAGTATCTTGAAGTGGTTCATTTAATTGTTAATTTCAACCATGAGAATGATACTTTTAGTAATTGGATCATAAATAGGGGGTGTGCTCACTTGAACCTTAGGACTAATGGTAACTTGGACCTTACTGGAGGGATGTGGGATACCATTCTCTTTAGGTGAAGAGTGAGAACTGGGTCCCACTATAGTGAGGGGTAGCTTGGGAGATTCGTTGGTATCTTTATGTTGTAGTGAATCACATTCTAATTGAGTCAAAGATGTTCTATTAGCATTAACATGTGCATTATTTGAAATAAAATCATTCATAAAAGTAGAAATAACATTTGAAAGTGCATTATGTTTGAGAGGAGTGAGAGAAGAGTTAGAAACATGATATGCATATTCTTCTTCACTATGTGCATAATTATCATCATGATCATTATCATATATGTAATATTATTCATAATCAATCTCATTTTCATATTCATTGGCATGCTCACTATCATATTCATTATCACTTCCATCATTGCTAGGGAGAGGTGTAATAGAAAAAATTAATGAATATGCAACAAATTATCATTTAAAATTGGAATATCATGTGCATCTATGTTATCCATAGATGAAAGACATGCATTATTTTCATGTGAAATATGAGAAGTAAGAGAAGGCAATTTTTCATTTGAACATTCTTTTGATAAAGTAGAGTTAAGAACATAAGATGTATCATTTGAACTATGCATTGGTAATTTGATTCTATTGAATTTATATTGTTTTAATTTGAACATTGAATTAGCAAAAGAGAGAGTGAGAGACTAGGTTCACATGGAAGTAAATTATCACCCATAAGAGGTTCACTTAGAAGTGCATGGCTAATTTATTCATTTGATGCATTGTGCATAGGAGAATGAAGTGAGAAGTATCTTTCCCATTTATCAAAATTATTTACTTTAGAAGAAGGAATAAAAGAAATGGGTTTTATAGAAAAAGATTCATTTATTTATGTTTCAACATCATCATTACGTATATCATCATATCCTTCATTAAAATAATAGTCATTATCTTCATTGTAAATGAAATCATTTTCGACATTCTTAGCTAACGGGCAATTTTGCAAATTTGTCCAATCATTGTCATATTTATAAGAAAATTTTAGAAATTCATCTATGGGATGAGAAAGAGGATTTGCCTTTGTGGCCATTTTATTTCTTTCACCAAAGCGAATTTTTAAAAGTACTATGAGGCAAATACATGCACAAAGAACTACTATCATCAAAATTTTGAAATTACTCTTGATAGTACAAATAATTTGCAAAAAATTCAAATTATTTTTCTAAAAAATTATAAGGGAGGAAAACTTGAGGTTTGAGGACCTAGTTTGGAAATCTAGGATTTTTAGCTAGGGTTTTAGAATTTTGGAAAATTATGCAATAATTTTAAATTTTAAAAAATAATTTTGAATAGGAATAATGCACAAAAAATTATAAAAAAATCAAAATTTGGAAATTAATTTTTTGGACAAAAAAACTAATGATTTTGAAATTATTTTTGATTAAGTAATCAGTTTTAAAAAATTCCAAAATAGTTTTCTAAAATTTGTAAGGCTTGAGGTTTAAGGACCTAGTTTTGAAATCTAGGGTTTTTAGCTAGGGTTTTAGAATTTTGGAAAATTATGAAATAATTTTAAAATCTAAAAATAAATTTTGGATAGGAATAATGCATAAAAATTGATACAAAAATTAGAATTTTGAGATTAAATTTTTACACAAAAATATGAAGGAAAAACCGTAAGTGTAGCTAAGGTTTTAGGTTTGTTCGAAGTAAGTCGGGTTCACCAAATGTTTTATTATTTTTTGGAATCTAGTGTTTAGATCATAAATAATAAGGGTCTATAATAATATAAAAAATCTAGTTTAATGGAGAAAACATATATTTTAAATAGGTAATTTTACAAGAGAAAGAATAATAAAGTTATCTTAAATTGGGCTGAAATGAAAGATTCCAAAGTTGGTAATAGAAAAGCAGGACTGAGACATTGTCAAAAATATAAACCCATCTTTTGTTTTTTGATTGGATAGGAGCACTAGAACATGACACCTTGGTGTCTGACACCATAGTCCTTCCCCAGTGCTATTGTCCTCAAGATCTAAGCTTTTTGGATTTTGTTCACTAGGTTAGTGTGAGCCAGTGTACCAAATTTTAGGGGTTAAAAGGTAATAGAGCTCACTTTAGGTTAATTTTAGTCTTCAATACGTATATCCATCTACATACATACAAATAAATAATACATCAAAAGCAAAAGGAAGAAAAAATGGGCTATGGGAAGAATGATCACATGATCTAGAATCCCTACTATTTTAACCATTGACTACATTAACTCTCAAACTAGGGTCTCAAATCAAATGTAATTCTCCCTTAGGGAATGTGCATAATCAATGTACATGATATATGCAATAATGAATTTTTCCTAGGCCCTTCTTTGATCAAGCATGCAAGTCTATGTGTGATACAGAGAAGCCGAGCTATACTATTGACCAATTTTTATTATGTCTAATGTGCTAAAGTAGTAAGTGTTAGATATATAATGCCTTGTGTAGTCCTTTATATAGGAGACTTATTATTTTTAATTTGGGAGCTTTATTTTCATTTTTGCCAACATTGAAAAAATTAAGAATGAAGCAAAAAAAAGGGGTAAGACTCATCTTACAGAAGAAACTGACCATTAGAGCTAAATTTGACTTTGGACATGAGCACTAGAAATTGGATACCTTAGGTTCCAATACTATAGTCCAATCCCAACACTCTTATCCTATAGGCTATGAACTAGGGGGGATTGAACAAGCATGGAAAACCTACCCTAGCTGAGGTGGAATGACTAATTGAAAGGCTCAGGGTGACTGAGAATGGGTAAAAAGATGACTCAAGCTTAAAACAAGACCCAAATAGATAAAATGAAAGACATATCTAAATGTGTAAAAATATCATATTATCTAGTCAAAGTCTTTTATGAAAGGACTATGAAAAGACATGATATGTGTGGTTGCTTGACTAATTTAGGGTGTACATAGTTTCTCAATTTTTTGGATGATTATATTACTAGCTAGGATGGTTTCACTAATGTTTTCATAGATCAATTTGGCAAAATTGTTAGTCCATGTGTCATATACCACCAATTCACCACCATTAGGAGGGATGAAAGTGAGCCCATAATGTTCTTTAATGCCAAGTTTTATAAAATATATACAAGGACCATAAAAACTTATAAACTTGATGATGTTTTACATCTAGAAATCTACAAAGATGCAGTGGATACTATGACTTTTGTATTTCTAAAAAGGTCTCTTCTAACTATAATTTCATTAGATAAGGCTTATTCTAAAGCAGTCATCATCAATGATCAAATGCAACCCTAGGGACAAATGGCCTATGCTATCCCTAATATCAATCCACATTTTCCCATTATGAACATCTTCCCCAACAATAAGCAGAATGTTCTAGCCTTGAATCAATTCCCAAATCTAAATTAATTACCTTTGAGTCATGGTGATCCCAATCAGAAGCTAAGATTATTAAGTCATCCTACTACTAATGGATTCAATAGAAATGATCAAAGAGCTTTAGTACTAGCCACTGGTACTAATAATAACTAGGTTCACAATTCTAGAACTTCCAAGAATGAGAATGGGTCTATTCTAAAATGGTCCAAAAGTTAAGCACTAATTTTTTAGCTTCAAAAATAAGTTGGCAATACCAAAGAGAGATATGGTAGGAAATTCTCATTACAAAGGTTTAATAAGCCTAATAATAGGTTTCATAATGATATTTTCCACAATAATAATATTAATGAACCATCTTCTAAAAAGAGGACTATGGACATTAATCTTACTAATATTGCTTTCCTTGATTATTGTAGGGTACATTATACAACAAAGCATGGAAAGATTAATTGCATTGAATTTTTTAAGGATGTTGAAGATTTACAAGAAGAGTTAAACACATTTGAAGTGGTCCCTATTAAGGATAGTGATGCAGGTACTTCAGGATCCAACCCTGTTGATCAAACTTTTATGGTGGAGACATTTGATTTCCATTTTGAAGAGGATAATAAAATTGATGATGGCTTGAGTAAATCCAAGCCTTCTAATAATTCCTAAATAAGACTTATCATTTGAGGAATAAAGAGCATATGCAACCCTTGAATACCTCAACACCTCCAAATAAATTTAGAACTCCTCCATACACTTTTTTAAGCAATGATCTAGAACCACCCAAAAGGAGTACCTCTAAGCATAATGTTGATGTTCTTAGTTATTCAAATAAGACTGGTTATAGTATTGTTGAAGACATGAAAAAGATAAAATCTAACATCACATTGCATGAATTAATGTAGATCATAGAACAAAGGGACCTCTTGTTGGAATCATTGCCAAAGAATCCAACAAATCACACAAAGCTAACAATGCTAATATGGCTATGCACAAAGCTAAGGTAGAGTCTCCTCCTTTCCTAATCACAATCAGGATATTTGATAAGAATATGCATAATTGTTTATTGGATTTTGGTGTATCCACCAATATTATTCCAATATGTATTTGCAAACAACTTGGCTTGACACCTATTAAGTTTGATAGAGTTGTTACTCAATTAGACAAATATAGAGTCAAGGTGATTGGGGAATTATTAAATGTTGATATGCAATTGGCCTCTGAGCCTAGAGTGTAGTAGTTTATTGATATACAAGTTGTTTACATTCTTGATGTTTATGGGATCTTGTTAATCAAGGAATGAACCAAATCTATGAATGATTACATGTCCATGGATTGTTCACATTTATGGTTGCTTTGAAAACGAGTTTCAAACTAGATCAGGGTTGAAAGAGAGCCACGAATGAAGCACATGATCACTGAGTACAATGATGTCAATGAAAGGGTCAACATAATTGACTCAAACTTAGGGGTTTTCACCCTAGAGACTACAAAGGTATGTGATCCTAAGAATACTCAGGCTATGCCTGAGCTATAGAAGTTACATTTTGATGGTGCTAGGTGTAAGGTTGGATTTAGAGTACACATTGTTCTAACTGACCCTATTGGTAAGAAATACCATGTCTCCTATAGGATCTAGTTACCATGTACTAATAACCCTACTAAATATGAGGCCCTTATTTTAGGCTTACAATTTTCCATAAAAAATAAAGTTGAGTAACTACTAATCTATGGTGACTCAAAATTAGTAGTTAACCAGGTGAGAAGAAAATATCAATGCAAAATCTCATACCTCAAGAGGTATACATTTAGGATTTGGGATCTAATTGAGTATTTTGATGCTTTTAACATTTTTTCCATCCCTAGAGAGAAGAACCAAGCTACTGATGAGTTGGCATCTACTACAACCAACCTCATGCCTAACCAAGACTCACCCAACTTCAACATTGAGCTGATACCTTATCCTTTGGTCCTAGATAATGTGAATCATTTTCAGGTCTTTAGTGATGATCAATAAATCTTAATTTTCATGACTAGTTTAGGAGAATTTGAGGCTCAAATTATTGATGAAACTGATGAAAATGCACTTAGGGAAGACAAATCTGATGGTAAAGTCATTCAACTGAATGACAATAAGATTTCTAAGGGGATGATTGCTTTAGAGAGACTGTTTGATCAAGACAAGCTGGTTGAGGTTTCTAATATTCCCAAAGTAAGTGGGAAGGATTACAATGCTATTGATCTTGGACCCCAAGATCAACCCCAACTAGTTAACTTTGGGAAATCTTGCATTAGTGTTGAGAACAAGAAGGCCAAAGAGATATTAATAAAGTACAAATATCTCATAGCTTGGTCTTATGATGACCTAAAGATATTTGATCTAAGAGTCATCACCCATACTATACCTTTTAAATAAAGTCATAAACCCTTTAGGAAAAATCAAATACCTATGAACCCTATCTTAGAAATAGTGATTTTCAAAGAGGTCAAGAGATTGCTAGATGCTAGAATAGTGTTTCTCATTAGCCATTCTACCTAGGTGGCTAATTTAGTGCCAGTTAGGAAGAAGAATGGTGAGATTAGGCTATGCATTAACTTTAGAAATTTAAACAAAGTGTCTAAAAATTATAATTATCCTCTTCCCTCTCTTGACCAGGTAATACAAGTTATTTCAAGATCAACCATGATGTTTTTTCTTGATGGTTTTTTAGGCTACAACCAAGTGTTGGTTGACAAAGAAGACATGATGAAGATAACTTTCACAACTAAATAGGTCACCTTTGTATACAATATAATGCCTTTTGGGATAATAAATGTAGGAGCTAAATTTAAAAGGGCCATGGACCATGCCTTCTAATATTTGATTGATAAGTGTATCATTCCATATATGGATTATCTAACCATTTTTTCTAAAAATAGGGAAGACCAGTTTATGCATTTAAAAAAAGTATTTGAGAGATGTAGAAGGTATGAAATCTCCCTTAACCCCAAGAAGAACATCTTTTGTGTTACTGAAGGCATATTGTTAAGCCATGCTATAACTAAAGATGGGATCTCCATAGATCCTAAAAGAGTGGAAGCTATATCTAAGATAGAGCCTCTAAATAGTATAAAAGAGTTAAAATCATTTTTTGGTCGGATAAAATTTGTAAGAAAGTTCATTTCTGGATTTGTAGAGATTATCAAGCCATTGAAGGACATGATAAAGAAGGATTCCAAGGTCTCTTGAAATGAGGAATCCAAGAAATCATTTAGTGACATCAGAGAGACAATTAGTCAAGATTCAGTCTTGATAAGTCCTAAGTTTTCAAAGGTCTTTTATCTCTATTCTTTTGCATCCGAACATACTATGGCTATAGTTTTAACTTAGAAGGTTGATGGGTGTGATCACCCTGTGGCTTTCATGAGTACTAACTTTAATAATGCTAAATTAAATTATTAATTGATTGATAAACAAGAATATACATTAGTTAAGTTAGTGAAGAAATTCAGGCAGTATATCCATAGAAATAAGGTACATGATATTCTACCTAACCGTGCCACAAAGGTCATGCTGAGCCAAAATGAACTTATAGAACGTAGAGGTAAATGGATTCCTATTTTGAAAGAATATGACTTAGAAATGAAAATTATAAAGTTGGTAGGGTGCCAAGGTCTAATTCAAATGATTTATAATACCATACCTAAGCTAAGTATTATGTAAGTTGATCAACAAAGATTTCAAGCTAGTGAGTGGTATGATTCCATCATTCATTTAATAATTAATGGTATTTGTCTTGTAGGAATAACTAGGGAGCAAAAGAGGGCCCTTAGGCTCAAAGAAGCCCATTATTTGATCAAAGATGGGGTTTTATACAAGAAAAAAATTGAAGGGGTCTACCTGAGATGTGTCTCAAAAGAAGAAGCTACCCAAATCATGAACACCTTTCACAAGAAGTTCAGCAATGGGAACCCATCTGGGAAGACTACAACCCACAATATCCTTAGAGATAGCTAATATAGGCTAGTTTTTTTCAAAGATGCTTATAGACACGTGATATAATTTCACTCATGCCAAATCTTTGTCACCAAAGAGCTTAAGCCAACAATGCCTTATCAACTAGTCATGGTTGATAAACCCTTTTCAAAATGGGGTCTGGACTTTGTAGGGGTAATCAACCCAAATTAATTAGAAGGTCATAAGTATATTATGATTTCCATAAATTATTACACAAGGTGGACTAAATTTGTATCCAAAAAATAATGTAGGACTGAAGAAGTGATTAGTTTCTTGGAGAACATATGTACCAGATTTGAAACTCGAATCTCTTTGGTGTGTGACAATGGATCCACATTTATATCCATAGAGATGATGGAATGGGTGTATGATAATGGAATTTGTCTTAAGTTTTCATCCAACCATTATCCTCAAGGAAATATATTTTTTGAGTCTACCAATAAGAAATTAATAAAATCAATCAAGAAGTTTGCTGTAGATTACCCCAGGTCTTGGTATACACTTCTCAAGTATGCCCTATGAGTAGATAGGATAAGGATCAAGAAACCCTTATAGGCATCACCATTTCTATTGGTGTATGGCCAAGAACATATCTTCCATATCACTCTCAAGATGCCTATGTAAAAATTCATACAATAGTAAATGGAAGAAATCCATGAGCTTACAAATTCAAGATTGATAGACATCATTTAGATGGAAGATGCATGGGAAGAATCCTTTGATAATTTTAGTAGACATTAGACCATAGTGAAGAGGTGGTTTTGCAAGAGATTAAAAATCAAGGTGTTCAAACAAGGGGACTTTGTTCTCCTTTGGGACAAAGCATCTAAGCCTAAGGGCAAGAATGACAAGTTCACACCTCTGTGGATTGGCCCCTACCAAATCCTAGACACACTTGGAGACAACACTTTTATACTCAAAGACTCACAAGGAGTAGAATTCACACTACCCATCAATGGGAAATACCTCAAGTATTACTTCTTTATTGTTCCCCCTAAGGCCTTTATGGAGTAAGTATGTAAGATGGTTAGACTTAGTGTAGGTAGGCTAGTTAGATTATTTTAGTTCTTTCCTTCTTGTCCCTTGTTTGTACATAAGCATGTATATATTTTAGTTCTCTTTTACCTTTTTGATTTGTTGCTTTTGTTGTATGTTTGATTTTATTGCCTTGTTCCTTGCTTCTACTAAGTCCTTTTGGATAAGCCAACTCAAAGTTTATTTCGCTTGCTTGAAACTCTAAAGTCCATGAATGTGGGTATTAACCTAATACATGTGCTAACCTCCTTTGATAATTTTAGCAGACATTAGACCATAGTGAAGAGGTGGTTTTACAAGAGATTAAAAATCAAGGTGTTCAGACAAGGGGACTTTGTTCTCCTTTGGGACAAAGCATCTGAGCCTAAGGGCAAGAATGACAAGTTCACACCTCTGTGGATTGGCCCCTACTAGATCATAGACACACTTGGAGACAACACTTTTATACTCAAAGACTCATAAGGAGTAGAATTCACACTACCCATCAATGGGAAATACCTCAAGTATTACTTCTTTATTGCTCCCCCTAAGGCCTTTATGGAGTAAGTCTGTAAGATGGTTAGACTTAGTGTAGGTAGGCTAGTTAGATTATTTTAGTTCTTTCCTTCTTGTCCCTTGTTTGTGCATAAGAATGTATATATTTTAGTTCTCTTTCACCTTTTTGATTTGTTGCTTTTGTTGTATGTTTGATTTTATTGCCTTGTTCCTTACTTCTACTAAGTCCTTTTGGATAAGCCAACTCAAAGTTTATTTAGCTTGCTTGAAACTCTAAAGTCCATGAATGTGGGTATTAACCTAATACATGTGATAACCATGGGTCTAAAATGTGAGCCTAATGTTATGATTCGAAGAAACTGGTAAAGACCAATGGAAGAGGCCAACTGCTCCATGAGAGCTTAAACATTGTCTGGAGCTAAATTTGTTTTTGAAAAGATTTGAAATTGTAGGATGAAAGCTTAATCTATTGAGGAACATTCATGTTTGAACTTAACAAACATCCTTACCTAGGAGAATGATTATAAACATATTTGATTTTTTGAGGATCAAATACTTGACAAAATCCTTAAACCTAGATACCCTAGTTCCCAACCTTTCTAAAAGCATAAAAGATCTAAAAATACAAAAAATAAGAATTTAGTACAAAATCAAAAGCTTTTCAAGTGTTCATGATTTTGGTAATCTCCACCAGGGTTATGGATGCCTAAAGGGTAATGAAGCAAGGCCATGAGTAGATCCAAAAGCATCTCTGTTAGGGCTATGGATGTCTGGTTGGTATTAGAGCAATGCCTAATCCTTCCTTGAACTAGAAGCATGGTTCTTATTGAATATATAAACAACTCTAAGTTATTGTTAATGATTAAAGATATGAAACCTAGAAGTTATCCCATGAATCCCATGAAAAACAATTAGTATAATCAAAGCACACACACAACATGGCTATGTCTTAATCTTTGATCTCAATTCTATAAGTGCAAGGTTTGTTTCAATTATAAACTAATCCAGATAATGGCATTTATCAAGTGGAGTGTTATTTGTCTAAACCATAGTCTCTAGGTTCTAACATATTACTATGTTTCCCCCAGAAGTCACCATTTCTTGAGGTCAACATACCTCCATTTTTGAAAATTGGGACCCTTGAGATACTTTGAACCTTAACCCTAAAACCATGGCATGTTTTGAACATTATTAGAATTTAAAGATCATCCACTTTGATAAAATTGACCTACTAGTTTATGGTTTTACTTTGGGCTTACCTAATGTTGCTAATAATTGATCTTTATGTCTTATAGTTACAGGTTTCATGAATCTCTTTCTTATGGATCATGATTATAATTTATAAATTAACTCTATTTGGGCTTCATTTTATGAAAGATCTCCTTCCAAAAAACCTAGTTCAAGCCCATCATTCAAATTTACATATGGTGGGAACATTTCAAATTACTTTGGACTTAAATTTAATTTTCATGTTAAGGCTTAGTCATATTTCTTAACATGACCAAAACTTAACTTGAAAATCCTACTTGGTCCCTTTTATTTTCCACCTTTGTTTCTTATATTTCTAATCGAGTCTAATGTTTGTGTTGGCAGGGTCACTCTTAATTTTTCTAGCATGGTCCTTTTGTTATCTATTTATCCTAAAGACTTAATTCTAAGGTCCTATTGATGTTTATCAACATGAACAAGACCTTAGTCTTAACATTTTAACCTAAGTACTATTTCATGTTTAGTCCTAAATTAAATACATCACTTTTTTATAGATCTAATGGCCCATGCTTAATTGGAACTAAAGATCAGATGGTGCGAGGGAAGCTCAAAGGTTAGATGGGCCCCAATAATAAATATAAGCTTAAGCCTAAGTTTTATCTTAAGGCCTTGTATATTTTAATAAAATAATACCTTAGTTTAAAACCTAGGTATTTGAATTTAATTAAAGGAACCAATCATGTAAAAATACTTGAATCATGATCTACTGTTCATGATCACTCATAAATTTGGATCTAAGAGAGTGAATGCAATGATGAAAAGTAAAAAGGCCCAAGAAACTCCATGGAGTTAGCACGTGGCACTCCTACATATAGGAACTTTATGAGATTAAATTTGACATTCTCATAAATCTTATTCAATATCTATGAGGCCATCATTAACGTTCATGAAGCCATAAAATTTAATCCCATCAAGCCTAAAGGACTTCACAAGATTAAATTTGATGTCTCACAAACATCATTTGACATCTATGAGGCTGTTATTGACGTCTATGAGGCCATAAAATTTAATCTCATCTAACATTTTTGTCTAGACAAAGGGGCATGTTTTATGTCATTCAAGGGTTGATTTGATGTTATGCTTTAAAAATTAACATAAACATATTTTAATCTAAGTCTGTGGTATGTTTATTAACATGAAATAGACTTAGCATAAAATATTTTAGCCTAAGTTCTTTTATGATATTTACTAATTAAATTTCATGCATATTGTAAGATCAAGGAATCATGATTCATTAGGCCTAGATGATCCAATGGCATAAGATCATCATGAATTTTTAGCAGAGCTGAAAAAGCCTATGGCGGTGCTAAGTGACACAACCATGAGGCTTAATGCAAAGATGGACAATGACATGCAAAAGACTGGATCACGATCAATGACCCACATTGATCCTTGGATCTTGATTAAATGGTGCAATGTAAAAGGTAAGTTTTAAATGCCAATGACTAGTGCTTCAAAGGAATTTCTGAAAAATGATATGAAAATTGATAGATAGATGCCAAATAAGCACCATTGAAACAAAAAATGATAGAACAAAGATCTTGGGTGCTCAAAAATACAAATATATAAAGGCAAAGGTCAAAATCAAATCTAAGGTAGGTATAAGGTGAACTCTAAATAAGCCATCACCATTAAAGATTCAAGGGAGCCTCAAAATTTCATAAAAGCCCTAATTTGAGCTTAGATTGATCATAGTCAAGATAAAAGAGAGTCTAATTTTAATTCAAGCACAAAAGAATTGACCCAAAGACCATTTAGAACATAATAGTAAGCAATTTGCAAAATTTGGAAGCCATGGCAGCTTAGAGGCAATAATTCAAGGATGAGACATAGTTATATTTATCTACAGACAATGAAGGGAGGGTCTTCAAGGACATATATTTGGACATTGTTGCATTGAGCACGGGTAATAAGAACTAGTCTGAGCTCTTTTGGACCATTGAAGACATGCAACCCATCATGAAAGAAGAATAAAAGATTGCCACTATAACTTGAAGGTATTAAGACCTAGTTATAATACAAATGGCCAACCTTCACTATGCTACCACCAAAATAGAAGTAATCCACTATATTGACATCCTTACTCCCATTTTCAAGGACTCTAAGATTGAGTAGGGTTGGATTATGCATGAAAGGACATTTAGAAGAATTACATTCATTTCCCCATTGACCTTTGAGAGTTATTACAAACTTCAAAAACCCCAAGTGGATTTTCCCACTATTAAAAAATGGATTGGAAATAATGATCTAGAAACCATTCTTAGGCCATGGTTGCTCTGAGGGAACCATGTGATATGAGACCCTACTGGTAACATCCCAGTTTCCTAGTTTAGAGAGAGGGTTAGGGTAATCATGAATCAATTGAATAGAGTCTATGGATCCCCTTGAACCCTTATGTTAATAAGATTTGGGTGTCTTACATCTACTTCATGGTAGAGATAGAGATCAATCCCCCAATTGGAGAGATGATCAACATATATTTAGAATGACAATTTTTAGCCACTAAGTGGAAAACTAGTAACCAATTCTTCATGATGTCCTATCTATTAGATACTTTGCTAGCCTCCACCTAGATCTCTTATATCAAAAATTGGTTACCTGAAAGTAGATTTATAGTCTCCCACCACTATTCAAAGCTACACATATATAAATATAGGCATAACATCTAATTCATATGTGACTATGTGTATCAAGTCTTGGTATAAGCCATCATGGGGATCCCTATGCCTAGGGTAAGCCCTCTAATCAAGAAATATATTTATCTAATGGGAGACATCTAGCTATATCTAGATTATATAGTGATCAAAATTGGGAGGATTTTGATCCAACCTTACAGATTGCCTGTCTATGTTTCCATTAAGCTGGCATAGCAAAGAAATTGCATACCAACTTCTTAATGGTGTGGATAAAGTGTGAAAAGACAAAATAAAATGCCTCCTCCATTCCTTTCCTTTAACCATTGGTAGAAATGTGTTATAGAATTGGGATTAGGTGAATACTATGGCTAAGAATAGGGAATCTTTCAAATTATAACTGGATGAGTTGAAGCTATGGGACCCTAATGGCATGGTCTCCACACACTTAAAATCTAAGTAATTATCCAAGCCAGTGTACGTTAACCAAATCAGTGTCTATGACACTATATATATCAAATCAAATAATTTTGAAGAAATATTAGTTAGGCTTAAGGGATATAACATTAAACTTGAGCATAGATTGACAAGTGATGAGAAGTCACTAGGTGACATACGACAAATTTGACCTCTGTAATACCATTTTCTTCTTGGAACTTCAATGCCCCCTTAAAGATTAACCAAAAGTGGAAGGGAAATAACCTCAAGCATAAATTACACAAGGTCCTAGTAAGGAAAAGTTTGAAAAGAGACCTGGTGAGGGTCCATCATCCATAGTCCCTCCCCAAAGACCAAAATTTCTAGTTGAATACCTAGACATGATTGCCTTGGAGCTTGATGGGATAGTGGAGGATGCCCTCAAGGTTATTTTTGAGGCATATGACTCCAATTAAGAGGAGGAATATGTTGAAGAAGCACAAGCCCAAACAAAAGAGGTTGAGAAAGAAAAATGGAAAGAAGTTACCCTGGACTTAGTCCTAATAACACCATTAAAGAAGAGAAAGATAAAATTGGAAATGGTCCCAGTTGGATCAAATAAGCCAAATTTGAATTTCACTCACCTCATGAGTGAGGTCAACTTATTTAGTGATGAGTACCCTATCCATGGACCAATCATCCCTGACTGGTTTATCTGTGGAAACATGCATAAAATACCCACTTGGCACCACTCATGGGCCCTAACCAATACTATTAACACTGATGTACATGATGATATCAAGCCATGGATAAGGGCTTTGATGGAGGAGAAATAAAGAAGAATAATGGTTACTATAGAGTCAGATAACAAGCAGATGGGTGCTCTAAGAGCATCAATTAGTACCAAATGGAGGCTCTTGAACCTCAAAAGTACACTAAACCAACTAATACTATGAAATTAAATCTAGAGACAATTGGATTAGAGAGAGTGACAACTAAAAAAGCCATGGTGGGGGCTGAAGAGTTCACCTTTTAGAAGGTTATGCCATTTGTTGGCTTAACTCCAATTGGAGTTTAGAGACCTAGTGAGCACCCCATCCATATAGAGGACATTGAAGAACTGATTGAGGCTCACCGAAATCAAGTTAGAGTAGGCATTAGAGGTATGAATCAAATAATAACTAACTTGGAGAAGGAAAAAGAGAACTTGGAGACACAAGCTATCTTATTAGTACCTGAAGCAATGATTAAAATGCTTGATGAATCCTTCTATAATATGTTTGAGGCCTTGAAAGTAATGAAACTAAGGCAAAGTGTATTATCACAACATAATATAACAGATAAGGGTCTTATAACCCAATGAGAATATTTAAAGGATAAAATAACATGGTTAATCCACATCCAATTGAAAGGTAGATCCCTAGATTCAAAACCATAATTTTGGGACATTTGAATGCAATTCTAGGAATTTTTGTTGACACAATATAGAATCTAATTGCCTAGTCCAAGGATCTAGAGAGACTCCTAAGGGATGATGAGGGGATAATGGAAAGGATTGAAAATCTCCTTGGGACAATGATCAAATACCCTACACAGGCCACTATCCTAGGCATCATCAAGGATGATGAATTTAAACACATACCTTGGTGATATAGGGAATAAAAAGTAAAAGTCAAGGCCAATCTGGGACAAACAATAGTAAGATCCTAGACATGATCCTTAATTTAAGTGAAAGGATAAATGAGGCCAAGAGCATCAGGGAAGATATGGCTAGGAATGATAGGGAATTGAATGAGCTTGTTGACAAAGAGGAAGAATGTCTCTTGAAATTAGCCTTGGACTTAGATCTAGTTAATGAAAAACACTAGAGGGATATGAATATCCTCCTCTAACAATAAGAAAGTTCTCAAGCTCATGGCGCACCAACCAGCTAATTAATATTCTAGTTTGTAAAAGCTTTGTAATTTTTTGAAATAGGAATATTATTTTGTAAAGGCATATGCTAGTTTGTTGGCATATTTGCCTCTAGGTCAGTTTGGTTTGGAAAAGAAAATGTATTTTATAAGTTTTTAGAAAAATGACAATTATTATTACTTATTGTACATTTGTATCTTATAACTAATCAATATACTGACTTATCCTATAAAAGGTAGTGCTAAAGGATTTTTAAAAGATTGTCCAACTTTGTTTGTGTCAATTCTTACATGGATTTTCTCTCAATTTCTAGTCTTAAGTTTAAAAATTGAATAGTTTCTATGAATTATAAGTTGCATCTTTAATTACAAGGTTATTACTTTTTGCTTATGATAGATTAGTTGAATGATATTGAATTTGCTTCATTTTATTTTCTCTACATTAGAATGTGCTAATGCTATTTGAGTGTGGTAGCAAATATTTAAAGTAAATTTAGTTCTTACTTGCACTTCTTTATATCATCCTTGGAGGTTTGCCTAGTGTGTAGTGAGATATGAGTTTATGCTATTTTGCACTATATACCTATGAAATGCATACTCAGTTGTAATTGAAACTTTTTCATAATGTTTGAGGCTAAGATCAGTAATCACTTATTCTCTATTTGCCTTACCCATCTCTTTTGATTCTTTTTTAACCAGATCACTTTAGTTCTAATTTCATTGTAAATGTCCATTTAGATTAGTTTGTAGTTTAAGATTTCATCATAATTCACTATTATTAGCATATATAATTACACTTTTCAAATATTTGGTCCATAATGACTCCCAACCATGAAGTAATATAAATTTTATGGAACAATTTAAACATTGATTTACTGCTATTTCACCATAGGTAACATAAGTTACTAAAACCTGCTACTCATGCTCTAAATTCTCTAAATTCTAAAATGAGAAGTGTTATTTAAACACTGAGGAAACTTGTGATACATTTAGAGGCATCAAAGTGTATTATATCATTTAATGAAAGCTTGGGTAGATTTAGTTTTAATTTGCTTACAATTAATAAAATGGACCAAGGTATTCTCAGGAAGATCACTAGTTTGAAACTCTTGGCCTAGAGCATTTACTAAATCTTCCAAACTAGTAATAGAATGCACTTTAAGTTTATTGTACTAATCTAAATTATCACCTATGAGATATTTGGATAATATCTTGGTAGTGAAAAAGGTATTTAATTTGACCTAGTCTTTATATAGATTTCTAAAAGTTTTTAGATGAAGAGTAGGATCAGTTGATCCATTGTAAGAAATGGTAAGGGTGATACCTCCTATATTGATATTAGTGATTTGAGATGGAAGAGGCTCATTTTGAAGATACTTGATTATCTTGTTGATAAGATGAGGTTGAGGGATAATATTACTATGGGAATCCTAAAGAGGATGTGGGGGAACATTTTGATTATGCATGCCCCATGGCATCTGTTGAGGGTGGGTTTGAAGATGAATAAGGTGGTTTTGTATTTACATCATTTGATTTGAGTTATTATCTTGAAAATAATTCATTTGATTAAGAGTTTGTAATAGGATTTGATGGGTTTGAGTTGTATTGTTGGCATTGTTTGAAGCATTAGAATTGGAAGTAGTGGCTTGGGTACTACTATGGGTGTTACTAGGAGCTTGAGAATAACTATTAGAATGTGAGGCTCTAGTGGAAAAATTTGATTGTGTGGAAAAAGATGGAATAGTAAAGGGATGAGAATAAGTAGTAATAGAGGCATGGTTACCATGGGTAGAAAATAATTCACTAGTGGAATAATTGAGGAGAGTGGGTCTTGGAAGAGGCCCACTAAATGTAGAAACTGTCATGTTGGTGGAGATACTAGGCATAGAGGTAGAATAAGTTAAATAATAAGAAGTCATGATATGAGAAGGGGTAAAAATAGAGGGAAGATGATAAGAAGAAAATAAGCTAGTATCCCCAAATACATTTGGGAATGTGAGAGAAGGTGAATGAGGCTCCTCAGTTTGACCACTAATCATGAGATGGTAAATGGTAGAAGGATCCTTTCCTTGATGTTGAGGAAATTTAGAGATGAAGAAGAGCATTTTATGTGTATACTATAATTTGAGTTGATCTTAAAGTGAGAAGAGAGAACTAAAAAGTGAAGAGGAATGAGGAGGGGTCCCATAGTTTATTGTGTGAGTGGAAATATGAACATTACTTTCATCTAGGAGAGGAACCATAATCTACTTATGATAAACCCTATGAGGGTTGGTAATACTCATCATATATGTTGAATTCAACTTAGTGTTGTCTTCAAACAAGAAGTTCATGATTAAGGAGAAGGAATAGATAAGGTAAATGTGATGCAAAATCAAGGAAATTGGAAGGGACATATAAGAGTAAAGAGTCAAATGGGTTGACCTAGTACTAAAAATAGGGTCTAAAAACTAGGAAACAAGGATATCGAGTCGATAAGGTTGACCTAGTACTATAAACCTAGATGAAAAAAACTCAGATAAGGATACAAAGTTGATAGGGTCAACTTAATAGTATATCTTTAGGGGTAGAAAAGAATACTATGTCAACATGGTTGACTTAGTATTGTAGGCAAGGGAAATAGATAGTCTATAAGAGACTGTGTTGAACAAAATGATAGTGTACTAAAAAAAGAAATTTTTTTAAAGTGATTTTAAAATTAAGAAATGAAAGGAAACAAATAATCAATCGGGCCAATGAGAATGGTCCAATTGAGGCACATAACATAAAACCTTGCACCAACACTGGCCAATGCCAATTTTTGCAATACAACATATAATTAAGCAAAAAACAAGCAGTAAAAATGAAAAGTAAATGCTAACTAAGTGGTCATCTTGAATGTTGTTATATTATTAGAGTATGATTTTAAGTATGATAGGAAATTGGCTGAAATTAAGAAACTAGAAAGTAATCTATGGATGGTTTTAGGATGTTTAGGTTGAAAGGGATCTGTGTTGGCAATGGTACTAGCTTGGTATTATGTCTTACCCCCTCACTTCATACATCACAATGATATGGTGTCAAGTTCTTTGCCAATATATACCATTAACCAAATGTTTATACTTGGCCAAAAAACCATATTGGCTCCCCCCTTTGTGATGAAATCCAAGTAGGTAGGTCTTGGGTAGATAATTATTTAAATGTGTTTTGAGATTATGTGATTTGGTAATGTGTGCATAAAAGAGAAAAATATTTCAACTAAATGGTATATTGAAAAAATACCTAATTAGACTAAGTGATCTATTCTAAGCATGCAAGTAACTGAAAATGAAAGTGTAAAGTAATTACTAGCATATATATGTTAATTCTAATTTTGAAACATAATACAATGTTAGTTTAGATGACAGTTTATGTAAACATTATAGTACATAGTCTATAGTGTCCTTACTATACTACTAAAATTAAGGGTTTGTTAAGAACTATGTCGGTAATGGTGACCTAGTATTATATATAGAAGATAGAATATAGAACTAGGTCAACTAGGTCGACCTAGTTTTCTGTATAAGGGTAGTTTTAAAGACTTCAAACTATGAAAAATAAAACTTTAATGAATAAAAAAAATGATAGAGAAAGAGATAAAGGAACTTTTATGGGTTTGAAGATGGAGAGGAAAGTGAGATTGTTGTTGAAGTGCCTTGATTTTTACTTGTAAATTCTACCAACTATGTCAACTGGGTCGACCTAGTTTTATTTTTCCCTATTTATTGAAGCCTATGAAGATGACTATGTTAGCCTAGTCGACCTAGTATATTTTTTGGAAGTTTAGAAGAGTACTGTGTCGACCTAGTCAACCTAGTATGTTTTCTAGAAGTCTGTAAGTGTACTATGTTGACCTATTTAACCCATTAGGTTGTTTATAAGTAAAAACCTATACTATGTTGACCTATTTGATCTAGTAAGTTTTATTTGATGAATACCTACACAAATAGAATATAGTTTTTTTGATGTGACTATGTGTTAAACCTACACATAAAATTTAGAAACTATATCGATCATATCGACCTAGTATTTAAAATATAAGAGAATAATAAATAAAATGATAAAATAATTAAAAATGTGAAAGAAAACCTGCAAAGGTTAGATTCAGATTGGGTTCATCACAATATATGTAAATCAAAAATGCATCATGTCTATAAATTAATCCTAACTCAGAGAAGATAGATCATACTTACACTTCCGATTAGGGATACATTAGATAATTGGGAACATGACCAATATGGAGATCCACTAGACCCAAATAGGGGATCTCTTATCATAATAAACAATGCTAAGGAGGGTTATAAAGCCTCCAGTCAAGCACAATCATGTAATAACCCTAACTAAGCCATATGTTTTCATAGTCACTAAACTAATAATAAGTAAAGTAATGTCTAATATAGTGCTCACCAAAGCTTATGGCGAAAAATGGGGGTAATAAAAAACAAAATTAAACATGCATAAGAGACATATACTCATGTCAATGTATACATAATCCTAATGCATGGAAGAGAAGTAAAAATGCATATCTATATACTCTTACAAAGGAGAAACAAAGTTAAGAATACTTACCTTTGAAGATGAACCCATCGATCCTTAATCTCTTCCTTGGACAAGGTGCTTCACAAGAGGTTGTTTTGGTATGTAAGGATGACAAGGATAAATAATCTATAGAATATATAACTTATCAATGCATCCAAAAGACTTTTACACAAGACAAGATTCATATATCTAAATAAAACCCTAACCTTACTCCTCAAGTATAATGGTAGATAAGTAGATGTGCAATGGATTTTACTTCTTCTCTTATATAAATAATTGAGAAATGATCTGGTATATATAGGTAGATTTAAACCTAATCCCTTCCAAAAGTTTTAGCTGATAAGGTTGATCTAATCAACCTAGTACTATTATGGAAAAAATTTCATTAGGTCACAGGCTAGGTCAGCCAAGAGCAAAACTAGACCCTAAATGAATTTCACACATAAGAGTACAGAGTCAACCCATTTGAGCTAGTACTATAAATGATCAAAAGGGAGTTTAGGTGAGGAAAAAGGGTAATGAAATGTGGGAAATGAATGAGGAGTATACAAGAGAGAATAAAAATCTTAGGGTAATTATTTTCAGGAGATAAGTGTGAAGATAATAAGTGGAAAAAGGGACACAATCCTATGAAGCACCAATGGTCTGTCCACCTCTTTCCCAGTGCACCTATTAAGACATGCACTTAGAGATATTAAGATTCAATGGGTTCCTACAAGATAAAGAGCATAAATAAGTGTTAAAATTTTAAAAATATAATGTGTATACAATATGCACATTAATTTCATCTAGGATAGAATCCATAAGCTACTTATGGGAGAACCAATTAGGGTTGGTAAGACTCATCACATCCATTGAATTCAATTTAGTGTTATATTCAAAAAATAATTTCATGATTAAGGAGAGAGATTATGGAAGGCAAAGTTAATGAAAATCAAGGAGATAGGAAGGGACATATAAGAGTACAGATTTGACTAGGTTAACCTAGTACTAAAAATAAGGTATAAAAGGTAGCTTGATAAGGATACAAAATCAACCAGGTCGATTGAGTAATATAAATTGAGAGAAGGGGTAGCCTAATAAGGATATAAATTTGACCAATTTAACTTAGTAATGTAACTTGAGAGGCAAAAATGAGTACTGGGTCAACTAGGTTAACTCAGTACTGCAGTCAGGGAAAAAGATAGTCTAAAAGAGACTATGTCGAACATAATGACAATGTATGAAAAATAGAGAATATTTTTGCAATTTAATTTAAATAAATAAATAAAATTAAACACATAATTAATTAGGTTAATGATAATAATACAACTGAGGCACACAACACAAAACCTTGTACCAATATTGACCAATGCAAGTTTTTTCAATATAAAGAGCAAGTAGTCAACTAAAAAGTAAATGCTAACCAAGTTGTCATCTTGAATGTTTTTAGATTATTATAAAGTGTTATTTTAAGTGTGAAATGGAAGTTAGGTAAAATTAGGGATTTAAAAGCAATCTATGGATGGTTTCAGAATATGTAGGCTAAAAGGGATCTATGTTGTTAATAGTACTGGTTTGGCACTGGGGCCTACCCCCTCACTTCATAATCCCACAATGATAAGGGTGTTGGGTGCTTTTCCAATATATACCATTAACCACTTATTTATACTTGGCTATAAAATCAAATATGCTTCCCCCTTGGTGATGAAATCCAAGTACGTAGGCCTTGGGTAGACAAATGTTTAAATGTGTTTTGAAATTATGTGATTTGGTAGTGTTTGTAATAAAGATAAAAATAGTGCAACTAAATGGTATGTTAAAAAAACCACCTAATTAGACTATGTGAGCTATTCTAAACATACAAACAACTAAAAAAAGTGTGAATTAATTACTAGCATATAGTTGTTAATTCTTAGTTTAAGCACAATATAGAGTCGATTAAGATGATAGTGAATGCAAACATTATAGAACAAAGTCAATATGGTCATTAATATATTATATAATCAAGATTCCTTAAGAACTAAGTTGACTAGGTTGACCTAGTCTTTTAGACATAAGAAAAACTATAGAACTAGGCCGACTAGGTCAACCTAGTTTGTTGTAGGATTACAAACTTTGATAAATAGAAATGTAAGGAAGAACTAAATTGAAAGAGAGAGAAAGAAAAGAACCTTGGTGGGTTGGAAGATGCTGAACACTATGAAATTTTTATTGAAATTGTTCTTTCAAGTCTACCAACTATTTCAACTGGGTTGACCTAGTTCTAAAATTTCCTATTTATTAAAGCCTATTTTGTTTTATGTGATACTAAGTTGACCTGAATGACTTAGTTTATTATTCTATATTTGAATAAGAAACTAAGTTAATATGTTTGACCTCATCTATTATCTAAAAGTGATTAAGAGTACTGTGTCGACCTACTCGATCTAGTAACCTATATCTGGTGAAGACCTACATAGAAAGAACAATCATTTTGATGTGATTGTGTGTTAAACCTATGCACAAAAGTTAGAAACTATAACAACTTGGTTGACCTAGTATCACAGATATAAAAAAATAAAAAAATGATAGAAATGAAAATTGAAAAATAAAACCTACAAGGGTTAGATTCACATTGGTTTCACCCTAATGTATGCAATCAAAAATGCATCAAATACATAAATCAATCCTAGCTTGAAGAAGATAGATCCTACTTACACTTTTGATTGGGGATACATTAGATAATCAAGAATATGACCAAGATGGATTTGGTAGACCTAATTAGGGGATCTCTTACCATAATAAGATCACTAGGGAGGGTTTCAAAGCCTAAAATCAAGAAAAACTATGCAATAACCCTAACTAAGTCCTATGTTTTCATATTCACTATACTAATAATAAGTAAAAGAAATCTAATCTAGTGCCCACCAAATCTTGTGGCACAAAGTGAGGGTAATAATAAAAAAAATTAAACATCCATAGGAGACATATACTTATGTCAATGTATGTGAAATCATAATGCATGGAAGAGAAGTGCAAATGCATATCTACTTACTTTTATAAAGGAGGAATAAAGTTAGGAATACTTACCTTTGAAGATAAAATCATCGAGCCTCTATCTTTCCCTTGGCCAAGGTGATTCACAAGAGGTTATAAATGGTATGTAAGGATGACAAGGATAAATCAACTCAAGGATACACAACCTATCAGTGCATCCAAAAAATTTATCCACAAGACAAGATCCATATCTCCAAACAAAGTATGAAACCCTAAGCTTGCTCCTCAAGTAGAATGGTAGATAAATAGGTGTGCAATATCTCTTACTTCTTATTTTATTCACTAAATATTGGAAAAATAATTGTGTATATATAGGTGGATTTAACCCTAAACCCTTTTGAAAGTTTTAGTTGACAAGGTTAACCCAATTGACCTAGTATCATTATTGATAAAAACTCACTAGGTCATGGGCTAGGTTAGCCAAAAACTGACCTAGACCCTAAATAAGTTTTTCCAATAAGAGTACAAGGTCGACCCAATTGACCTCATTATGTAAACTATAAAAAGAGGTTTTAGGTTAGGAAAAGGGGTACTGAAGGTGGTAAAATACTGGAGGAGTGTGCAAAAGAGAATAACAAGCTTAAGGGAATGGTTTTTAAGAGATAAGTGAATAAATAACAAGTGAAAAAAGGGAAAACAATCCTATAAACCACTTATGATATACCCACCCCTTTCTCAGTGTACCCTTTAGGGCATGAACTCAAAGAGATTTAGACTCAATGGGTTCCCACAAGATAGAGAGTGTTAGTAATTGATAAAAGTTTGAAAATATTATGTGTATATATGAAGGATGTTGGAAAATTTTGGCATATCTATATTTACAATTGAAAAATTTATTTTTTAAAAAGTTTAAAGGCCTTTAAAATAAACCCATTTTTTTCATATCCTATAAATATTGTAGTCCATGAGATCACATCTTTGAGACAACTAAATTAATGTGTATGCTTAGACATTTTGCATGCTTATTTTCCATGACTCAACTACATCTCCTTAAAACTCTATTTTTGTTATGCTATGATAGATGTGCATACCATGTTCCAAACATCTCATTTTGGCATAGGGTGAGAAGATTATGGGAAAGGGTGTGGATTATGGGGTTACATTTCCCAATCACAATTTCTTAAAAGTTTTCAATGCCTCTAAAACAAACCCATTTTATACATATCTTACAATCATTATAGTTGATAAGAATAATTTTTTGTGAGGCATTTTTTCAAATGGTTCACATGTCGTGTCTTGTGCATGGTGTAGTTTCAAGTAGTAGTGGTTATAAAATATTATAATATGAGTTTTTTAAAATAAAAGTTGAATAAAATATGAGATATGGGTGAGTTGGTATAATGATTTGGATGAGCGTATTCCACCCCTAATCAAATTTCACTATTGTAATTGACTATAAATACAAAAAGGGGCTAACATGAGATGACCTTGACCCCCAAAGATGGGGGTTTGGGGATGAATCCATCATTTTTTTAGAACTTTATATGTAGTTTCAGATATGGGTGGATGGTTTTAACCCATGCTATAATATGGGTGGTTTTATGATTCATAGTTTTATGAGAGTGGTTATGAGTTATATTCTTAGCCCATGGGTTTGGTACCCATGGTATTGTATTATCTCTTAAGCAATTATGTACTGATGTGTACATGTACTCACACATGCGTTAGGGTAAATCAAATTATTGAAGTACATTATTATATTATAAATGGTTGAGTTAATGTAATAAAGAATAAGGTTATTATGTTGGGTTTTTATTTTAAAGGGTTTTATAATGTTAAAATATTGTGTATCATGTGTACCATTTTTATTTATGTTATAAATTTAGATTTTATGAGTATTACTTCTCCTTAGTTTATCAGTTTGTTTTCTCTTCATTTGGTATCATAACTAGGTTTTAGCTTTATTTGAAGAGCTAAGGCATCTTGAATTTGTGTAGAAAACCACTTTTTGAGGGAGTTTTGTGTTTGATAATTTATACTAAGGAACATGACAAGAAACACAAGGATGAAGATCAAAATTTTTAATGGCTAACATTTTGAATTGTGGAAACTCAAGATGGAAGATCTTTTTATAGATAAAGACTAGTGGGTGGTTGTATTAGAGGTACACCATGTGGATATGAAGGTGAAAGATTGGGATAAATGAATTGAAAGGGGAATCATTCAATCAGAATGTATTTCATATTCAATGTTATTTAATGTCTCTAGAGAGAAACACTCAAAAACATTGGGATAAGTTGGGGATTTGTATCAGACAAAGTCTCTTGTGAACATACTTTTTATTTGAAAGAAGTATTTCTTAAAAATGAAATGAAGATGAATTTATGACAATGCATATGTACATAATTGATTTCAATCAATATTAAAGTGAAGAAAGAAGAAAAGTGTATTACTCTATTATGTTCTTTCCTTGATTCATGGGATAACCTAGTTATGGCTATTAATAGTTTATAACTACATTAAAGTTTGAGGATGTAGTCACAACTATGTTATAAGAGGAAATAAGTTAAAAATTAATGAAGGATTATTGAATGAATGGTGTTTTTTTTTATGAGAGTTTTTTCTAAGAGAGACATAAAAAGAAGTTAGGGGAAAGGAAATCAAAGTCTAGAGGTAAATCTAAGACTAAGTAAAATTTAGAGGAAATTCAAAGGAAGTGTGGTAAAATTAGGATTTTTAAGGAGTTTAGATCTAAAAATGTTGAAAAGGGCAAATCATTTTTATGATTCCCTTTATACATAAACAAATATTTTGAGTGAAGACTCAAGGGATCTATTCTTGATAGTTTCAAGTACACATGCATACCATGATGCAACAATGATTGATTTGGGTGCCTCAGTTTATATGAATTTCCATAGGGAATGGTTTTGTAAATAATAAAATATCAATATAAGTGATGTATTATTAGGATAAAACTCAGCATATGAGATTATAAGTTGAGCAAGGGTTAAGTTGGTGTTTAAAAAAAAAATGATTAAAATGTTCCTTCATCTTTTGCACATTATGGGTTTGGCTAGAAATCTAATTTTTGTAAGCAAGATGAATGATGTGGGTGTGCAGTTGGTATTAAATAAGGATCATTACATTATGGTTTGTGGATCCATGGTATTATCAAGAGGAGTTTTCACTTGAATATTATTCACGTTTGAGCCAAATACTATAAGTGATGGGTTTAATAGCTCTATTTTTCCTAGGGTGAAAAATGTGTTAGATTTAATTTTTGTGATCCCTACTGTATACATAATATAATTGTTAACAAATCAAAAGTGTTAGAAGTCAAATAATTAAAGCCTAATTTATATGCTAAATAAGTTTAAGGTACCTCAAATGAGAAAATAAGGGAGAATTATATGATACATTAACTTATCAATGGAGAAGGTGACCCTCTTGATGTATGTATTGTGCTCTAAATGATGTTTGAGATGTGCTTACTTTAAATGAAACTGTGCATGGATTTTGACAATATAGCCCCTTGACTAGATGATGGCTTGATTGTATGATTTGTTGATTATTTGGGTAGAAATTAATTAGCTCTTCAAGATTATTATAAGTGATTGAGGATGGTTGGATTTATAGATTTTATTAAGTGATTTGAATCATCTATCTTGATCCAAGATCAAGGGCTAAAAATGGTTCAAATTTATCATTGAATAATGGAAGTTGGGAGTAAATGCTGGGGGTTGGATATGTAAGGATTGATTTGAAAAAAGGATGGGCATGTCATAATTTGTCCCCTTGCCTTGGATTTGAAAAATGAAATTTGAGATTTGAAATGATGCGATAATATTGGATGATGTGATAATATTTAATTTTATTTATGGTTTTATTTATTTTGGTGCATTGATTTTATTATTAGACTAATCAAATAATTAATAATGATTAGTTAATTAATTAATCTAGATTTCATAAGATGAAGGGTTGGATCAAAAAAGAATGAGGTTGAATGGGTATGAACATGCTATGAATGAGGAGTGGGTGAGTCATGGTTTGTCTCCTTGCCTTCAATTTTGGGGAGATTTGTGCATATGCTTGATAATGTCATTGATTTGAGATGAAAAAAGATGTAATGATTTATACCTTTACCTTATATTTTAGGAATATTTGTGCTTATGTTTGATGTTGTCATTGATTTGAGATCAAAATGTGATGTGATGATTTTTAATTTATTGATTTTTTTGAATATTAGATTTGGTGCACAAATTTTCTTATTAGACTAAACAAATATCTAATACGATTAAGTAGTTAATTAATCCAAACTGATTTATGTGGGATTTACAAGGTCAAAGTGTAATATGATTAATTTATTAGATGGAGATGATGAATAGTGAATGGTGAATAGTGACAACAAATTAGGATTAGGGTTTGCCATAGATGAATGAATTAGGGATGATCAGGGACAATGTAGAATAATGAATGATGAATAGTGAATAGTGACAATATATTAGAATTAAGGTTTGTCATGGAATGTGATGATGGTAGGTTAATATTGATATTATAGTGATGAATTTTAGGTATTAACATTTTACCCTTTTGAAAGGCATTATGAATGGATAAGTGGAAGAAGGAGTAATGACCTTTCAAAGAATGAAGAAGCAAAAAAAAAGGGAACATGAGGGTGCCTTGAGTGATGTGGTAGTATGATGAATGGTTAGTAATATACCCCATTAAGACATCATGAAATAATGAAAGAAATAGATGGGATCTCAAAATGAGAAGAAAGCTATTAGAATAGATGGATGAGGGTTAAAATGGTAGGGTTGGATTATAACAAGATATGTTGATGATAGAGTAGGATGATGATGGACATGGATATAGGATATTAATGTGATGAAAAATCTGGTTAAATCACTTGAGCTATGGTTTGCATTCTTAGATTAGTGTTGATTGATGCGATTTTCCCCAAGCAACAATATATGTAAGGAAGTGGATTGTGAATGATACATCTCAATGATAAATTTGTGAGCTTGTTTTGCCTCAAGAAATGATATATACAAGAGAGAAAATTTGAGAATGATATATCCTAGTGATAAAGCTATCAAATTTATTTACCTTGGGAAATGATATATATAAAGGAGTGGGATATACCTTGATAAAACTGCACACTTTGATTGGATTAATGGATTGCTAATTATTGTGTAGACATAACTCAAGGAGTTAATTGATTGAGGGGATTTATGATGTGATGATAATGTTGATGGATGATTGAGTAAAAACCTTTCAAAGAATGAAAAATCCATAAAAAATGGGCATAGGAGGATGCCCCTAGTGGTAATGAATTGATATTATTTCTATAATCAAATTAGATTGAATTGAATTGATCGGATATGGATTATATGAGATTGAATATGGATTGTTTATTAGTTGAAATAGATGGGGTGATGGATGGTGATGTTGGAAACATGATGGAAACTTTGGGAAAATTTTGAATATTTGAGAAACCCTATTTTTAATGTAACATATGGAAAGATACACTATGATATGCAAAACCATGATGACAGTATTTCCAAATGCCAAAGGACTAACACAAACACTAAAAAAAATAAAATAAAATAATCAAAAGACACATAAACAAATAAGTAAATGCTTTCTATTGCCTTTGATTTTTTTTTAGATTTTCTATTTTTAGGTATTTTTAAGGTTCTAATAATGTTTTTTGGATTTTTTATTTTTTATGGGATTTTTGGATTTTAATATTATTTTTGGGTTTTTGGATTTTTAATAATTTATTTATTTTTTAAATTTTATGATGTTTAGGGTTTTGAAAATGTTTTTATTTTTAATATTTTTTGATTTTGTAGATTTTATTGCCATATGGTACCAAAAAAGGGAATGCCTATTCTAGCAATGAGGATGGTAGTAGTGGTGAATATAAGGTGGAAGAATTCAAGATGAAGCTTAAGGATGGATAGGAAAATGATGATGGATGATGTAGGTAGATTAGGGATGACTAAGGAGATGATGAAGATAATGAATATGGTGAAGATGATGAAGGAGATGAAGTTCATGGATGATGATGAATATGATGGTGATGGTGAAAATGAAGATGATGAAGGAGACGAAGATCAAGGATGATGATGATGGGGGTAATAGACCTTCAATTACCATGCCACATAAGAATAATGTGTCTAGTTTTCAAACAACCATTCTATGGATGTGCTAAGATCTTTCCCAATAAAAGATCAAGACTACTTCCACTTCCTTATCAAGGTCAAAACAAGAATAAAGGTGGCGTTAGGATAGATATGGGGATGGTAAGGATAGATGGATGAGATGTTTGGATAAATGGAGTAGATTTTACAACCAAGTGTAGTGTACATGTAAACATATTTACACATGATGCCATAAATTAGTTTTCATAGTGGTACTTGTCCAAGGTGTCATAAAAATAGTTTTCACCTATGGATGATTATTTTTCTTTTATTGATTTATTGAATTTTTAATTGCTATCATGATAGATCCTTTAGGTATTTAAGTGTCTGAGTCACACTTTATTAGGATATTATCCTAATTGAACCATGACCTTAGTATGTGCTTTATTGATTATGTTGTGATCTTTGATTACTGAGTCTGCTCCCTTTGAACATATTAACAAGGTGTTGTTAAATCCCTAATGATAGGTGGTGCTACCAAGGAGGATAAGGTGATATGGGTGATAAATGATGGATCTCATTGGATTGGGTGAAAGATTAAAATAAATGGTGTTGTTGTGGAGGTATATGGAAATTTGGAGAGGCAAAGGGGGATTGAGACCAACAATTTCACCTATTTCTCCAGATTCTAGATGTTCTGGGATCAAACATTTTTGAAATTTATCTTAGGTGGGTAATAAGAAGTTTTTACTCTTTTGGTTTGAGAGTTACTATAATTTGAATGATTTTTAGATTATTGATTATTTTGATATTGATATCAATGTTGTCTTCATCAAGCAAAGGCATGCCTAAATTTTTATTTTTATTTTGATTATGTGATTGGTTTTGATGGAGGAACTCTCATACTTATTCAAGATATGATGATGTATCAAGAGTGATCTCAAATCATTAATTGTGATCTCCTAATTGGATTCCATTTCAAAATCTCATGAATTATACAATAGATTTGTTGTTATGGAAGAAATCTAATGTTAGGTAGTTTTATCAATACCAATTGACAAGTGTGGGAAATTGAATATCAAGATAGATGGTGAGGTATTGAAATTAAAAATAGATGGTAGGCATAGTGATGTTACTGAAAGTATGGGTGGTAACAAAACCTTTGTAGAGACTATGAGGGGCCCCAATTTCTATGTTAGTAGAAGCTTCCTCAAGAATTGTGGAAGTGCTACCTATATCTTCAGATTGATATGATAAAGGTTTATAGCCAATGTCATGATGTACTCAATTTGTGTGTACAGAGATTGGTTATAGAATTTATTGTTCATGAAGTCCAAGTCCTTTGACTTTTTATATCTCATAATGTTGTATATTTGATTGATAATAGGATACTTCTTCCTTTGGAAACAAGAGGTTATGATGTCATCATGTAGCAAGGAGTTATTTGGAACACAATCTTCTCATCCGTGAGAAGACTAGATTTGAAAAATGATGTACAACCAAATTGATAGGATTCTAGTGTTGTTTTGATATTGCTAATAAGAAATGCTAGAATGTTAGTGGTATGGACAAATTTTTGGATTTTATCATTATTTACAAGTACTTTTTAAACTTGGTGATTGGGGACGGAGGTTTCAATACATTATGGGATATAGTGTGATAGGTGAATAGGAAATGTATTATGATGGTCAAGTATGGGCTATTCAAGTATGGGCTCTTAAAAAATGGGTTCATCAAAGAGGTATTCATCAAACATGGGTGATTCAAATAAAATGGGTTCATCAAAGATGGGTTGGTAAGGGATGGAGTGGTTGTCTTGATTTTGTCTTGGAAGTGGAGGATTTTTATTATGATTTAGAAGGGGGTCTTGACATATCCCCAACTATTTGGTTTTAGTCATGGGTGAAATTCATTCTTGGATAAATGATGGTGTTTGGAGAGATGATGATAAGACAGTTGGATTGTTGGATTTACTATAGCTATGGGATTAGATTAGTGATAGATTTTTGATTCCCTAATTATTGTGGCTTAGGTGTTAGATTGGTGCTAGATACCAGGTCTTCCATTTATTGACTAATTTTTTAGATTTGGTCAAGTATGATTTTGTTATCTGGTCCAAGATCCTGATCTAAGACACTTATGATACTAAGTGATTAGAGTAAACTTTGGGATAATAAAGGAATTCCATCCTTTTGTTTTAAAATTGTTTTGAGAGCAACCCAGGGCACATGATTTATGTATTAAGCTCCATGATATATCTTGATTAAAATGAATCTTTGAGAGGTTTAGTGCTACCATTAGGGACCCAATACTCAGTATGATAAAGAATTTCCAACCCTCACCTAGTTCAACCAATCTCAATCTTCAATACTATTGGGATTTATTTCACCAATTTATAAGTGAATCTGATGGACTTATTTAGTTCTTAAAATAAATATAAAAAGGGGGAGGACTAACATAGCTATAAAAGTTTGTTTCTAGGCTTAAGACGAGGCTAATGATTCAAGAATTGAGTTGTTTGCCCAACCACAATTACACCAATATGGTAGAGTTTCAATATGTGCTCAAATCATCATCACATGGGGACGGAGTATAAATATAAAACAAAAGGGAATGATTAATTTATAGAATCATGACTAAAAATAAACACATAGAAAGGGATTGAATTAAATTACACATAGGGTATTCACAAATGATCTATAACTTTAAGCACAAAGAAAAATGAGTGTTGCAAAGGAAACAAGAAGAGTTTATAAACAAATAAGAATAATGAAGCAAATTCCAATTACTACATTCATTATTAGTAACAAAGCACATTATCAATTATTTAACACAAACATTCATTCAAAAATTAGAAGGCAATGGACCACATCCATAGACAAATAAATTAGTTCATATAAATCATGGAACTAACATTCATTTCAAAATAGTTTATTTACATAAAAATGTTGGCCATTAAAAAGGGAAAGCAATCTAAAATATATAGAGAAGGATGGGGCTCACCTCTGAGGAGCATAAGATCCCCATCCTTGGTCATGATGGCCACCCAAGTTTGTTACAACTATAATTATTCAAAAACAAAGATTCCCCACTCCTTAAAATATGCCTTGAGGACCACTCAAGTGATACACTAAGGATTAGGAGAAGAACCATCATCCAAATATCTATGTTATGCCTCCTTTAATACTAGTGTAGATACCACTAGGTTAAACTCTTGGTATAACTTCTTTAAGTTCATAAGGGGATTGTAAAGATGAACTTAGATAACAACCACTTGTGAGCCTTGAGTTGGGATTCTAAGGAGACCTTTACCTTGGATTCTAGACTGATCCTAGATGTGGAAAGAGTGGAAAACTCTAGAACTAATTTTTCCCCAACCTTGTTAACTATAACCACCCTTTTATGCATGACTCTATCAAATTGATCCAAGTAGACATTAAATTCTTCCCTATCAAGTAGGGTGTCATTTAAATGGAAAAGGATTATGATGTTGACTTCCTAGAAGTATGGTAGCATTTATTCTTTACTATTTTCTAAAGGATCAATTACCACTAGGGATACTACCAACCACTCTTTAAGAGATAAATTCGTGTTATCGAAATAAGTTTGGTAGAGACCCAAGTCTACCAAAGGAAGTAGTTTTAACTTTGGGAACTTATTTCTATTTATTATCACCTCAAACTTCCTACACTTTTTGTCCATTTTAACTAATCAGTGTAAATAATATTGAGTGCACTGTAGGTGGTCTATGTATACAATGGAAAGTAAACCTGATCTACAAATCAATCATAGTGTAGAGAAGATAAATCACACTATCCCTTCTACTTGTTGGTATATTTAGACACTCAGGGTCATGACCAAGATGGATTCACTAGACCTAACCAAGGGGTCCCTTACCACAACAATATCACTAGAGAGGTTTTCAAAGCCTCTAGTCAAGCAACACCATATGACTAGTTCGGTCCTATGCTTTCTTATTAATAAAATAAATTAAAAAGTAAAGTAAAATATAACTTAGGTCTCACCAAAGCATGTGGCATAAAATGGGGGTAATAAACATGAAAGTAAACATGTATCTCTACTCAAGTCAATGCACAGGAAATCCTAATGCATAGAGATAGAAGAATATAAATTAATAAATGAAAATATATCTAATTTAACAAGGAGGATTAAGAGTTAGGAATATTTACCTTTGAAGACAAACCCATCGAGCCTCAATATCTCCCTTGGCCAAGGTGTTTCAAAAGAGGTTATCATGGTTTGTAAGGATAAAAAAGATAGGTCAGCTCTAGGCTACACAACTTATCCTTGTCAGGAATCTAGAACAACAAACATGCTCTGATCCCACTTGTCAGGATGCGAAACCGAAAACATACAATTGATTACCAAACTTCAAACAACTTAATATGCGGAAATAACCAAATTCACCAAGTAACTAGAATTCAGAATAACACAGCATATGAGAGACAATACACAACTTATATTAACACTTTATACAGAAAAGAATACAATAAAGAAGATGCCACTTCTTCTCCACCACCTTACAGAGGTTTCCCACACCTCAAGTGAACAGTAATTCTTCTCCCCAAAGCTCTCCCTCTCACAGGTCACAACACCCAACTCAAATACAGAGTTGATGTTCACCTCCCATGCTCCACGCATAACACAAGTGCTCCACGCACTCCACAAGCACTCCACGTGCTCCACAAGTACTCAAGGTACTTCAAGTAGATCTCCCATGAATCTGCAACAACCTGCAATTCAACAGACCATACTTATGGAAGGAACTCCCTTGCCTTCCTCTTGCTCTATCCGAGTACACACCTGTACTCCAAGTAGATCCTGCCTGATACTGCTCCCTGTTGTGTTGCTGTCTATATGACCTTGCACACCTGCAAATCAAACAATGGTTCTGCTCCCCTGTGAACCTCGACCTTGCACACACATACACCTACAGATCAACGATCTTACTTACCATGTAGATCTCCTATATAGGCCATGCAACTATGACCAAGATCCTACACTCCTGAAGAACCCAGATGGCTCTCCAATCCAGCACCAACACACCTGGTACTGTGGCACTAGGAGGAACGCACCATAGCTCTACCTCACACACAGAAGGAGCTTATAATTATGCTCTCTTACTCCCTAGCACACTTTTCCAATACAACCATGAGTCTATTATATAGATCTCATCCAAACAATGATTAGACATCTAATTACAATAATTAGATCCGCAGCTATGAGTCTAAAATTAGCACTCATCATGCAAACTCTTGGTTCGTTAGCTCACTGCCCGTAATTAACTCGCAGTCGAACTACACAGGTGACCGACGTCGGTCCCTGTCTGCCTGGGGTCGCCGACGCCGGCCGATATATGACCGACGTCGGTTGCCTTCCTGTCTTACCCTGCCGACGCCGGTTGGCCAGACCAACGCCAAACACTTCTGACACTTAGCAACTCATTCTGCAACCTCCTCCATGTCTGCATTAGTGAAGCTTTTAGCTCCACAATCCTAACAACAAACAAACATGCTCTGATACCACTTGTCAGTATCGAGCTCAAGAACCTACAACCAAGGCTCTGATACCACTTGTCAGGAATCTAGAACAACAAACATGCTCTGATCCCACTTGTCAGGATGCGAAACCGGAAACATACAATTGATTACCAAACTTCAAACAACTTAATATGTGAAAATAACCAGATTCACCAAGTAACTAGAATTCAGAATAACACAGCATATGAGAGACAATACACAACTTGTATTAACACTTTATACAGAAAAGAATACAATAAAGAAGATGCCACTTCTTCTCCACCACCTTACAGAGGTTTCCCACACCTCAAGTGAACAGTAATTCTTCTCCCCAAAGCTCTCCCTCTCACAGGTCACAACACCCAACTCAAATACAGAGTTGATGTTCACCTCCCATGCTCCACGCATAACACAAGTGCTCCACGCACTCCACAAGCACTCCACGTGCTCCACAAGTACTCAAGGTACTTCAAGTAGATCTCCCATGAATCTACAACAACCTGCAATTCAACAGACCATACTTATGGAAGGAACTCCCTTGCCTTCCTCTTGCTCTATCCGAGTACACACCTGTACTCCAAGTAGATCCTGCCTGATACTGCTCCCTGTTGTGTTGCTGTTTATATGACCTTGCACACCTGCAAATCAAACAATGGTTCTGCTCCCCTGTGAACCTCGACCTTGCACACACATACACCTGCAGATCAACGATCTTACTTACCATGTAGATCTCCTATATAGGCCATGCAACTATGACCAAGATCCTACACTCCTGAAGAACCCAGATGGCTCTCCAATCCAGCACCAACACACCTGGTACTGTGGCACTAGGAGGAACGCACCATAGCTCTACCTCACACACAGAAGGAGCTTATAATTATGCTCTCTTACTCCCTAGCACACTTTTCCAATACAACCATGAGTCTATTATATAGATCTCATCCAAACAATGATTAGACATCTAATTACAATAATTAGATCCGCAGCTATGAGTCTAAAATTAGCACTCATCATGCAAACTCTTGGTTCGTTAGCTCACTGCCCGTAATTAACTCGCAGTCGAACTACACAGGCGACCGACGTCGGTCCCTGTCTGCCTGGGGTCGCCGACGCCGGCCGATATATGACCGACGTCGGTTGCCTTCCTGTCTTACCCTGCCGACGCCGGTTGGCCAGACCAACGCCAAACACTTCTGACACTTAGCAACTCATTCTGCAACCTCCTCCATGTCTGCATCAGTGAAGCTTTTAGCTCCACAATCCTAACAATCCTATGCATCTAAAAGACTTATCCACAACATAATATTCATATCTTCAATTTTAGTATTGAAAGCCTAACTAATGCTCCTCAAATATAATGGTGGATAAGTAGATGTACAAGTAATGATTTTATTCTTATCTCTCTAAAATTATAGAAATGGATATGTATATATAGACGGATCTAACCCTAAACTCTTCCAAAGTTTTAACTAACAAATTAAACCCAATCAAGACTATTATTTAATTAATAAATAAATTAGGTCCTAGACTAGGTCTATCAAGGATGACCTAATCCCATAACGTGATCATATATTTTAAGTATAGAGTCAGCTTAGACAAATTATGTTTGGTAAAATTAAAAAAGAGGTTTTAGCTTAGGTAGGGGTTATTTGAGGTGCTGCATTTATTTGAAGAGTATGTAAAGGAGGCATCAAATCTTATGAAAGTGTATAGGATAGGTTTGTGTAGGTTTTAATTGGTGTTATAGGGGATAACAATCTTACAAAGCACCAATGGTCTGCCTACCCCTTTCTCCATGCAACCTTTATGACATGCACTTAGAGAGATTTAGACTCGATAGGTTCCTATAAGAGAAAAAGCATTAGTAATTGATAAAGTTTAAAAATATTATGTGTATATATATACCCCACTCAAATATCATCACGTGTCACATGGGTGTAACATGGGATGGTACTCAGGGAAAGAACATAACAACACATAATGTTGAAGCTAAATACATTGTAGTATGAAGTGAATAAGATAAATGAAAGGACAAAATTGAAAAATACACACCTTTATTTACCTTTGTGCCATAGAGTAAGAAGAAAGTGAGAGATATGTGAAGGTGTCCAATGTAAGTAACATTAGGTGAACCTATAAAATAAGTGAAAAATCATTTTTTTGTAAAATATACATGTAATATGTGAAAAGATTTACTATGATGCCAAAAGTCCAGAACATTTTTTAGTTCAAAAAAAGAGCTAGTAGAAACAAAGTTATGGGTGGAAAATGGAATCTAGTTGTAAATAATTGATAGGGAAATAATTTGGAATAGTAAATATATATAGGGTGAAAATTAATTCATTTGTTATTTTTATTATTTTGAGAAGATATTACTTTGCATGACCTAGTTTGAGCCTAGAGAGTGACTATGGTGAGGATATGACAACTTCAATGTGGAGGACACCTAGTAGACATGATGAGTGTAGCTTAGGTAAGTGAAGTATTAATTTTAAAAATTTGAGTAATTTTAATTGAAATTAATCTAAATGTATAAAATTAGATCTTAGGAAAATTGTAGATATTAAAAATCACCTTAGGAAATTTTTAGGTAGACTACGGATAAAATGAGGTATCAGGTAGGAAAAGATCAGACTAATAAATGACTAAGGCATTTATGATAAATGGTCAAAAAATTATTGTAGACTAAGAATAGAGTTAGCCCTGTTGATTTAATTTGTAAGGCAAGAGAAATCTTTAGGGCTGACTACATAGTAGTGGGTCAATGTAGTATCATTGGAAGTGGCTGACTGTATAGTAGAGGGCTGATCTACTCATAAATTAAGAAATAGCTGACATAATACCTTTTGGCTGATATAGTACAAATATGTGACTGATACAATCTATTAAATGAGGCTGACTATGAGGTAAAGGGCTGATGTAGTATGCTAAAAAGAGGAAATGGTTGATTTAGTATTAAATAAATTGATTGTGGTTGTAAGAATGGATCGACTATGTAGCAGAAAGTCAATGTAGTATGGTATATAATTGATAGGGATGATTTAGTATCAAATAGGCTGATTGTGTAGGAAAAAGGAAAAATAATACAAACAAGCTGATGAAGCAGTTAATTTGTAGTTTTTTAAAGAATATTTAAGAATGTATTTTATTATTATGACATTAAGATCTAATACATTCTATGTTGTTTGATATTTTAAAAAGGTGATAGAGATTTTTGCACCTGATATATGCATCCTAGCTACCAGATTTGTTAGAACATTTTTTAGACATGGATCGAGCTTGATTGGTTGCCTTAGGCGTTAGAGGCATCATGGAGATGAGGTGGATCCCACTAAGTGTTGATCTTGTTATCATGTTCCTAGGAGCATGGGATTGGTTGACCAACACTTTTTGATGGGAGATAAATGGAGACATGATAAAGGGGGGTATCACCTTAGAGGATGTCCATGCTTTTCTTGGAATTATTATCTTTGGGACTCTAATGATAAGTAATTCACCAAAGGTGAGGGATGATAAATGAGCCATAGTTAGTGGGTGATAAAATCAGATAGGATATATCCTAATTTATGTGTTATCTTATTCTATGTTTATATAATAGACAATATGTATGTTTAAAGGCCTTGATAGGGTTTGTGATATCATGAGTGTTGTGTCACAAATCACATGTATGTTTATATTGCTTTATGCGATAGCCTTGTGTCAATCCATCTTGAAGTAGGGTGCCTTGTATGATATTGGTTTTATCATTTATATATAACTCATGCATGATATGTATGGGATGTTGACTTGAGGGTAGAAGATGATGGGCCCTATCATTTTGTTGATTGTATGGATCTATGAGATATTTTCTATGTAATAACTGGTTGGGTTACCCCATGTAGTCAATGATAGGTTACCTTGAGTTATATAGTGGAGGAAAGACCATATAGTGCATGTCATGCCCCATGTTCTAGATTTATAGACTATTACATGAGGGTAAATAGTGTGGTAACCTTACACTAACATTTCTACCATATGGCCAACTTGGATGACTGTTGTGATAGGTTTGGTGCACATTTAGATCATAGGCTAGTAGACATTGTGGGTGGATCCACATCTAATAGATAATATACATGGGCATTTGGGATTACCACATCCAATAACCCCTATAGTAGTACCTGCATATTGGGCACAACATGTTAGAGAGCTGAGAGGGAGAGGAGGTGTAGGGGTACCTATCAAGATAACTATGATTAGGCCTTAGTGGGTGAGACTATAGACATGGAAGGTGTGACAATAGGATATGGTTAGGTATAGTGCTAAGGATATTATAGATATGAATGATAAAATTAAAGATGTAAGAGTGGAGACATAATGAAGGTGATAACAACCACCTTGAGCTCATCAGAGATGGAAGCATCATCGATGAGAGGAGACACATGGGTAGATAGTTATACATGGTGATCCTATGGTAGTTATAGGACATAACTTGTTGATAAAGAGGTCATTAAGGAGAGGATCATAATGGGTTCAGGTGGTGACACCTAGTTTTACACTTGTGTGGAGATAGATGATAGAGGAGTTACTTAATAGGTGAGTAGATGGGAAGACCGTGGTCAATGATACCAACACTAGTGAGAAATGTTTTGATTTATTTAAGTTTTTTGACATAAATCACTAGTTGCATTATAATTTATAGATTTAGGGATAGATAGATAGATTGATATATACATGATATCTAATATATATTTGGTTTTTATTTTATAGGTATTATATCAAAAGAAATTAGATGGGGAGCCATGATTGTGGTTATATACCATGATATCTTGGATGGGGTTTTATCATATTATGAGTCATCCACATTGGTTGATCTTATGATACCATCTACCTCAACTCATGATAACTAGTTTATACTGGTAGAGGAGGCTACTTGATAGATGCAAGAATGAGGAGATGGTTCATATCCACCTATAGGGGTAGTAGAGGGAGAGGCTCGAGATTGGTAGGACTTGGCATAGGAGCGATCTGCTCACATGGTGACCATTATAGAACTTAGATGTGTACATGCCAAGGTTAATATTATATAGGGTTAGATTGATGGATTCAGAACTTAGAATACCTTAATACAATACACCATTCAAAGGGGCCAGTCATAGGCATCCATAGGCAGTGTGGCTAGGTCATAGGATATGTATGATGTAGCCCAAATTTAGAGCTATAGCTATTTTATTTTCTACTTGTATTTATATAAAACTCATGATATATATTGATGTAGACATTTTTTGATATGATTTTTACTTGTATGTGGATGGATGTATGGATATATTTCTTTTCTAGCACATGAATTTTACTTTTGTTGTATATGCTATGGCAAATATGTGATGTATATTTTCTTTTATAGCATTATGTGATACAAATATATGGTTTAAAAAAAAAGAAAAATGATTTGGAAAATTATAAATAACCATAAAATGTAATACACACTAAATCATCATGATAAATGTGTAAAAACAAAAGATGAATATATATAATAAACCAAAAATGGTAAAGTAAAAGATAATAAATGTTTTCAAACCATGTAAAAAGATTTAAACCAAATTAAAATAAAATAAAAGTCATACGATATCACATTAGGAAGTATGAAAATTTGTAATAAAATGGAAGACATGTGAAAACTAATGGTATAAAAAGAAACAAATAAAAAAGTTAATCAATCATAATAAATCAATGTGGGAAGTATGAAAATAAAAAATAAAATGTAAGTGTAAATCAAATTAATCATACTAATTAAGATAGGAAGTATGAAAGATTTTAATAGAATGGTTGTAAGCATACATGCAATCACAAAATAAGAAGACAAAACTAAAGTTCCTATGAAGTAAGCATAAAACACACTAAATTAAGATGGAAAGTATGTCAATGATGTGTAAATCACAATGTAACACAAATTATCTCAAATTTGAACCATGTAATTTTATTGTGACTTGGTTATAATATGAACTGGGTATTGGAATATTTTGTGAGGAGGGCCTGATCCTATATAGGGTCTTACATTACAACTCACAAAGGGAACAAAAATGAGGTGGAAACACATGTAAGAATAATTAAAAAAATGTTTTAATGTGGTAATTTTTGAGGAGAGCTTGGTCTTATCCATGGTCTTACATTGCAACTCACAAAGTGAACACCAATGAGGTGAATGGCAATAAGGGTTAAAATAGGAAAATGATTTATTATGATAATTTTTGAGGAGATCCTAGTCCTATCCATGATATTACATTGTAACTCATAAAGGGAAACCCTAGGGGTAATGATCAATTAACAAAGTAATATTCTTCAAGAGGAAATATTAGGATTGTTATAATTAAATAAGTAATGTAGAAAACATGACATGGATGTCTATGAGAAAAATTTAGTAAAAATGAGGCATACTATACACAAAGGAAAGACACTAAGAGTCTAGTTACCATCAAAATACAAAGGATACCTTCTCACAATAAACATAAAGTTGTATAGGCAAATAGGTGAGATACTAGGATCAACTCATGAAGGTGATATGAACATAAAAAATAAAATGGACCTACCTTACCACAACATGTTCCCCACTCCTTAGTACCTCTTATAGAGTTTTTGGTCTACTGTGAATATTGGGTACTTGTGTGAGAAAGTAGGTAGCATTTATAGTTTTTTTTGTTCTCCTATCTCAATCTACTAGCCTACTACACCTCAATGGATCTTAGCTCTATCATGAGGCCAATTGTGGAATTAGAGCTTTGATTAGAAATAGGAGATGTACTATGAATCACATATTTTGGTGTGATTAGAATTTTGAATTATATGTTACCTTTTGAATTATTGGCTTTTATTTAAATGATTTGGATTTTAACTTTTTTATGGATTTTGTGATTCCTCCTCCATATGGATTTGGAATAACCAACAAGAGTGATAGAAATGATACACATGAATGAGATTTAGAATTTGATCTAAAGGAGACTAAGTAACCAAAGATATGACTGACTAAACACTTATGCCTACTTATGATCCAATATGTAATCTCAAATTTCAATCATATGTATGCTTAATATGTGAAAGGAAGATAAGGGAGAAGGGATATCCAAAATAGATCAATAAATGGTGGTATTACAATGAGAATTCTTATTTGTTAACTGATCATATAGTAGAGATAGAATACTAAGGGAATCAAAGTTGTATAACTAAGTCACAATAATAATTATCTAATTTTTGAGTGTAATAAGATAACAAATAATCATTATAAAATAAAATAAAAGAATTCATGTAAATAATGATAAGAATTCATAAGAAAGGGTGAAAGAGAATGAAATCATATAAAACACATAAAGCATAATATTATGATCCATATAAAGTAGATAAGTGAAATCTAATTTGACACATAGTCAAGGGTATAAGAGATATAAAAATGGATAAAAAATCCATTCCAAATCATAAAGTAGAATAATGTGAAAGAGAATCATGCCATGTTTAGAAATACTAATAGATTTGATCACAAATATTATCCATAACATTTGAAATATCTCTATGAATCTATATTTTGATGCTATCAGAGTCTCATCAATCTTCATAGAAATTTGTACAAAGACTTCTGTATGATCTCAACTAAAAAGATAGGCATAATTGATGAAGAGTAATGCTCATGTTGGTTTTTATGAGTAGGATACTCAAGGTGAGGAATGGATGTCTTGATGGGAATAATATCTACAGAGTGACAAAGATGTGTAAGCTACAAAAAAAGGAGGAGCATTCTTGCATGGGCGACTTGTATAATGAGGAATGAATAGTGCTAGTGTTGACTATAGGAAATCATGAAGATACTGATAGAGTACTAAAAATCAATTGGTATGATGTGTACCACACTGGTGCTAAAGATAGTATACTTCCATAGATATAGGGATATACTCTGACAATAAATTAGGAGGTATGGCCTTATCTTTGGGCTCAGTAGTGGTTGGGCACAATGTGTCGATGTACTACCTAAATTTTTGATTATGGGTAGAAAAGTGGTTATTTATCTTGTGAAAGTAACAAATACATATATTATTATACCATGGGGGTTGAATATATTAATGGGTGGAAGTAAAATCTTGAGATGACTGATATAGATAGAAATATTTAGTCCAATGATTGAAAACTTTGTGGATATCATAATAAGGTTGATATGTGCATTATGTTGGCAAGGGATCAAGATGTGGTAATGCAAAAAGGCCATAACCAAGGAAGGGTGTGGTTGGATAATAAATTGGACTAGGAATATCGGTGGGTAAGGATGATTATGTAGCGAGTCTAAGTATAGTGGCTAACATCTCTAAAAGAAGTAGAATAAAAGGGTCATTATATCTAGAAAAATGATAAGGTCCTATCATGGTATGATCCATGAGCATACTAATAATGAGATATAATATGATTGGAGTCATGAAATATGAGTGTTCCATCTTTACCCTTTGAAGAATATTTGAAAAACTAGTATTAGGTGCTATAAAGTAAGGAATGCTAAAAGAAAAATGAAAAGATTAAAATAAAGAAGAGTGACATCGAAGAAATTTTGAATTTATAGCTTAGATGAATATAGATAAAAATGGGTCATCTAAATGATAAAAATTATCATATTTTGGCATATGTAAGTTGATGGTACATGTAGGAATGACTTTGTCATTAGAGGAGGCATGATAGATAGAGTGTCTAGTTTTGGTTAAGATAATGGGTACGTCATCAGAAGGTAGTTGACAATATCAAGGTTAAAGAGAAGGAGGAAGTTGGAAAATGATGTGAGGAGAAATATTAGAGGTTTTAATCTTGATAATTATATAATATGACTCATCATCATCATATTCTAAGAGGTAACATGGAATATTCCCAATTAATTTAGGGTGACCATTATAACCTCGATTTGAGTTGACTAGATAGTTGAAGAGTTGGGATTCCTAAAATGGGACACTAGGTAAGGGTTCAAGGGTAGGTTTATACTAACTAAGTTTTTTAATATGGTTATTTATCTTGTGAAAGTAATAAATACATATATTATTAGTCTGTGGGGGTCTACTAATTGAAGGGGTGGAAGTAAAATATTGAGGTGACTGATATACATGGAAATATTTGGTCCAATGACTAAAAACTTTGTGGATATCAAAATAAGGTTGATCTTCCCATTATGTTGGTAAGGGATAAAGATGTGGTAAGGGAAGAAGGCCATCACCAATGAAGGGTGTGGTTAGATAAGAAACTAGACTAGGCTCATTGGTGGGTAAGGATGATATGTAATAGGTCTAAGTATAATGGCTAACATCTCTAGAAGAAGCAGACTATAAGGGTCATTTTATCTAGAAAAATGATAAGGTCCTATCATAGCATGATCCATGAGCATACTCCTGAGTGGCTTTACTATTATTGGAGGCATACCATGCGAGTGTTTCATATTTACCCTATGAAAAATATTGGAAAAACTAGTATTAGGTGTTATAAAGTAAGGAATGCTAAAAGAAGAATGAAAAGATTGAAATAAAGAAGGGTGATGCCAAAGAATTTTTGAATTTATAGCTTAGATGAATCCAGATAAAAATGCATCATCTAAATAATAACCATTATCATATTTAAGAGTATGCAAGTTGATGGTACATGTAGGAATGACTTTGTCATCAGAGGAAGTGTGATGGATAGATTATCTAGTTTTGGTTAAGATAATAGGTATGTTATCGGAAGGTAGCTGATAGGATCAAGGTTGAAGAGAAGGAAGAAGCTGGGAGATGATGAAATGAGAAATATTGGAGGTTTTAATCTTGATACTTATCTTATATGACTCAACATCATCAGAGTCTATGAGGTCAGGTGGAATATTCCCAATTAATTCAGGGTGACCATTATAACCTCGAGTTGAGTTGACTAGAGAGTTGAAGAGTTGGGATTATTAAAATGGGACACTAGGTAAGGGTTCAAGGTAGGTATTTTAAAGACACCACATTATTAGAATTGTTATAAATTCTAATGGTTCATGTCTCCTTAAATCTTGTAGATAACTCCATTATGAGGGAATTTGATGCATTATCATGCAGATGAGGTGACTACTCTCATATGATGAGTTCAAGGTCGATCGAGTAAGATGTTATAAGAAATTGAAAAGTTAAAGATCATAACTTTCACATAGATGGTAATAGGAGGAATGTAATGGAAATAGAAACATAACCTAGAGGAGGCATTTTACTTATATCATAACCTTGACATGTATTATGTATAGAATTGAGGTTACTTTTAGAATATCCAAGTATCTTAATGAAGTCAATGAAGGCAACACAAGTGCTTGAACCTTCATCAATTAGAGCATGATTAACTTGGATGTTGCCAATTTAGATGTTAATAAATAGAGGAGGATCATCCACATGAAGCAATATCTCATTGAGAATCATGGAAGTAATAGGGAATTTAAGTAGGAAATATCCATTATTTCATCAACATGGATGGACATCTCTTCACATTTTTGAAGTATACTATCTTCAGATATAGATAAGGGAGATTTGCATCTTATTAGAGGAGGATGAGGGATGTTCATTTTGAACAATAATTATATTAGGTAGTTTTGATGATGGGGATAAGTTATGATTAGTTATATGAAAGTATTTGAGATGGGAGATGAGAAAGCTCCAAAATAAGATCCCATTCATCATAACCTATGGGAGGATTGTTAGATATAGGTACATAGTGTTGTAAAAGCTCTTAGGAAGGAGGGTTGGAGGTAAAATTAAACTTATATTTATAGGGTATGGTTGGTTTCGGTTTATTATATATGGGTTGAGTTATTTTAGGTGATGTGGTGGTTGGTTGATGTATTTATTGTGGTTGGGTAGAATAAATACTATTAAAAGTTTTGGGTATGTTGTCTTATTGTGTGGATGTTGGGGGAAGAGTAGAAATGGTATGAGAGGTATAATCAAGTTGTGTTGTTGAGAGTGGTGATGGTATGGGTATTATAACCTCTCATCCCAATTTCATTAGAAGGGATGGGGAAGCACTCTGAATGATGTAGAATGGTTGAGAGGTGTGATGCATAGGTGTTGGATTTGAGTCAATAAAAGTAACTACTCTTCTCATGTTAGTCATATTAACCATGTTTTCATCATTGGTAGTAAGGTCTATAATACTCTCAACATTATTATTAGTATGAGTAGGTTGTTTGATGTTATCTTGGTGTTTAGGAAAGGTATCCTTATAGATAGCTATATGAGCATTAGCTTGGTTTTTTATTTGCATTTCATGATCTATAAAGTCTATGTCATAATATTGTTGACACTTTATAATAAGGGTGTCATGGTCAAAGTTAGGACCAAGAATAAAATCCATAGAAATATTTATTAATTATCTACAAGTCTCATGAGAATGACCCCAACTTACATGGAACAATTTTTGTTATTTGGGTCATACCATGATTTCATAGGATGAGTAGGGTCAATATCTCATGATAGAGGTATTGAAGATGTTTTTGAAGTTTTATTAGGGATAGTGGTTTGTGCACATTAGTGTGGTTGTGTTGAGAAAATGTCAAAGTAGGAGTGTTGTTAGTAGGGGGAATATGTTCCATGGTTTTGTTTGGAGTAATAACTTGGATGGTATGCATAGTGTCATGGATATTAGTAAAAACATCATTAGTTACACGATAGTTTCTATTTTTGATGAGCATATTAGTGCCCATTATAGGTTGAGGTGATTCAAATTGACATAGGAGAAAGTCTTGTCATTTGGCATGGTCAAGAGATTATTTCAAGGTTTGTGGAGAGAGGGTCTTAACTTGATATTGTAATTTAGGGTGTAGAGCATTGGTGAATGGTGGAAGAGGTTGTGATCCACCATATTATGATCACATTTATTAGACAATTTTTTCCATCATTTGATGAAAGATTGTGTTGTTTTAGTTTCAATTTGTTTTTAATTTATAAAGTGGGCTAATTTACTCTCGAGAAGATCACTAATTTAGAATTCTTGGACTAGTGAGTTGACCAAGTTTTCTTGAGTAGTGATAGAGTGGGGTTTTAATCAATTGTATCAATCTAAATCATCTCCTAAGAGTGTTTTAGCTAATAGTTTGGTAGGTTGAAAGTATTAAGCTTAACCCAATCCTTATAAAGGTTACCAAATGTTTTAAAATGCAAGGTGGGGTCGATAGATCCATTATAGGTGATGGTGGGTGTGATACCTCCTATGCAAGTGTTAAACATTTAAGGTACTAAATGGTTATTTTTTAGATGTTTGATAGTTTTATTGATGCATGGTAGTTGTGGGATAAGGTTACCATGAGAATCCCTAAGAGGTGGTGGGGGAATTTAGGATTTTGTGCTTCCCATAAAACCTGGTGAGGTTGGTTTTAGAGATTAATGAAATGATTTTGCATATGCATCATTTTATTTACATTATTAGTTTGAAAAGTATGAATTTGGTTAAGTTTTTGTAAGAGAAGTTTATTATTTTGAGAAATATTTTGACTAGTGGATGTAACATGTGATGCATTAGTATTATGGGAGGTGTTAGGAGTTTGTGATGCACTATGAGTGTGCGATGAGGTAGTGGCATGCACTAAAATAGTGGCATGAGTAGCATTGGTAGAAAAAGAAACATTGGAAGCAAAAGAATCATTGGAATCAAAAGAAGAATTAGTAGCTTGGTTAAGGATGTGAGTTTTTTGAAGAGGTCCACTAGAAGTTAAACCCATCATGTTGGTAGAGATACTTGGCATGGAGGTTGAAGAAGACATAGAAGATGATGTCATGGTGTGGAAAAAATAAATTATAGAGAGAAAATATTGAGATGAAAATAATGAGGTTACCCCAAATACATGAGAAATGGTAAGGTAAGGTGAATGGGGTTATCCTATATGAGGTCCCATTATGAGATTATAAATGGTTGAAGGATTTTTTCCTTTATGTTGAGGGTTTTCATTAATGTAGAAAAACATTTACATGGTGTTTTCAAAATCACACTCATATTATAAAGAAAAAAAAGGGTTAAGTGTTGAGGATGAATGGGGAGGAGTCCCATAGTTGGTGGTGTGAGTGGCAATATGGATATTACTTTGATCCATGGTGGGTGCCATGAGTTGTCTTAAGGAACCTATTGGGGTCAGTAAAACTCATCATGTTTGATTGATTTGATTATTTATTATCTTCACGTAATAAATTCATGATGAATGAGAGAGATTAAATTATTGGTAAAAATAAAGGTCCACCTATAGGATATAGGGTCGAACTAGTCAATACTTTATTGTAAATCGAATCGTCCATAAAAGACATAGTCAAACTGGTTAACTATGTTATGTAGATGGTAAACTAAGAGAGTCCAAAACACACATAGTCAAATAGGTTAACTATGTGTTAAAAGGAAGCAAAACTAATAGTCTACAAGATACTGGGTCGAATAGAGTGATGATGTTCTATGGGAAAATAAAGACTATAAGGGACACAATCAAGTTGATTGACTATGTTCTGAAGACATATGTGGGTTTTGGTTATTATAACTATAGATGATCTAGTGTAATTTTGTAGAAAGCTTGAAATAATAACATAAATGATTGTAATGATCTAGTTGATACAATTATGTCACATAGCACAAACCTTGTACTAATGCTGGATGATACAAGTTTTGTAATACAATATACAATGAAAAAAAAGTAAGGAAAAAAAATAGAAATGCTAATCTAAGTGGTCATTTCTAAATGTTTTTAAGTTATAATAAATTTTGAAAGTAATGTGATAGAGATTTGGCTATAATAAGGAAATATAAAAATAATCTAAGGATGGTTTTAGGTAGTTGAAGCTAAAAGTGATTTGTATTAGTGATGGTATTGGGGCTTACCCCCTCACTTCACAATCTTGTAGCAATAAGGGTGTTAGGTGATTTTCTAATATATACCATCAATCACATATTTATACTTAGCTAAAAAACCAAGTTAGCTTCCCCCTTGGTGATGAAATCTAAGTAGGTAAACCTTGGATAGAATTTATTTAATATTTTTTGATGTTATGTTCTTTGGAAGTGTGTGAAAAAGAAAAATAGTGTGATTAAATCGGTATATTAAAAACCTCCTATTTAGTCTATGTTTTTTACTCTAAGAAAGTAAACAACAACAATGAAAATTTAATTAATTATTAACAAGATAATTTAATTCCTTTATTTTAAAGAGTATAGAGCCAATTTAAGTGACCCTGTATGCAAATAGTGTAGAACATAATTGATAAGGTCAATGATATCTATTGAAGCAAGAACAATAGGAACACAATCGAATAGGTTGACTGAGTATTTTATATAGAAAAGTAAGTTGCAAAACTATGTCGATCTAGTTGACCTAGTTCATTGTAGGGTTATAGTTTTATAGACTATAAATTGTGAAAAGTAAGACTATAAATGAAGAAAAAAATGACTAAGAAGGTAAGAATGAACCTGATAATTGAAGATGTTGAAGTTGATCTTTTTATGCTATGTTGTCTAGATGAATTTTATTCTATAACAGAGGTGAGTAGGTTAACAAAGTCTACAAACCTGTATGAAAGAAGCAAATTGAGTTGACCTGATTGATCCAATTACCTATTATTGGAGAAGACTTGCATAGAGAAATACAAAGTTGATCACAATGACTATGTGTTAAACATGAGCATAGAATGTTAGATTATATTGATAGATTCAATCTAGTACTATAAAAATAAAAATATATAATAGATGATAATAAATGAAGGCATGAATGAAAACTTGAAAATATTAGACTCATATTAGGTTCACCAAAATGTATACAAGGGAAAATGAAGCTGATCTAAAAATTAATCCTATCTTAAAGAAGATAGATCACACTAGTCCTTCTACTTGTTGGTATATTTAGACAATCGGGGTCATGACCAAGATGGATCTATATACCTATCCAAGGGGTTCCTTACCAAAATATCACTAGAGAGGGGTTCAAATACTCTAGTTAAGAAACACCATGCTATAACCATAGTTAGGTCTTATGTTTCTTATTCACAAAGTAAACTAAATTAAACTCCAACCTAGTTATTACCAAAGCATGTGGCACAAAATGGGGGTAATAAACATGAAATTAAACATGCATAAACCATCTCTACTCAAATCAATGTAGAGGAAATCATAATGCATGGAGAGAGAAGCATATAAACTAATAAATACAAATATATCTAATTTAACAAGGAAGAAAAAGAGTTAGGAACACTCATTTTTGAGGATAAACCCACTAAGCCTCAATCTCTCCCTTTGTTAAGGTGCTTCACAGGAGGTTATTATGGTTTGTAAGCATAACAAAGATAGGTCAACTCTAAGATACATGACTTCTCCTATGCATCCAAAAGACTTATCTAAAAGAAAAGATTCATATATTCAAGTGTAGTATTGAAACCCTAAGTAATTTTACTTAAGTAGAATGGTGGATAAGTAGATGCAGAAATAATGATTTTATTCTTATCTCTATGAAATGGTAGAAATGGATGTGTACATATAACTAGATTTAACCCTAAAATCTTTCAAAGTTTTAGCTAATAGATTCATCCCAATCAACCCTATTATTTAATTAATAAAGTATTATTTCCCTAAATAGGTCATCTTAAGATGACCTAATCCCATAACATGCTCATATTGTAACAACCCCTCAGGGTTAAACTAGTATTAATTTTTTTCAACTTAATAATAAATTATCTTTATTGATTCTAAGTATTAATGATCTTTAACTAAATGCATCATTTATGTAAACTATTCTATTAACCATCAAGTTAATTATATGAATCATTTAGCTAATGATCACTATATAAAAATACTAATTTATTTTCACAAGTAAATTATAAAATAATACTAAATTACCAAAATTAACAAATTAACCATTGTTGGTTTAAATATCACAAAAAATACTAATATAAATATCTATCTAATATAATTATAAGATTAACATAAAAATATTACAAGTACATAATATTACATATCTAATTATCAGTTTATAAATATACAATGTTCTATAGAACAAACAAGTCTAAATGAACTCGTTAATATCCAAAATTAATTATGAATAAATCCCATATCAGTTGACTACTGGAAGCGGAGGAAGAGTATCATCTCAGTGATTTCTCACACCAACCATGGACCATTGATCCATTTCATAATCTCCCAACAAGGGAATGGCCCTCTCTTTATGAATGGGTAGATAGTGATGGTGGAGAAGTTGAGAACGTCAACTAGAACTCGTGTGCTATAATATAATTATCATATGAAACATACCATAAATAAATATGTTCTAACATAATATCATGAAAAACATCCAAAATAATTCAAACAAGTGAATTGACAATGTTCAAACCATAAAAAATACTTTAGCCAAAGTTTTAATATAGTATTCCAAATCTCAAGATCAATCAAACTCACACACACACAACTTATTTGGATATCCATAATTTATCTATTAGTGACACTAAATAAGTATGTAAAGTCCATTTCACATACTTCTTAAGATTCAATAATACTAGATTCATCTATATATAAATAATACTTAAATCAAAATATTTAAATAAGAGATTTCCAAATAAAAATACACAACACATATTAATATAGAGAAATCAATTAATACCATATATTTCATCATATGCATCTAAATGGTATAATCAGCCGATTGAATTTAAATATAGCCTTTTAAACAAAATAGATAATTTATTCATAACATAGGAAAAATAATAACAATCAACTATTCCTCCATTAAAATAATGGTCTTTTGTTTAATCCAACTTTCAACTATGTTTAGATTATCCATAAAATACTATTCAAGTACATCTAAAATTCTTTGTTTTTCATAATAGCCACATAACAGTCTATTAACATATCACAAACTCACCATTCAACTTGTGCATGATTTCTGGTTGACCTGGATGTTTCAAAGGGCCTTCCTGAGGCGATATGCATTGAATCCCCAAGGGGTACCTGGACACAAATCTTGGATTACGAGGGGATCCCTTTCCGGTGTAAGAAGTGTCACCAGACGGGACATATTGCTGCTCATTGTGTGGCTGGGAAAATCAATCCCAGACGTTCACCTTCTTGGTGGCCAAAGGATTTCTCTGAACATAGCATAGACAAACTACCTCTGGAAACAACAACAAAATCTGAGACCGAGGATGAGGAAAGGTTGCAATCTGAATCGAAAGATGAAGAGGAATATCTAGAGAGTCATTCAAATGAAGCCTCTGAGGAGGCTGTAGTTAGTGATACAGCTGAGCCTAAGGAGGAGGTGGTGGTCTCTCCCCCTATTTTGGAGGATCTTTCTAAGAGCCAATTTGTGTTTGACTATCACAAGGAGCTTATGCCATTTGTTGTCCAAAGTTCTTTGGCTTCTGAGGCATGGGTTGCTGAGGCAGCTAAGGTAGAGGATGGTTGGACAACAGTTAGAAGAAAGAAGTCTAAGTCTTTGATCCCTCCTCTAGATATGAATCTTCGGTCATGCAAAAAGAAAAATCTCAATTTAAAAGATTCATCCAAAGCTCCATTCTGCTGATTGGTTTTTTGGGGGCTGCAAATTGGTCTCTTTTTTGGTTTGCAGGTTACTGGTCTGGAAGCTTGTTCAGCTTGCTATTCCATTAGGTTTACTTTTAGATCAGTGTTTTGACTGCTATTTTTTCTTTGTCTTATTTGTTGGTAACAGGTCCCTGTAAAACCTAGTTTCGGTTCTTTTCTATATTCAGGTTCTTTTGTTAACCTGGTTGTGCTTAAAGGTTTATCTTTCTCCTTGTGCAGGGTTTTGGGGTCCCTTCAAAACTTGTTTTTACCTTAATCTAAAACATATCACAAACTCTTTATAAAATAGTATGTATTGAATGGTCCCTTTATGTTATAAATTCCCAGCTATATACTTTTTAAATTTAAGTACTCATATTATATATACATCCGTAATACCATGATACGAGTATTTATACAAAGTACATTGAATATAAGTTTAATTCCTGGTAAGACTTATATGCAAATATAAGAGAGTATATAATATTAGAAAAATATAAGAGAATATAAAAATTCAAACCAATATATATATATATATATATATATATATATATATATATATATATACATACATTAAAGTCTTTATGGAATTAATTCATTGACCCTCTGGTGTGTGTGTGTGTGTGTGTGTGTGTGTGTGTGTGTGTGTTACATAATTCAAATTTAACAAATCATATAGGCAATTCACTCAAAACTAGAGGTTTAAAATAAATGTTCAAAATACCCATATACATCAATCACAAAATAAATATTCCCACTTAACTGTCCCATAAGAACACAAATACCTAACATCTGATAATTACATTATAACAACTATAGGCTTGACTTATGTTAACTAAGTCGATCCTCTAATTGCTATGATAATAAAAAAATATTAATTCAAGAATCCATTTTATTTTGACAAAATATAGTCATATAATCATTATAAAAATATTCCAACTATAATGCAACATATTTAATCCACTCAACTCGTTAAAAAATGGAGGTATGTGTTAAACCAAAAATATTTTTCTTCCTTTCTATTCACTTTAGCAAATGCAAATAACTCAAATGGTTTCAAATCTCTAAACAATTTATAAACACCTCTAGCTCGAATAAACCCATTACTAGACCCAAATGTTTACACAACCCAATTTTTTTTTATCAAAAACTAATTTTCAACCAATAAAATCATGAAACCCTATGTATAGTTTGTTCTTGGATACTCAACATGCACAACCATTAAATGGCAAGGATTTTGGGCTCATTTGTACTTGGCCCTATGGATGGGCCAAACCCATCCCCAGGGTTATTTACAAATGACCCAACTATAAATTATTTTTATTTTGAAAATAACTCAAAAATAATTTCAAGATGGATTAAAAACATAATCAAACACCACATTTACTAAAAACCATAAATCTATATTTCAACTCAAAAAGAGTACCATAGATATATAACTGTGTATAGAGATTCACTATGGTAGAAATATAGCCAACCCCACTAATATCAAACCAAATACAACTTTTTCAAAGTGTAAATTAATTATTTGAGTAGAACAAAGACATCAATGACCAATACTATAGCTAGCCATAACCTAGCTCTCCAAAATTTTATTTTATTAAACAAAAAACAAACCTTGGATCCATTTATATTTTCCAAAATATAACAAAATACACAATCATTTAAAAATGGGTAGGAACTATATGCGTTTAACCTTGTGGATGGGCCATATCCATCTTCAAGATCAACTACACATATTCCTTTTAAAAAAATACATCCAATCAAAAATTCAAGAACCCATTTCAAACAAATCAATGGCATAACCAGTGCATTCCATATATCATTTCAAAATGGTAAAATTAGACATATAATTTAAATAAACCCTACTTGAGTAAGTGGACCAAGTAGTGTAAATCTATTTTTTTCCTTTTCTTAGGCTCTCCTCATCTATTATGTGTCTCCCCAAAATGATCTTCCCTTCATATATCTCCAACTAATCACACTATACATAAAACCCTAAAAAAATCCCACAAATCTGGGTCTTTGATAACAAATCTCTAGTTCTATAATTATTCTCTAAAATTTTGGCATGGCAACTAGCCATAACCCATTAAAAGTGCAATTCATCTAATAGATAATGCAACCATAGCAAAAAATGTAGTTACAAAAGTCTACATTTTTATTCTAATACTCATTATTCTAAAGAGTCTAAAACCCTAATAGTTTGAAGCCCTAGATTCCTAAAATATGCCTAATTACGTTATCATGTTAACATCATGGTATAATATATTACCTTTGGCCTCAAATAATCATGCTTTTATTTAAAAACTATAACTTTTATTAACTCAAACATGGTCTAAGGCTAGTCTATCAACCTCCTTACACATTAATATGCCATTTGATTAATAAATCAAACATTTTAATTAAAAAATTCCACCCATTAAACATCAACAAATTTAATTACCATTACATAAACATGCCACACATTCAAACCTTATGGTGTTCAACATACAAATCCATAATGAGTTTTAATCAATGCAAAGATAATGAAATAAGATAATCATACAAGTATCTCATCCATCAAAAGAAACCATTACACCACATATTAATATTTGACTATGCACTTAATCAAGATCATAAAAGGATATTAATGCAAAATTTTTGACTATTAAATATGTAAATTATAACCCAACAAAATGTTGGAAATATGCAAGCACATCCTAAACAGTTCAAGTAAGGATTAAATAAATATGAATAAATGATATTCAAACATTACCAATCAAGGAAACATGTTAGTAATATGATGTATGATATAAACAATAAATATTAATCAATCAACAAACACATGTAGAATGCTAACTAAGTGGTGTGTGCAAGGGTTTCATCTTTATTTTCTCTTCTCCCACTCATTTCTATCTACTTCATCCTCTCTAATGATACCCTGCCTCAGTCATAATAAGGAGGGTGGACTCCATCTGGAATCCACATTATTAAAATAAAAATAGTTAGATTTTATCATGAAATAATCTATAATAAACTACTGTAACTAAAGAAATTGAATAATCATGAGCATAATGTACCATAATAAAATATGATCTAACAAGTTAACGATCATGGTCATAAGTAATATATAACTTTACATAAATCAAAATATTATTAATAACTAATTAGCACTAATATAACCAATAATTAACCTAAAAATCCAAAAATTAATATATTAGTGAATTTAGAAGATAATCAAGATGTAACATCCTTCCCCTTTAAAACTAGTCATCATCCCAATGACACTTATTTCAATAGAAGGTTTAAAATAAAATAGTGTTTAACATAAAATAAATATAATATCTAACAAAATACTAAGTAAACAAATGTGGAAACAAATTATAAAACTCTTCATAGTCTTCTTAAATGGTACTATCTTTAGAATATTAATTCCATTGAACCTTGCATTATGACACTTCTCTATTACACAAACTAAATTTATGTGTGTTAATTATTGTGTCTGGTTCTTCTGTGACCACACTAGGGTCCAAAACCTATAAAGTATTCCAATCCAATACATGAGAAGGATCAAAAATATATTTTTTAAGATAGGACACATGAAAAACACTATGCATGAGTGCTAAATTTGGATTTAAAGCAATCCTATACACCATAGATTGACAACTTCTAAGACCTCAAAGGGTCCCACATATCTAGGAGATAACTTGTTCCAATTTTCCAAATTTAATTAATATTTTATATGGTTTAACTCACAAAAATACTTTGTCTCTCACTAAAAATTACCTTGCTATTCTTAAAATCTAAAAATTAATATATTAATGAATTTAGAGGATAATCAAGATGTAACATCCTTCCCATTTAAAACTAGTCATCATCCCGATGACACTTATTTCAATAGAAGGTTTAAAATAAAATAGTGTTTAACATAAAATAAATATAATATATAACAAAATACTAAGTAAAAAAATGTGGGAACAAATTATAAAACTCTTCATAGTCTTCTTAAATGGTACTATCTTAAAATATTAATTCCATTGAACCTTGCATTATGACACTTCTCTATTACACAAACTAAATTTGTGTGTTAATTATTTTGACTAGTTCTTTTGTGATCACACTAGGATCCAAAACCTATAAAGTATTCCAATCCAATACATGAGAAGGATCAAAAACATATTTTTTAAGATAGGACACATGAAAAACACTATGCATGAGTGCTAAAGTTGGATTTAAAACAATCCTATACACCATAGATTGACAACTTCTAAGACCTCAAAGGGTCCCACATATCTAGGAGATAACTTGTTCTAATTTTCCAAATTTAATTAAAATTTTATATGGTTTAACTCACAAAAATACTTTGTCTCTCACTAAAAATTACCTTGATATTCTTTAACTAAATTACTGAAATCTATCTATGTTTTAACTCCTTTTTTGCTCCCTAGATTTGGGTTTGTTTTTCTAGATCATCTAGACATTCAACCTTTTTTAGAAAATAATCCACTTTATCTTTATGCTGAGCTAACTATTTTACTCATAGGATTGCATCATATGACCCTAGTGATGCTATAAATATATCCACTACCATAGTGAATTTAGGTAGTTTGATCTTAGCTTTGACCAAACATTTATCAACCTTGACCTCAAATTCATTCTAGTATTGAATTGACCATACATTTGCCATTATTCCATATTTTATAGACAACTTACTAAGAATTTTATGTACAATAAAACATTCTATAGATCTTGTATCAATCAAAATTAACTAGTATGACCAAATAAAGTGCCTAATAGCTCAATAAGAGAAGCTTAAAACTCAACTTGACAATTATCAATAGCTACATAAATTCTTTGCTAAAAAGATCCTTGCTATGGAGTGGAAACTTTATGCTTACCATATAGTTTATCTTGAGTAAATTATCTAACATAATTATCACCTCCATAATTTAAGCATTCACTAGGTGGTCCTTTCCTATAAGATTGTTGATTTCCATTGAAACCTCCCTTGAAACCATTTCCTAGTTTCCTATTTCTTAAATCACTACTAAAATTTACATTTTGATTCTTGAATTATTTTTTAGAGTTTCCAATCCTTTTCTATTTATTCTATTTGAAATTCACTTTAGGATCTGTATACTTTTTATTTATTTTATCTTTAACTTGAGCAAGTGAATTTAGTTTATGCTTCTACTTTATTGCCTTTTGAAATACTTGATCCATAATGGATGGCGCATACACATACACCTGACATCCAATTTGAGGTTTTAATCCCATAATGAATTTCCTGACATGAAACCTCTCATTTTCCTGATATTGAGGAAATTATTTTAGGAGTTTTGTAAATTTCTTCTAATAGTCATTCACTAAAAGATCCCTTACTTTAGATTCTAAAAATCTACTAGCTTCTGATAAAAATAGAGTTGGGGAAACCATCGTGATCTAAACAAGGTCATAAAATGTTACTATGTGGTGGTTATAGATTCAAGATTAATCTTTAATTTATTATTTACCTACCACATTGCTAATTTACTTGCCAATTGGTAATCTCCCCAAACTACTTTTGTGACTTCAGAGTTGTATGATTATATTTTTGAGCTTATAAATTTAAAATACTATAAATAACAAATTTAACCCAAAATAGAATAACATCATAGGGAGAGATTATGGAAGCAAATTATAAATAATATGGAAATTCTTACCATTACCTTTTTCCTCTTATCCTCTCTCCAAGATCTTCAAGTGGATTTTTAATGATTCTTGATTTTATTTTTGGATTGCTATGGATAGACTCATAATTTTGGCATGATTTTGACTTGATCAATGATTTGGATGAGAGTGTGGGCTGATTAATAATGTTGGCATATAGATTTTATTGATTCCTCTATTTTTTAAGCTATAGAGGAGCGGTTTATTTAAATATAAGAGAGGGAGGATTGAAAAAGAATTAAAAATTTCTTGGAAGTATTTAGAATAGAGGCTTTTAGAGAGGAAGGGCTAAGTTGGAGAGGATTCTAGAATTAGAGAATTATAAAATCCATTAGGGGCTAAGTAATATTATTATGGGATTAGGATAGGTGATTAGATAGGTGATTAGGGACAAGGGATGTAGGAAGGCCAAAGAATAGGGTAGGGTAGGTGGGTCATGGGAATTTTAAATTCTCAAATAATGAATAAGTGAGATTAGGATAAGATTAATAAATGATTATAAGTATTAATAGATTAATGGGGTAGGGATAAGGTTAGTGTGACAAAGAAGAATTAAGGGGATATTAAATAAATGAATATAAGGGTTGATATTAGAATGGAATTAGAGGATATAAATAAGATAAGTGGAATTAGTGTTAACTAATAGTAATATTAGTGATGATAAAGGAAGTGAGTGAATTTAGGTGTATAAATTTTTCCCCTCTTTGAAATGGAATTGTGAGTGAAGAGAAGTAGGAGGAGAAATGGTATTTCAAAGAAAAATCATTTCAAAAATAAATGTTAGTAGATGATGTTAGTGGATATGATTCCCCCTCAAGGGGATATGTAAGGAAGGATGAGATAGATGGCCACTTGAAAGAGGAAATAAGAGGTAGGATGTGTTGAATAGATAAGGGATGGTATGTGAGATGTGGGATCTATGATGAATAAGAGGAGACTAACATCTATGGTGAGCTAAAAAATGATGATGCCCTTGGCAACAACCTATTCATATGGAGGAGAAAATGATCGTGTCACACTTATTAACACATCCCAAGGGGGGATCAATCATATGATGATGATAAGACAAAAAAGGCCACAAGATTTTGACATGTCCCAAGCAAAGACACATACAAGGGAGAGATATAGGCTAAGATGATGAGTGTGGATTAAGGCTAAAGTCAAGAAATATAATGAAGGTAATGATATGATCAAGTGACCAAGAGATTAAGGGGAATAATTAGAATGAATTATATCAAATCAATGAGCCATAATGTGATTAATAGTGATGATGAACCTAGAAAGGACACATGCAATGGAGTGAGAGATGATAATAAAGTTACAATATTGGGCATGATCCAATCAAAAGAGGAAACCATAAACTTTAAATGATGAATTGACCAATCAATGATAATGGAATAAAATATAGAAGTGGTGATTTTTTGGGCCCAATCAATAGGTGCAGGTGATTGATGAAAATATTAAGGAGATGATTGTGGGGATGGTACTTGATCAATAAATGATTGATATTATAGCTAAAGGATTTGACTAATGAAAGAATTAAGGATGAGGAAAGACATGATATATGTGATGAATAATGATGAGGAAAGAGGTGAAAATGGTTGAGTTGACCTTAGACACATTATATGGCTAAGTGCTACTATATAGTCTAAAAAGACCTTAGGCCAATATAGTTCAGACTAGAAGATAGATGATGATGATGGATTAGAATATTAGGATGATGATGATTATTAGACATGTTATTCATTAGATAGATGATGTGACTTAAATGAAGACAAAAGGATTAGGACACATGATTAGATATTATATGTGTAGACTGGGATGATTAACATGATGATGAGATTGATATGATTAGATAAGTAGGTGAGTGATAGAGGATAGGATAAATGATGAGTGTGTAGATGATCAAGCCATAATTGTTATAATAAAGCACATCATAGTCTAAGAAATCCATTAAATATATCACTTGGTAGTATGCCCATGATATAAGTATGACCAAAGGGACATTGTGCCAAAGTGCATAAAAGGGGAAAATAAGGAACTTTATATCATAAAAGGCATGTAAAAAAATAATTATGGCTTTTAGTGTCATCATAACATCCTTTTTCATTTACCAATAGAAAAAAGAGACATGACACCAGACTAAAAAGAAACAACTCGATATGTACATATAAATAAATCAAACAATAAATAAGTAACACACACAAGTTGATATGTAGACATGTTATTGCATCTTGTCTAATGGTTCTGCATAGAGTCGATGGGATGATTGATAAGGTGATGATTTGGACTAAGTTGATCATGATGATGTGAATTTAGAGCAAGGTTATAGACCTTGGATAAGGGTATGGATTTAGAATAGATGAGTGACTTAGATAATGATTAGTAGGGTATGGATTTAGGATAGGAAATTTAAATTGGAGTAGAATAAGGACTTGGACTAGGATATAAATTTGGATTAGATGAGGGACTAGGATTAGGAAAATCCTGCTGAAGATAGAGGACATCATGACTAGGATGTTGGGATAAGGCAAGATGGTAATATGGATAAGACTATTAGGACATAAGATAAGATATAATGACAATGAGATAGACAAATTAAGATATAGGATAAGATGACCAAGATACATATGAAATATGACAAGATGATATAAGACAAGACCAATTAGATTCTTTTTAGATTTTTCATTAATTTTATGATTTTTAGGGTTTTTAGAATATGTATGTACACTATAAAAATGGGGTTAATAAGAAAGGGAGTACTAAGCCTAAAAACCAAGATAAGGATGGATGGAATAATGTATGGGATGTTAAAAATATTATGGTGATGCCAAAAAGGGGGTGAGGAATAAGGGATAATGGACTAGGGATCACCAATGAACACTTTATTCAGGAACCAAATAACTAATTACCCAAGTGCACATTAGAGAATATGCCAAGATGATTCCAAATATTTCTCAAGACATCTTCAAATCCCTTACAACATTCAAGACTAGAAGAAAGGAGGGACATAATAAGATGCATGATATGATGGCAGATGAAACATAATGGACAAAGGTATATGACATGGATGGTATTGACAAGGGATGGATTTTCCCAGAAGTGTTAAGGTAAAATGAAAATAATAGATTATTTTACCATGATGTTGGAAATTGATTTTCATCATGGTAATTTCCTAAGGCATGAGAAGACTGGGTTTCACCATTAGATGAATGATTTTTTTTATTTTTGATTTTTTTGACTTTTTTGATGACATCTCAATTTATTAGTGGTGGGTGAGATGTAAGATGTACATATTTTCATGATATTCAATTAACACCTATTTTGGAGAGATGTGATACTAGGATCATGTTTTCACTACTGGGATGTATTGGGGTCATGTGACCTTTGGTGATGTTTGATTGAGACCCCTCCATACATCTAGACTATGTGTCTTTGTCACCCCTATGAGAGGTGATGCTTCTTGGGAAGGTGATGTGAGGTATGGATTAGTTTAGATCTTGATGTTTATGGGGGAGTAATGGACTGTAATTGATGGGATTATGGGAGTGTGATAGGAAGACGTGATGGGTGTTTGAATATTATGACTAATAGTTGCACACATCATTGGCTATGTTGGACATTCCATATTTAATTGGTATCATGTGAAAAAATATTTTAAGATATCCAAGACTTTTAGACTGCATGATTCTTCTTTGATCCAATTATTTAAAGGATTATCGACCATATTGATACTACTTTTAACATTATTTTGATTTACTAATTGGATTTGACTTTGACTATTTCTTGGATATCTAATTTTGGGCTTCACTATATGATTGGATTTTTAACTTTATAGATGATTATTATTTTGAATTTGATGGTCCCCTAGTGCCTTAGAGAAGGTTTCAATAGGGGAAGACAATTTTTGATTAGGTTGATTATTTGACTTTTCTTGATTTTTAATTATTAGATCAAAGGTGGTTTGATCATGATTTATGACTTTTGAAATATGGTCTTAGACCTTTGTATTTGTCACACATATTATATTATTTGGAGAAGAGTCCAATGATGTATGTTCCTGCTCATCCCTAGGGAGGGAGATCATTAAATGATCATTGATGTGAATAAAGGGATCTATGGTCACTAAAGGTGGGGGAGATGGTATAATGAGGTCAATGAGTGGTGATTGGGTAGTATGGTCCTCATAGGGGTTTATAAGAGACCTAGTTTTGACATTAGAGAATATCTGCTCAATATCAACAAAAAGATCACTAGGAATACTTTTAGGATATACATTTGATGCAGGATCAGATCCACTCTAACTATCTTTTATATATAAAGCTTTTAAGAACTATGTAATGACTTCATCTTCTTGAATGAGAGTAAAATATATGCCTAGTGATTGATTGTCATCTGAATTGGAAGTGTCTTAAAAAGGGTAGGCATAATCATCATTTAATGCAACATCTATGAAGGATGATGTTTTTGATGAGGAATCTGATTTAGATGCTGGTGTTGAATAATATCCTGATGTAAATAAGACTTGTATTGATTTTGATGATGTTGATATTGATGAAGCAATGCTAATAATAAAGGATTCATTATCTGCAAGTGACCTCAAAACATGGGGTCTTTGATGTGAGGATGGGGAAATAATGGATTTGACAAAGATATGCCCTTGGAAGGACTCATGAGAGAATGGAGGACTAGGCTCATGGAGAACAATTTCATATTTAATGAAGGATTTGTCAAAGATGGGGGGACCATGGAATATGGATGTGACATCTTAACCTTGGATTGGAAATGGAAGGGATTGATCATGATTAGGAATGGAATCTTGGAGTTCCTTTTCTTGTTCACCCAAAGATGGATAGTCATCTGATTCATTCTCAATTTATATATAACTATGGTCGATGAGGTCTTGGAGATAGTTTTAGAAATTACAACATTGATTAATGGTATGCCCCTAGGTTCAATGATATATAGAATAGTGATTGGAATTATACCAAGAGGGATTAGGATTAGTGGGATTAAGATGTCATATGGGTGGATAGCCCATCATGTCCTTAATAATAAGCTGGTGGAAGAGGGATTTTAATGATATAAAAAGATGAGTATAGGGGCTCTCTTCACTTCATGCTTTAGATATGAAATCATTAGGTTTTGGATTAGATGGTTGTTGATGTATTGGGTTGGTGGACTAGTAGATGAGGTGGCTAGGTTATGATCCCATTTGATAGTTTAGGAAGGGGTAGATGAGTAGTTATGACTAGTGGACATAGGGTTTGAATGGGATAGGGTGTTGTGAAGACTAGAAGTTATCTGGTGTAGATGGGTATGGATTGGAGGTAATGTTGGGTGGATATGATTGAATTATATAAGATGTGGAGTGCTCATCTCAAGGAGGTAAGAGAGGAACATATCCCTATTGGTGATGAGGCATTACTTAATCAAGGTATTGACCCAATATTTTTTTTATGTCATGGATAAAGATGGGAGAAAGGTAAAAATGATATGGTTTGTTAGCCAAAATTGGTAGGTGTAGGGGATTAAATGGAAATATTAAGGGATGAATATGGGATGTGTGGAATGAATTTGGGAAAAGGCTTACTTTAGTGAAATTTTAAGTTTGACTAGATGTTTGATGTGATGTGATGAGATAAGATCAGGTAGACCAAATTAAGATGTGAGGTAGACTTTGATATTTAAATTAGATTTAACTGGGTAAAATATGGTAAGCTCTAGGATTTGACAAGGGGATAGATTGGCCTAAGAGATTGATTTTGACTAGGGGTTGATTGGATAAAGACTAGCTCAAGGCCAAGATGATCAACTCAAATAGGATGAGATGATTTGATTTATAGGATGATAGGATTGTGATATTGACTCAAACTTGATTAGAGCCAAACAAGCTAATGATGATTACCCTAATACATAAATAATATTTTTTAAAATATAAATGAAGACTGATGTTTGAATATAAACTTGATGGGATGATTAGTATAGTCAAGGGGATGACAAGGTAAAAACTATGACTAGAATAGGTTTTAAGGGATAAAAACGTGGGTAAGGTGACTAGTCTAGACAAGGTCAAGATAAGTGATAAGGTGTTGACTAATATGAGTTTTATGATGGGTAATATGGTTTGGACCAAGACTATAAGAATGAGTAAGACATGGAAAGATGATGTGAGGATATGGTGACAAAAGGACTAGGATGTGACCAAGATTGGTTATACATAAGGTGGACTAAGTGATAAAGATGATGCTAGGGATGATTAGTATTAAGGGTAAGTGAAGAATATGAAGTTTTGAATATGATAAGATAAGACTTGATTAAGGTAAATAAGGGATGGGATATGACTAGTGTTAGGTAGATGAGACTAGACTAAGACAAGATGAGATAATCTTAAAAGGATATATACAAATGTACAAAGAAAATATGTTCAAGAAGATATGGATAAAGATGTACAAGATGATGAAAAAAGACTAGACAGGTGTGTATAAGCCTGGTTAAGAGGCTGAATTGGATCATAAACAACATTGGTCTAACATAACACTTAATAAATTAAGCAAACCACATATCTATCACTAGTAAACTAATTTTGGGTGTGTAACTCGATGAATGAACTATCTAACAGCTTTGTGGTTGAGGATATAGGTTGGTGACCCATTATCGAATCTCTTAAACCCTCTCAAACCCATTTGTAGATGATGGTCACTTGGGAACTGATACTAAGTTGAGCAATAAGTCACTTGTTATGACTGATGGTCTATACTAAGCTGAATGGGATCTCTAGAGTCATCCCTTATATACACTAGGTATAATAGGGCCCAAGTCCATGTAGGATGCTATATAATACATTTTTTAGAGAATTTATTCTTCTTTTTCATGGAATAATTGTATGGGGTCAACCATTTAGCTTAATGATAGTTATCCCAAATATTTATACTCTATTAGAACACTAAGTGTGGATTAGTGCGTGGTGGTGAAATCCACGGTCAATATCCCCTTAAGACTATAACAAGTGCATGGGTGTTAATTACACATCATATTTCCCTTTAAAAATAAAAATAAGAGGGGTTTTTAGTGGTTTTTGATCCTCTAGGAATCATTACAAGGATGTAAGGGGGAGAACATACACCACTATAGCCCTTAGGTGACACACAAAAAAATAAAATGATTTATTAACTAATTAATTTATATGTGAGATATATAAAATATATACAATATATTTACAAGATGATTTTTAAAAATTCAAAAATTTCTTTGATAGGTGACCTTCAAGACAAATGATTAATAATTTTAGTTAGTAATCTTAGAGGGGCAACCTACAAGACAATATGTTAGAAAAAAATATGACCTACAAGAGAAGATGTTAGCAAGTCAAAATTATTTCTAGATTCACCTCTACAAAAAACAAAATGTTAGTCCGATAAGCCTTAATAAAAACCACTAAAAAAATCATGATTTGGATTTATAAATTATTTGGATGAAGGGACATAATGTGGGGGTGTAAGGGTAGCATCTCCTAGTGCATTCAAGGGTCTGTGCCCCTTACGAGGTTAAGTGAAAGTGCCTCGTTTAGGGTGTGGGGGGACCACCCTTGGTGTAGTATAGGGTGAGGTTGAGGGGAAACACCCTTGATGTCAAATGTAATTTGGGAATTGTGGAACTATTGAAATGAATCAAAATTCACTAAAAGTGAACCCTAAAAAATGCACTAAAAAAGGACAAATTAAATGCAAAAATGCAACTATAGAAGGAAAAATTGTAGATACATAGTTAGTTCAGTGCAAATTGCTTTTAGAGAGCACAAAACCATAGGTCTAAGACAACAATATGACTAAAAAATGTGGTTTTGATGATAGTTTATTAATTTTGACTGTAACCATATGATTTTTGCAAAACTACTAATGGTTAATCAATATCACAACTCAAAATACAATACCATAAGTCACAATCTATGGTTTTGTGATTTTGGAAAAAATGACAAATTTTAGCAGCGTAATGAAAATATATAAAAAGTGACTAGAAATATTTATAAAATGTTAAATTTTTGTAGACAATATATACAAAATGATGAAAATAAAACTTTATTTAGACAACGTATATTATTTGACCTATTTAATTCAAAACCACCAATTGTTATGGAAATTTGCTTATGAAAAACAAAAATGCCTTTGTAAATAGGTGATATTACACCATTTAGATATAAAGGGGATTTAAGGGTATTGATTTGGTCTAGGTAGAGTCTTATCCTCCTTTTAAATATATCATAGTCAAATATACATGATAAAAGCATTAGAAATCAAAAATCACAAGCTTAGGCTAGTGAGTTTATGTTTGAGTCAAAATTGCATTTCACAAAGGCAAAAATGCATTTTGGATTCAAAAATACAACTATTAAAATGTGATTTTACAATAAAAAAACTAGAAAAAATGTAATTTTACAATACCATGACTAGAAAAATGTAATTTTACAATAACACAACTGGCTAAATGCAATTTTGCAATACCAAAAACTAGCAAAATGTAGTTTTACAAAAACTACCTAGTTAGTCAAAATGGTTAACGGTGAAGTACTACAGTCAAGGTAAAATCATAAATATTAGGGTAAAAATCAAAAATTTATAGTAAAATCACGTCTTATATTTATTATTATGAAAAAGTAGAAACCTATTGAAATAGCAAGCTGTTAGCAGGCAAAAGGATGGTTAGTGCAAAATTACTAATCTTATGGCAAAACCATAATTGCAATATCATGACTTACAAAGTAAAACTGAAATTTTCTTAGGCATGAAAATTTAATCAAACTTCAAGCTTGTTCATCATATATTCAATCCTTTAAGCTGTCAAAACACTTCTAACAAGGCAAGATAGTTAAATTGAAGAGGTTATCCCACCATGGTCACTAGTATATGATTGTATTTTTGAGCTTATGAATTGAAACTACTATAAATATAAAATTTAACCCAAAATACAATAAAATCAAATGAAGAGATTATGAAAGTAAATCAGAAATAATAAATAAATTCTTACCATTACCTTTATCTTCTTATCCTCTCTCCAAGATCTTCAAGCCAATTTTTAAAGATTCTTGATTATTCTTGTGGATTGCTATGGATAGACTCATAATTTTGGCATTATTTTGATCTGATTAATGATTTAAATGAGATTGTGGGCTGATTTATAATGTTGGCATGGATATTTTATGTATTTATCTATTATTTTGGCCATAGAGGAGTGGCTTGTTTAAATAGAAGAGAGAGGGAGGATTAAAAGAGAATTAAAAATTCCTCAAAAGCCTCTAGAATATAATCTTCTAGAGAGGAAGGGCTAAGTTATAGAGGATTATATAATTGGAGAATTATATAATCCATTAGGGGATAATTAAGATTAGTAAAGGATTAGGATAGGTGATTAAGGACTAGGGATGTAGGACATCCTATGAATAGTGTAGGGTAGGTAGGTCATGAGAATTTTAAATTCTTAAATAATGGATAAGTGGGATTAGGATAAGATTAAGAGATGATTATAAGTATTAATATATTTGTGGAATAGGGATAAGGTTAATGTGATAAATAAAAATTAATAGGATGTTAAATTAATGACTACAATGGGTGATATTAAGACATAATTAGAGGGATAAATGAGATAAGCAGAATTAGTGTTAACTAATAGTAATATTAGTGATGATAAAGGAAGTGAGTGAATTTAGGTGTATACAAGAGTAATTATGTATCTCAAAATAATTTTTTATCTCATTTACCCACACTTCTACTTCATCTCTCAAAATAGTTCCATGAACTTGGGTGGATTAACTTTCTTCATGTCTCATGCAAGATTTATAGCTACATGTGTTCTTGTATCTCATGGCACCTCCTCTTGCCTAGGTTCCTAAGGAAATTCTTGCTAAGAAAGATGATATTTAGGTTAATTATAATTTTTTTACTCTACATGGACATGAACTTCCTATTGAAGGTAGCTATCTGGTCCCTAGTCTCATTCATGGCTATGAGAATTTGGTCAAACTTTATAGCTTGTTTAGTGACAAACTGATTTGGGTCAACTGGAGGGTTAGTGTTATTAGGATTGGATATACCCTCACCAAATAGTTTTTGACATGAAATTCTTATTTTTGATAATATAAGAATAAAAATATGTTAGTGGACTCATTAAGTCCAAGAGTGTGAGCCTCAACTCTGATACCATAATGCAATAACCCCTCAAGGTTAAACTAGTATTAGGTTAATTTTTTTAACTCAATAATACAGTATCTTTACTAATTCCAAGTATGGATGATATTTAACTAAATTCATCATTTATGAAAACTATTTTATTAACCATCAGGTTAATCATATGATTTATTTAGCTAATGATCACTATATAAAAATACTGATTTGTTTTCACAAGTAAATCATATAATAGTACTAAATTACCCAAATTAACAAATCAACCAATGTTGATTTAAATATTACAATAGATAAAAATATAACTAACCATATAATGTAATTATAATATTAACATAAAAATAGTACAAGTATACAATATTATATATCTAAATATCAGATTACAAATATACAATGTTTCACAAAACAAACAAGTCTAAATGAACTCATTGATATCCATAAGTAATTATGAGTAAATCCTCTATTGGTTGACTAATAGAAGGGGAGGGAGAGTACCATCCAAGTGATTTTCCACACCAATCATAGACCATTAATTCCATGCACAATCTCCCAACAAGAGAATGTCCCTTCCTTCAAGGATGGGCAGATAGTAACAGTGTAAAAGTTGAGAATGTCAACTAGAATATGTGTGATATAAGATAACTATCATATGTATCATATTATAAACAAATAACTTATCATAAGATATCCTATAAAACATGCAAACTAAATTAAACATGTGAATTGACAATGTTCAAACCATAAATATTATTTTGGCTAAAGTTTTAATATAGTTTTCCAGATCTTAAGATTAGTTAAACTCACACACACAACTCATTTGGATATACTCAATCTATCTATTAGCGGCAGTAAATGAGTATGTGAAGGCCATCTTACCTACTTGCCTAGATGAATTGATACTAGATAAATCTATATATAAATAATACTTAAATCAAAGGATTTAAATAATAAATTTCTATATAAAAATGCCACAACACATTAATATGAGGAAATCATTTAATACCATATATTTCATCACATGCATATAAATGGTATAATCAACTATCTAACTTTAAAAATGGACTTTTAAATAAAACAACTAATTTATTCATAAAATTCTATTCAAGTACACATAAAATACTTTGTTTTCCATAATAGTCACATAACAATCTATTAACATATTACAAATTCTTTATAAAATCTTATGTATTGAATAGTCCCTTTATGTTATAAATTCTCAGATGTATACTTTTTTAATTTAAGTACTCATCATATCTACATCCATAATACCATGATACAAATATTTATGCAAAGTACATCAAATAGAAGTTTAATTCTTGGTAAGACTCATATAAAAATATAAGAGTATACAATCCAAAAAAAAATCATATAATATACATCTTCAAATTACTATATATATATATTATCTCTATGGAATTAATCCATTGATCCTCTGGTACACACACACAAAATTGCATAGTTTGAATTTAACAAACCATATAGGCAATTCAGTCAAAACTATAGGTTTAAAACAAATGTTTAAAATACTTATAGAAATAAATCACAAAATAAATTATCCCATTTTATTACTCAATAAGAACATAAATACCAAACATCTCATAATTACATTATAACAACCATAGGCTTGATTTATGTTAACTAAGTAGATCTCCAACTGCTATGATAATCATAAAATATTAATATAAGAATCCATTTTACTTTGAAAAAATATATTTATAGAATCATTATGAAAATATTCAAATCATAACCTAAAATGTTCAATCCACTCAAATTGTTCAAAAATGGAGGTCTGTGTTAAACCAAAAAGATTCGACTTCCTTTCTAGTCACTTTAGCAAATACAAAAATGATCAAATGGTTCAAAATCTTTAAAAAATTTCTAAACACCTCCATCTTGAATAAACCCATTACCAGACCTAAACACTTACATAACTTCAAATATTTTATCAAACAATAATTTCCAACCAATAAAGTCACAAAATCCTATGTATAATTTGTTCTTGACTACTCAACATGCACATCCATTAAATATAAGGGATTTTGGGCTCATTTGTACTCAACCCTATAGATGAGATGAAAACATACCTAGGGTTGTTTAAAAATGACCCAAATATAAATTATTTTTATTTTATAAATAACTCAAAAATCATTCCAAGATAGATTAAAAATATAATCAAACACCACATTTCCTAAATACCAAAAATCTATATTTCAACTCACAAAGAGTACCATAGATATACAACTGTGTACAATTATTTATTATGGTATAAATAGAGTTGACTTCATTAATATCACACCAAATAAAAATTCTTCAAAGTGTAAATTAATGATTCGAGTAGAACAAATATATCAACAAGTAATCCTATAGCTAGCCATAACCTAGCTCTCCAAAATTTCATTTTATTAAAAAAAGAAAACCATGGTTCCATTTATATTTTTCTAAATATAATAGAATACATAACCATTTACAAATAGGTAGGGATTATATGTGTTCAACCTTGTGGATGGGTTGTACACATCCTTAGGGTTGATTGTTGAGGTATAGTGTGTTCACATTATTAATGTATTGACATAAATATATTATTATTATAACAATATTACATTCATAGTTAATAGTTAAGAGGTTAGTTTTATTTAGTTAGTTGAATATATTGTTAATAACAATATATTCCTCTAACAATGGGTTGTTGGGAGTTAGTTTAGGCGAGTAATTTTTGTGGAGATTTGATCTCCCCAAATATAATAAATAGCTTTCTTATATAATATATAATATTCACATATGGTTTATAATGCAGTAGAAGAAATATATAATTGTGTTTTAATTTATTTATCTAGTTTATGTAAACTATGTTGATCTTATGCAAATCTAAACCAAATCCATAATCTGGTATGAGAGCATCTATGGGTCTATGAAATCATGTGAGGGGCAGCTGCACTACATTTTTATCCCTGAGGATGAGAGCTTTTTTGTGAGATAAGAAAATTTAATTTGTTTAATATATTTTGTATGTGTAAAGCTAGATTTATAAAGGAAAAGTGTTTTATAAATCTTATCAGATTTGTAGAATATCTTTAATGCTAATGTAGCATTGTGTTCATCTGGGACTCTAGCTTAACATTCAAATCCTATGCGGCTGGTCTTCCACATTAGAAAATATATTAGTGCTTTTGTATTGTAACCAGATCTATTACGATTTGAACATGGTTTTTTTTAATTGTTAAGTAAAAATTTGTAAGAGTTTCTTGGAAGCATCACTTACTAGCTTGTTGATTTATCTATGGAGAAATATTTTGTGACTTTTGATAGGGATGTCTATCTTATACATTATTTTCTCAAATCCATAGTCATTTTTGATTTGTGTGAATCTTGCATCATCTTAGCCTATACATGATATGATTTCCAATCATAATTCTATATTCTGACTTATTCTCAGCCTGTTTGATCATAGTACCATGTAGTCATTTTTGTTTTATTGTGATTGAATCTCTTCACTTCTCAAATCATCAGCCTTAGACTCCATATCTCTACTGTATCTTGCTGCTACAAGGACATTTAATGTATTTTCTTACCTATGTGGTATTACCATATTTATTATTGTTTTTACAACCAATATTTATCAAACATATTCCATTTCATACAAAACTATGATATATAGTGTCATTCCTATTTCAATTAGTGAAATGGTGTTTAATATTTGATCATAAATCAATAGTGATCATAGGACCTTGTCCAAGTTATCGAGATGGTGATTGGCAAATCAAAAGTTACCATAGCAAAGGTATGTCTTTATATGTAATTCATAAAGGATTTTCCACCACCCTTGATCTCCTCATAGGTTATTTTTATAAAATGTATCATTCCATGAAAAGCCTCATGTAAGTTTAAAGTCTCAGCATCCATCAATTTTATCTTATTTCATGCCATTGAAGTTTTATTACAGTGTTTGTTATCTCTAGGTTCTTTAATATTGTCAATGAGTCATAGTCAAACATACTAGTTGTGTCATTGAAAGATTAATTTGTTCATTTTATTAAGTGGTTTGAGTGAAATACTATTTAGTTTGGTTAATTTTTGTATGGGATATTATAATTTAAATTTTTTTATTTGGTTTATGTGACATAAAACACAATGTCAAATAAATTTTGAGTTGTTGTTGAAGTTTTTTAGTTTATGTCAAAGTATAGTATTTATATAGTCAAAATTAAAATTAATAAAGTTTTTAGAGTTAATATTTTCATTATAAGTAATCATATTAGTTTTATGAGTTGAAATTGAAAAAAAAGAGTCATGTTATCTAGGGTCCATAGTCAAATTATTGTCAAAATCCAAAAGGCAATTTTATGTCAAAAGAGTCAAGTCATAAAAATGTCAAAAAGAGTAACATATGCATTTTCACTTTTATGTGATGTTTGAATTGTAGGGATTCTTTTCATCAATAACATGAGACTCAGTGAGATATAGAATGAGTAAGTAGTATCAAAAATTGGAGGAAGGAAGAAATGAAGGTTTAAGGTTTCATAGCCTTTCATTAACCACTAGCGATGGGGCCACTTTCTGATTTAGTGGCATTTTTATTTTCAATTGTGTGGTGTGTTTATTTTTCAAAATAGTTTGATTTGAAATAAGAACATATGTATGCTTGTTTATATTTTTCATAAGTGAAATGAATACTCCTATGTAGCTTCTTTAAAATGTGAGAATGATGAGAGATAAAATCTATACCACACATCATGATGTAGTTTATGGTAAGCCACTTGTAAAACCATTACTTTGTAGTTTTAGGTTAGCCACTTCTAAAACCCCTATTTTGGTTGTTGGTTAGCCATTTGTAAAACCATCAGGTAATATTTTGTGGTTTCTAGTTATCCACTTGTCAAACCACTATTTTGGTTGTTGGTTAACCATTTGTCAAACCATCATGTAAGATTTGTGATTGTCCTCTAAAAATTACCAAGTCATAAGTATAGGTGAAAATATGGGAGATTTTATTTCCCCAGGTTCACATTAAGGGGGTGTAGGTGTAGGCACTAAAAATTTGCACACTATGATTTCAAAGGTCATAATCCTTTTTACCATTTTATGACCCCACTTGGGAGCATCCACATTCTAACCCCTAACCAAACCCAACCTACAATTAGTTTAACCTTACTAACCTAGATGAAGCCACCTTTTTACCTTCAACCGTGACCAATTATGGTCAGGCTAACTAATGATGGTCATCATTATGGTGACAGTTAAGTTGTACCACCTAAACTTTTAGTATGCAAGCCACATGAAAATCACCATGTTGATTTTCTAAATATAGCATGTCTAAATATTATTGAGAGTCTTTGTATGAATGACTTATATTTAGATGGCCTAGTTACACTTCACTTCTACCTCTTACCTTGCCTATAAAAATAGGACTATAATAGAAGGATCATCTACAATTATGATCAAAAGATTTATGTATTCATAATCTCTTTTTTTAGGTCAATCATTTTCAAGTGCTTCAGCAATCCAACAACCATACTATGGAGTCATCTTGCCATCATCTCTCCATCGAGTTCTCTAAATACTATTACTCTGCCAGAATCATGACCAATTTCTAAATGAGTAATCTATCTCAACTATCCACCCAATTGACTTCTAGTTAAATAAGTATTTACTTTTTGGTATTCACTTATTGTATTTTAATTTCAAAATTAAGATATCCCTTACTCACCTCTTAGAACTTACCTTATGAATCTTGGAAATCAACAATACCAACTTAGTTTCATTGATAGGTAGCTAGAGACGGTTAGCCTTAATCAGTGATGGTTCATCTTAACCGATGATGGTTAGAAAACTAGTGATGATTCCCCCAATTGGTGATGGTCACCTTGATTAGTGATGGTTCATTATCTAGAAAATTTCCATCAATCTCCTTTCACCTACCTACACCCAACCAAATCTAGTTTTCTATGTCTTTACCTATTCACAGACCACTACCTAATTTTCTAGAATAGACCCCAACCATTTAGCTTAGGTATTGACCTACCTTTTGATATGTTTAAAATTCTATCATATATTTCTTTAATAAGCACTTCTTGTATAATCAGTTTTAGTAATATTTTTAAATTGATGCAAGTAATTTCTACTCTATTTTATAAACTTAATTATTTAAAATGTGTGGATTGATATCCCTTAAGGAAGCTCTCACTTTTGGGATCTAGCTATCACTAGGCAATCCACCCAACTATCTATCTAACAAACAAGTTTGCTTTAGTACTTTATTATTTGTAGGTCTTCATCCTAAGCCAAAGATGAGCTCTTCACAATCTTTTTATTCAATGCACACATAAACAAATAGGTTTTTCAACCACACCCATATTGAGTTTCTTTTCTCTCTTCCCTAAAACTTAAAATGAAAATTTACATGAAACATTTTGGTACACTCGATGGGACCTAGAGTCTTTACGCATGTTTTATTTACATTTGTATGCTTTTATCTCTATTTGTGCTCATAATTAAAACTAATATTTATTTTGGGCGTAAAATCAACTACATCCATTTCTTTCTTTTAACATTAATTCACTTTAAATTAAAACACAATAATATTATCATAACACCACTTTTGTTGCACACACTAGCTAAACCACTTTCATCAATCAAACATTGAAATAATTTAAGACAAGGACTGATTGGGATTTCATCACCTAGCAGTCACCTTACCCTTTCCTAATAATCCTACTTGGAGGTCATTACCAAGGGGATAACTAACTCAGCTCTTTGGTTGAGTATAAACTCTGGATATCAATATATATTGGCTAAGTATCTGACACTCTTATCACTAAAGGATCATGAAGTGAGGGGGTAGGCCCCAATACCAAGCCATTTATTGATTCCAATACAAATTCTTTTGAGCACCTAAATAACCTAAAACCAACCATATACTACTTCTATAGTACCTGATCTACAAGTCAACTTCTATCACACGTTCTCATAAACTAAGGCATAAGACAAAAGCAATATTAAAACTAACCTATAGGATTAATGTACTCTATAGTGTGTGCCTTGATTGCCTTGATCATTTTTTTGTCTTTTTCCTATTTGAGTGGTGAGTTTCTCCCTATTATATCTCTTTCTTGTATGGTTCTCACTCATTAGTAGTGAAGAGATCTAGTAGAGCAGAACCTGTCACTCAGATCAACCTCTTCTACCTCTTCATATATGTAGTACATATATAAGGTAGAAGACTCACCCCATCCATTGGGAATCCTTACTTTTCCTCATTTATTTTATCAAGGAGACATGGAATTTACCACTTTATAGACAATAATCTAGTTGCCCTCCAATACTTCCTTAACACCTCCCCTCACCATGCCCCAGTTCCAACTCCACCTTAGGATCCTCATGGTATGCCATCCCACCTTATGAGGGGTATCCCTGTTGCCATGGTCACCACCCAACCTTCAAATACCTAGGCATCTTTGTCTATTAACCCCTTTGATGCCATAGCTGAAAACAAACCTATCCAATTAACCACTACCCTTACACCTTCTTCCCATACCAATGACTCCTTCACCTTAGGAACAACCCTACCATTAACCCATCACACTCTACTTATTTCTAAAGCACCTACCACTAGAACTACCAACCTTCCTTCTCTCAACCCCAACCCATTGGTCAATACCCCTTTACCAAACTTAGGGGTATCTATCCCTTATACTTCACCACCTACTAGCATGAAGGTCACTACCTCTCCTTTCATTACCAACCCAACCACCATTCATGCCTAATCTATAGGGACTCCTCAATAGGTACCCATTATAAACAATCTAGGATACTTCCCTAACCCACAAGGATATGTACCCACTACTCTACCACAGTCATCCACCTATCCTTACATACCACTTACCTAACCTTTAACATCCACATTCCAAAATGTGACAAGCTGTCAACTGCCAAATAATTACCAATATGTTATTACCCAATCTTAATCATAGTATCCACCTTACAGTCCTCTTCATCCAACACCTCAAACTGACCTAATGAATATGCTCATAGACAAGATAACAAACCTTGAGTTATCCATTTTAGGGGGTAATAACACCCTATCCTATGATCAGATTTGTAACAAACCTATCCATTCTTTTGTCCCTATCAAAACTTACCCTCCTCAATGAGAGCTTCCAAATTTTTCCAAATTTTAGATCAAGGATGACCCCCAACAAAACATTAGGGATATTATGCATACATGTTCCATGATTGCTTACAATGATGCCCTTCTCCTCTGAACCTTCCCTATGTCTTTATCTATCCTGACACTTGACTAGGTTGACCCCCCCTCTCTATATATATGGGGAGCCCCAATATCCCTATAATCTTATCTAGGCCTATTTAATCTATATATGGTAAATCCCCATCCCCATCCCCATCCCCATCCACATTGAATGTATTGAGATTGAGATTAAGAGTACCTCATCTTGTTATCATATATAATACTAGAGGCATTCACTCAGATCACATAAAGAATCAAGGGACCACCCCTCTCTCTCTACTCATTAAGGGGGCTCCTACTCAACTCACGTAGTTCCCTTATATAGAGAGGGGGCTGAAGGCCTAGATAATGGTGGGGTATAGTACCCTTACCAGGCATTCAATATTTTCTTTCACCCAACTAGCTTAGGTATTCTTAGATCACTTTGCCATTAACATTTATAAGAAGGTCTCTATCACTAATCTCTATTCTATCAGATAACTCAATGATGAGTCTATTATCAATTTCATCACTCGTTAAAAAATCTTGATTAGTTAACTTTTAGTTTCCTTGCCTCAACCTAAACTCATAGATATTTTTGCTCAAGCCTATGCCAAACATATATCTTCTACAATGCATATCCAAAAATTCAATTTTTTTGATAAAGCTTTTACCATGGTGCATAAGCTAGAAAATTGGGCCATAGGTGAGGGAAAATTGAAGTTATGAAACAAAAAATCTACCTTCAAGACCAATGAAACCTCTTCCTCCAAACCAAGAAACCAAGATAATGTCAGAACCAAGAGTGAGGGAATTGTGAATGTAGTTGTCCTTAAAACCACCCCTCCTCCCAATGTCAATTAACAAAATTCTCCCATTACCTTCAATCAAAACAAAAAGAACCCAAACTGAAGCAACCAAAAATAGTTCATGCCACTTGGAGAATCTTATGCCTTGGTTCTAGAGAAACTACTAAAAGCTAGCCTTATATAGCTTCCTCCCATTAAACCCCCTTAGCATTTTGATTCTTCTTGTTTAGCACCTATTTGGTACAATGAGAATGACCTTTGTGTGATTTTCATTGATTAATTAGACATGATGTCAATTGATGTAATAATTTAAAGAATGTTGTTCAGAGCATTATCGACAAGGGGGAACTCATGTTGGATAATCTCAATGCCCCTCAAAATAAAGCTCTTGAAATATTCAAGAAGCTTTTTCCTAACCATGCCCCTACTAAAATTGAGGACACATAAGCTGAATGTTCTCATGATGCCCAAATAATCAATATGATCTTAAATACACTTATCAATGGGGAAACTACCATCCACCCTACCTACTTCTCCCCCACTTCACCCACCTAGGTGGAGTCACTTTCCCTTCCTTCAGAGAGCCAAATTGAGGAGGTTACTTTTTCCTTAGATTCACTCATAGAGGCTTTGGAGTCATAAAAAAACCCTTTGAATAACCTATCTAAACAAATAACCATTCCCAATCAACTACCTCCCCTAACTATAAGACAAACCACAACTATGGACATCGTGCCTAGGGGAACAACCTTTTCACAAACACCCCTCACAAAGTAGCCACCTAGTGAAAACTTACATCCATTGATTGAGGAAACAAATGAGGCTACCAACCCTCCTCCTTATCCCATAGGTGTATCCTTGACACCCACTTCTTAAAAGGCCAGACCAATATATAAACCTTTTTCCAAACTTGTTTAAAAGTTAGGTATGGTCAAAAAATTGGACATGGATCAAACCACTTTCTGGGAATAGTTAAGGCTTATTTACATTAACAAACTAAACCTTTTAGCATGAATTTAACTAACCAACCCATCATTTTTATGCCACCTATTAAACCAATTAGAACTTCACCAACCCCTCACCTTCTTAGTCAACTAAAACAACTGCTTCTTCAACAACCACACCACCAACCAAATTATCCAAAACTCTTGGTGCCTTCCTTAAAATAAGCTTGGTTCACCTATCCTTGAATGTGAAATTAACCCCATCTAAGCCTATACCCAAGACTTAACCCAAAACAACCAAATGGGAAAAACCATTGAAAATTTGCATGACTAAGATTTTACCTCCCTCTATCTTACCCTCTATCTTAGGTCCTCACCCCTCAACTTTGCCTAAAAAACAATATGTTTTTAACATATGTCATCTAATACCATTCGTTATACTATCCCACTTACTACCTAATGTGTTGGTCCTTCTAAATTTACCAATAGCTAGACTATCAACCTTGAACACCCCAAAAACTAACATACCAAAACCAAAACCAAAACCAAAACCAAAAGCATTTACCAGAAACACCACCTTACCCAAACCCTCTCTCACCAAACCCATTATGACCAACATGCCCATTTTACCAACTAAAACCACAACCTCTAGACCTTTCCTACCTATAGTTGAATCCTATACAACCATTCTTCAACTATTATTGGAGACCTCCTACCTCACATTACCTCCTATCAGACCTTTTGATCCTCTTAGTTCAAAGTTAGCTTGGTACAATGCCAAGCATGACACAGAGAATTTCAAATCTCTCCAAGCCATTATACATAAAATATATGATGAGGATGATATTTTATTAGATGAAATTCCATCGAATCCTCTACCAATACACCTGCCATCTATTTGTCATCACATCCCTAATCCTCCACTCTCACCTTAGAGTGATGGAGAATCTACCCAACCTCCTATCATACCTTTCCCCTTTATCTATACCATTAATGTGTTCACATAATCACTAAAAAAGGATAAAGGAAATGCCAAATTTTCCATTACATAGACATACCCCCCAACTCATCCTAACCTAACACGATCCAAACCTCTACATCTTCAGCTAAGCCCAAAGTTACCATCTTAGGCACCTCTGAGACTAACCCCTTTAAATCCATTAGGAGGGTCATTATTAAGTAAATTCACCAAAATAAAATTAAGATAAGCCTCTATGATCTCATTTCCACCTCACTTCACCATCACTAGGCTATGATAGAGGCTATACAAGCTATTGAGGTCAGACCAAGAGATTCTTGACCTATAGAGGCCTTTGTAAGAGCTCTCTAGCTCTCCACCCTTATTACTTTCAAGGACTCAAAGATTCCCTCTATCCACCCTAAGGATATAGATCCTCATCTATTTATTACTACCCACATCAACAAAACCCACATCAAATAAGTTATGATCGATGGTGGAGCCAACATTAACATCATCTCTTCCCATGCCTATGACCAACTCAATTTACTAGACAATTTCATGTCCCAAACTTCAACTGTACTTTGATCCTTTAATGACACCATGACCAATACCTTTTTAAGCATTATCCTCCACATTCATCTTTGACCATGCATGATCCTTGAAACTTTATGTGGTTAAAGGTGAATTCTAGTACAATGTTCTATTAGGGAGACCTTGGATCTGTGTTATGAGTTGCATACCTTTTACCCTCCACCATTGTGTCAAATCTAAGTATGAAGGTCAAGTTATTACCATACAAGCTTATCCAAGCCCCTTTTTAACATGAAACATGACCTATAGACCTAATAACATCCTCCTACATGTAAAAAAACCACCCCAAGCATCCATCACCAAGTCTTTAACCATAGAAAATGATGCCAATGCTTCCCCTTCCATAGAGGCATCTACTAATTCATCTATTCTTGAAAAACAAATACCCACCACTGATCCCTTGGAATATACCTTCTAACACCTTACCCTTGGATAATACTAACTTCTTAACCTTGATGCTTTCCCTATTCCCCAAGAGTATGGGAAACTCAACCACCAACCAGGTCATGATGCCAACAATGGAGCCATTACTCCCTTAGGGCCTTTGAGATGTAAAACCCATTTTATCTATGGGGAAATTGACAAGATGCTCAATGTTTCCATGACCCCCTCTTCCCCACAAATATTAACCTCTACATTCTCTTACTTGGACAACCTAGATTTCACCAAAATATACCTTCATAGGTGTGCCTAAAATGGATTTGGCTTAGGACATTACAATCATATACCACACACTTTGATATCAATTGAGACCCAAAATCCTCATGATATGAATGACCTTGGATTCATTCTACCAAATAAGAAGAAAGCTAAACAAACTACCACTACCACTATTGTAGAAAATACCCCTTCCTCACCAACAACCCCTCCACCTGAGTATGAGGATGAGGACATCATCCCACCTAATTTTTTCGTCAACATGATTACCGTTGGCCCCCTAACTTATCAAAAGGAAGGTGCAACAATATCCATCCCTTTGATACATCTTGAACTGGTGGGAGAAGACTCTCCTACCATTAACACTGTCTGATGCTAGGATGATGATTCTATTCTCACATACCTTGGTGCACCTAATTTATCTATCCATAAATACTTAATTTTGGAGACCTCAACCATGTTAAATAAATTCACTATAGAATTGACATAGGCACTTTAGATAACCCTCATATTGTAAAATTGGGCCAATATCTCACCCCTAAGGAACTTTAGGACTTCTTTACCTTCCTCCAAGACTATAACATTGCATTCACCTGGTCATATGTTAATATGCCTAGTATTGACCTAGACATTACCACCCACAACATTGTAACCAATTGTGATGCCAAGCCTATCAGATAAGAACTTTGATGAATGCATCTTTGCATAGCCCTTATCAAAGAAGAACTTCAATTCCTCCTCTTTATTAACTTCATTCAACCCATTGATTATCCCCTCTAGGTTTCAAACATCATGCATATCACTAAAGCAATAGGGGGACTACGTATCTATGTGGAATTTTATGACATTAACCTCACCTACCCAAAGGATGACTTTCTTCTACCTAGCATTAACCAACTTATTGATCTTACAATAGGCCATGAGATGTTGTCTCTTATGGACAAATTCTTGAGTTATAATCAAATTTTGATTTCCACTAAAGATCAACACAAAACTTATTTTATCACCTAATAGGGGAATTTATATTATAAGGTCATGCCCTTTAGTCTTAATAATGTTGGTGCGACCTTCCAATGTTCTATGACCTACTTCTTTCATGACCTTATCTACACAATCATCAAGGGCTACATGGATGACCTCCTTGAGAAATATAAATTTTTTCAGGACCACTTAGCTATTATCAAGATTATCTTTGAGAGACTTATCCATTACCATGTCTACCTCAATCCCAAGAAGTGTATTTTTGGGGTCTTGTCAGGCAAACTTCTTGGCTTCACCATTTCCCTTCAAGGAATCGAGGTTGATCCAACCAAGATCAATGCCATCCTCAAGATGGTACCTTTGACCAATCTTAAGCAACTCTAAAATTTACAGGGGAAGCTCTAATCCATTCACCAGGATATCTCTTTCAAGTGGAATGTTAATTTTTAAAAGCCTTTTATTCACTCAAATAATACCTTCTATCTCCACCTGTCCTCACACCCCCTAAGGATGACCAACCTTTATACTTTTATATCTCTACCACTGACCATTCCCTAGGGGAAATGCTTGCCTATCAGGATGAATAACACAAAGAGGAAGCCATCTATTACATAAGATGCACCCTCATAATCTATGAAACATGATATACACATACTGAGAAACTATGCCTGACCTTAGTCTTTGTGGCCACCAAGCTTTGCCACTATCTTAACCAAATAACTTTTGTCATAACAAATACCAAACCACTCAAGTACATGCACTCCAAGCCATAAAAAAACCAACCTATGGCCAAGTGGCTCATGATTTTAGCCAAGTTTGACCTTGAATTCCTCTAGTAGAAGTCCATTAAGGGGAAAGTTATTTTCAACCAGTTGGTCGATGCACCCATACCAAGCACCCAACTTCTTCCTCTTAAATTTCTTGATGTGTCCATCACAAACCTATCCCAAGTAGACTTCACCAATCATGTAATCATGTTCTTCAATGGTTCCAAATGTTAGCATGGTGGAGGAGCCAGTATCATCCTTATCCCCTTTGTTAGTGAACCACTTCCTTTATATTTTAAAATTGACTTTTAATGTACCAACAATGTCATCAAATATAGGTCTCCAAACCATGCTAGCTTTGGGAGTCAGAACAATCAACATCTTTGGTGGTCAATCAAGTCAATGGCATCTACTAGTGTAAGAATGAGATTCTAGAATTATATAGATAGTTAGTCTCATAAATCTTGACATCATTTGAACACTACCATATTCAAACCACCCCATGATCTACCAACAAGTTTTCTAACACCATGGCTTCTCTTGCTTCCTGGATCCCATCAACACCATTAGACTCTAAGATATGAGTCATTGTTCATCACCTTAATAAACCTTCCTACATCATGTTAGACACTCCAACCATATTTAATGTGGAGGATATCTAGCCTAACCTTTGGTATCAACAAACCTTCAACTACCTAAACCTTGGCATAGTTCTATCTAGCCTCTCTAGGAATGCCCATCAAACATTTAATTAGAGCACCTCCCATTATACCATTATAAGAGGGATCCTCTATAAACATGGTTTTGATGGCATCCTATTCCATTGCCTCCATGGTCTAAAAGCCTCTTATGCCATCAAGGAAATGCATGATGGTATCTATGGGGGTCACTTTAGTGGACTCATTATGGCTAAGTGCATCCTCTACGTAGGCTATTATTGGCCTACGCTTAACTAAGACTATTGTGATTATGTGAAAAAGTGTGTCAAGTGTCAACAACATGCTAATTTACATCATGCACCTAGCCATAGCCTTCAAGTTTCCATTGACTTCTAGCCTTTCTCACAGTGGGGTCTAGACCTTATTGGTCAAATTAACACCCACTCTTCATAGTGACATCACTCTATCATCACTGTGATTGAATATCTCACCAAATGGGTGGAAGCTATTCCTCTTGTATTGATAAAAGTTGAAAAGATTGTCAAATTTATCACCCATCATATCATCTAATGCTTTGGTATACCCCATAAGATCAACATAGACAATTGTAAATCCTTTAATAACAAAATATTTCAAGGCATTTATGATGTATTTGGTATAAAGCTTAGTTTTTCATCACCCTATCATCCATAAACAAATATAAAAATAAAGGCCTTTAACAAAACCCTTAATAATATGCTTACCAAAATGGTCGATGCCTTAGATTGGGATTGGAACCTACACATCCCTTTCACCTTATGTGCATATCATACTATCATCCAAGCCCCTATAGGTACCACACCTTTTTCCCTCATGTTTATAGCTAAAGTTGTGTTGCCCTTTGAGGTCCAAATACCCTCTCTTCTCATATCTTTGCATGACCTTATTTCAAAAGATGATTACCATCAAGAATGTTTATTGCAACTTGAGCTACTTGATGAGCATCATTTATCTACTCTTTCCCATCTCCATGTATATCAAGAATGTATCAAGCATGCTTATAAAAAACACCTGAAATTGAGAGAATTCAATATTGGATATCTCATCCTCAAGGAAAATCAACATGTAACTAATATAGAGAAAAACAAAAGGGGATAATTTACTTTCAAATGGATCAAACCCTACATCATAACCCATAATTATGGATCAAGATCTTATCATTGTCCTCTCTTGAAGGCAAACTAGAACTGATCCTCTCAATGCTTCGCATTTGCATCCTTTATATTATTAATGAGGGATCACAATTACCATTGGTCTAACTTAAGCTCATCCCCTGCAACCACATTCATTTCCATTTTTTAAAGGGTGACCGACTATACATAACTCATGTGAATATCCATCACAATCATATTGTAATCTTGAACTATGGGTACCAAAACTCTACCTATGACATGATTCTCATGGTACTTCTCATCTCCTCATGATCGGTTCCCATGGTCATTGTCACCTACACCTCTTTTCACCTACTGAACCTTCTTATACCTCTAGCTTTGCCTTCATAAAGGTAACCACTTGAGCATGTATAAACAAGTCTATGTCAAGTAAAATTAGACAAAAGAAAAAATAATATCTAAGTCACAACCAAATCATGGGTCATCTTAGCATTCACAGACTACTCCTTTGAAGGATAGCTATTGAAAACTCATCTAAAATAGCAAAACATAAGGTGGACTACTCCTTTGAAGGAAAACTATCACAAGCATTTGAACTAGGCACATACACTTATACCACTACTTTAAAGGAAGGATATGTAAAGCAATTGTCAAAAGCTAACAAGTTATTGGAAGCTTCCCACATTGATTAGCTTTCCCAACCCATAAGCAAAAACAAAATCAAAAATAGAAAATGGCCCATAAGCAAAAGCAAAATCATTAAGAAGCATTGTAATTGGCTCTCCTAAAAACAATAATCTTGGAAAGCTACAATTGACTCTCCTAAGTAGACTTCCTAGATTGATGAGTCTACACTTTATATATGAGCATAAACTTACTTATACTATCCTCTTGGAAGCCTGCATAAGAGGAATTAGAGTCTCACAAAAGGTTATAGTTATACCCACCCTCCCTCCATATATCATATGCATAAGATTATGAGCTTACTTGATGCAATGTGATCAAAATACCCATTTACCAACCAAAACATGCTAATGTGAAGCATTTGAAAGGCTTATTTTCACTAAGCCAATTTGACTCCAAGTTTCAACTTTGTCCTTACCAATGAATAGGCATCATGTTTATTTTCTTATATTTTATTGGTTCATGTAGACGTACCTCTCATGAACCCTCTCACCACCCTCAACATTTAGTTTGTTATCTACTTACTTTATGTATCATATCCATAATTTATCTCCATGATCATAAACAACAAATATCAAATCGAAGGCATCATGTTATGAGTTATGTTCATGGACCATATCACCTACCTATCTATGATCAAAACACCATGAAAGCACATCATATCATGTCATGTCATAAGCATAATCCTATCCACCTACCATCAAAACATCATGCAAACATATATTTATCTTGAGCATAAACAAAATCAATGAGCAAAACATCATGAACCATATCATATACCAATCTATCCATTTACCATAACATTACCACAATTCATCTCATAACATCAACTCATACACAATGTATCAACATAACCATCAACAAAGCCATTAGGATTACATTATCACATAACATATATCCATCAATAGCACATCCCATCACATCCATGAATAAAATTAGGACATCATAACTATCTTTATAGCATCACATACCTAGGATACTGAGTCAAACATCTCATAAAGCATATGCAGGAAGCCATAGACCATCAACCATAAGCATAAACATGAATAACCAATTTAATAATATAAACCATGAACCATAAACATACATCATATATAACATCATAAACCATGCACCATACATCATGTCATCATAAATAATACATGTCACAATGTATAACCTCTCTCTCAAAACATGTACATCTTACTACATCAACACACATGCCAGAATCAAAATACTATATATTAGTATCTATCAAAATGGATACATCAAGCCCCTAGAGCATTGGGACCATTTCCACCTACCCCTACACTCCCATCTAGTGGTGGCCCCTTTGGTATCCCTACCTAGCCCACTATAAATGCCCATTATTTTAGGTTAGCTATAGATGGTCCATTGGCCAAACTAACTCTATACTCCCCATATCTCATCACATGTGGTAGCTGATCCAACACTATCACCTCATAATACTTAATCTCCTCAATAGTGGCTAAGTATTATAGCCTTATAATTGTGTTTGGTGGTCTTCCAACCACTAATACTAGTCCCCTTCTTACTACTACCCTCTATTTAAGAGCATCTCTCTGTTATGTGACTACCCCAAGGGATGCCTATGCCTGATATCGCTCTACTATGACAGTCACCACCTAACCCTATAGCACAATAATTTGACCCTATAGTGTGGCAACTTGTCCCTATAGTAATTATACATAGGCCTATGCTATGATGAGTGTTACTGCCACCTGACTTTCCCCTTGGACCTTTGCCCTTACTAGGTCTATAATCATGACCTATCAGCCCTATCACCCCATCTAAAGTTATCTACTACATAATTGCCTTAGAACTGGCCACATATACATTAACAACCCTCACATAATCAATAGGAGCTCTAACTGGTAGCTCCTCATAATTATGCATAACATCCTATGGTTGTGGCTCAGGTAACATAAACTCAGCCTCCTCTCTTTAATACCTCAAAAATTTGTGGGATCCCTTATGCCAAACCAAACTACCTCTACATGTGATCAAAAGGGATAAACTCATCCTTACCTTCCCATATCCCATATATACATTACTAGCTTTAAAGCTCTATAATGTGATGTTTGAGTCCTGTCTATTGAGGCCACCAAACATATGGTCTCCATATAACATCTCTAACCACCAAACCATCTAATGCATCCTAGAACCACTCAATACCTTTGGTTCTTCCACCTACCCCTATCATGGTGCCACCTCTCCTCTAATGTAAGAAGTCCACTATGTAATCAATTGGTAGATAACCCTTAACCAGCAACCCCAAGGGTCTCAACACTTGAATATGCTTGAATTCCTAGTAGTGAAGTATGAAAACACCACTATTATTGTACTATCTATGTTATTATAATCCCTAGAGCTCTTAGTATATTTGTACCAGTAAAACTAGGGCCCATCCAAATACAGTTCTCCCTAGTAACATCTCAACTAAAACACCAAGTAAAAAATGTGAAAATTACCTTTCAACTAAATCAGGTAGTATGAAACTCATCAAGGCCATCATCATCATCATGAGTAAACATTTATCCTCACAAGCCCTCTAGTACAATGGACCATAACTAAATCCACCTATGTGAAAATATGCATGAACCTAATCCACACCATATACCAGCTCCATGAAATAGTCTATCTCATCACTCTCTATGTGGTAGATTGGATATCCTTGAATCAATAGTCATGTGATCCTATACACATCCTCTGAGAGGATGGCGATCTCTCTAGTCAATATCCAAAAAGTGTTCATTGTGGGATCCCATCTCTTGATGAGTGTGATGATCATTACAAGATCTCAAGGTAGGTGCTGATAGTGTCACATCACACCTAATCTAATGGCCTCTATATGCATCCACTTATTAGAAGTCATGACATCCCAAACCTTTAGAAAGAGCATGGGAACTTGGTCCCTCAACTAAATCTATTCATGAGCCTACTCGTATAACATACATCAAACATGCATACTTAATTTTTGACCTAAAGCTAAGTACTAAATTACACCTTTCTTTTCACCTATTATGATTCACCCCATTACATTTAACCTACATACATTTTTACCAAACAAATTTATACATCTATTCAACCCTCCCCCCTCATATCCTTCTTTATCAAAACTACACTTATACTCCCAACACTTATCACACACTCATCAAATAACATCGTAATCAACTTGATAAATAATTATCCTAAAAAATCTATCCTTATTAACTACAATTTCCAATCTTAAAATCAATTTAACAAACACTTTTAAATCAAATTCTACCACTTTTTACCCAACCCATCAACCATTGATGGTTCTTAAAACCATCATCAGTCCCTCATGACCCATTGTTCTCCTTGAGCTTGACCATCATTGATTGAGGTGAATCGACACCAATCCCTATATGCACCTAATGACAGAGAGACTTGAACCTGTGACCTCTTTAAAAACCTAAAAATATGCCTAATTAACATTTTTACAGTCTTTTCTACCCATTAACAACCTTATGCACCTATATTTATCCAATTTATCTACCAATTCACCTACTTTAAGCAAAGCCAAGACATAGGGAAACAAAATCAAAGTGCTTAAAATAAACCCATTCCCACCGTTTATTTCCTACCACCAAATTTTATTCAAACCATCAACTCACCTAGCTATCAATTCAAAGCAACACCTACCTCATTCTATGGTCATTGGTGTGGTCAAATGCCTCATCCTACCGCTCAGCCACATCTTCATCCACCCTCCATCGACTTGATCCTCACTTGGACAAATGAACTAATCCTAACCTTCCACCTTAGTAGCATTGACACCCGAATAACCAAAATGTAGTATTTACTTAGATCAAAATGCCAAAATTCAAATGGTAAAAAACAATTCACCTTTTCACTTTTAACCTTTTAGCTTTTTAAGGTTTTACCCTGACCATTGCCAGTCAAGGTGACCAATATTGGTTGACTTATGGGGTAGCCCTCGATTATCACCAATCAGGGTGACCTTTCCCTCTTTAAACTTTATAAGCATCCCAATATAGTGCTTAACATTTTCTCTACCCAGTTGGGAAGAACTACATTTGGCCTAAAGTTTTTGTTGGATATTATGTCCATAAAACTATGTAGGCAATGTCCACTTACCTAGTACACATAGAGTCAGCTCAGCCATTGCCTCTAACCAACCCCTCACCTTTAACCATGCCCACCTCAATGTTGGTCATTTTTGACCCATTTTATTCACATATTTTTTACCAACCATGATTGGTCTTTTTTATCATGCAGGCCAACCTTGCCTTGTTGACTATTCATGTTTTTTGTGCCACCTAATGCAAAACCAAATCATTTATGTATTTTTAGGATCACTTCCTACCTTGAATGCCCATGAAACTTGATCCATTTGTGTTTTAATTGGGATCACTTACTACCTTAGATACCCACATAAACACTAACCCTACCTCAGAGACTAATAGGTATATCTAACCACCATGCCTAACTATGGTCATGCGATACACTGGTCACTTATCTTCTTAGCACTAACCCTTGTTTTTACCAACATTGGCCACTTTAGTCTTTACATGATTGTGACTATCACACTTAGTCATATCTTTTACACATCTTTGCATTTCAAATGACCAACCATTCTTTTATCATCAACCTTGTGACCCATCATCTACCCATTATCAAACCCCGACTTGATTCTGCTTTCCCTCATCAAATCCTAGTTTGAGGGTGGAATAATTCCTCCCACACTTGAGGCATCGAGACCTTTGAATAGTATTGAGTTTTTTATTTTTCACCTTGTTTATTCAAGATACATAACAAAAAAGGGAAAATGTAAACATTAAAAATCTGCATACTATGATTCTGAAGGTTATAATCCTTTTTACCATCTTAGGAGCCCCCTTGCTAGACTATATCTTCAAACCCATAATAAAACCCAACCCATAGTTAGTCTGACCTAACTAACCTAGCCTCATCCACCTTTTTACCTTTAGCCATGATCGATGATGGTCAGGCTAACTGGTGATAATCACCCTAACTGATGATGATTAGGTTGTATCGTTTAGACTTTTAGCATGCAAGCCACATGCAAACCACCATGTTGCTTTTCTAAATATATCTTGTCTAAATCTTATTTCAAGCCTTTTCGTGCATGACATATATTTATATGGCATAGTTACACCTTCACTTCCACCTCTTACCTTGCCTATAAAAAGAGAAGGGCTGTAGGAGAAGGATCATATATAATTATGATCAAGAGATTTATGTATCCAAAATCTCTTTTTTTATGTCAATCATTTTCAATAACTTCAAAAATATATTGGCCATACCAAGGAGATAGCTTTATACCATCTCTCCATCGAGTTCTCCAAATATCATGACTCTACTAGAATCGTGACCAACTTCTACAATGAGCAATTTGTCTCAACCATCCACCCAACTAACTTATGGTAAAATAAGTATTTTTTTTTTGGTAATCACTTATTATATTTTCATTTTGAAATCACTCTATCCCTTACTCACCTATCAAAACTTAGCTTCTGAATCTTATCAATCAACAATACCAACCTAGTTCCATTGACAGGCAGTCAGAGATGGTTAGCCTTAACTAGTGATGGTTTGTCCTAATCAGTGATGGTTAGAAAATTGATGATAGTTCCCCCAACTGGTGATGATCACCTTGACCATTTATGTTTAACTATTAGGTAAATTTCCATCAAGCTCTTTTCACATACCTACACCTAACCAAATCTAGTTTTTTGTGTCTCTACCTATTTACAGACCCCTACCTAATTTTTTGGAATAGACCCCAACCATTTAGCTTAGGTATTGACCTACATTTTTCTATATTTAATGTTATAACATATATTTATTTAACAATTAATTATTGTATAATTAATTTTGATAGTCTATTTTAATTGATGTAAGTACTTTCTACTCTATTTTATAAACTTAATTATTTAAAATGTGTGGATTGATAGCCCTTAAGGAAGCTCTCACTTCTAAGATCTAGCTATTGCTAGGAAATTCACCCAACTATCTATCTAACAAATAAATTTTCTTTAGTAATTTATTATCTATAGATCTTCATCCCAAGCCAAAGAGGAGCTCTTCACAATCTTTTGATTCAATGCGTGCATAAATAAACAAGTTTTTCAACCACACCCATATTGAGTTTCTTTTCTCTCTTTCCTAGAACTTAAAGTGAAAATTTACATGAAATAGTAGGATAAGATTAATAATGTTTACAAGGGAGTGAATTTTGAGGTATAACATGTTCACATTAGTAATGTACTGATGTAAATATTATTGTTATAAAAATACTACATTTATATTTAATAGGTTAGTTTTATTTAATTAGTAGAATATATTGTTCATAAAAAAATATTTGTATAATAATGGATTATTGGAAGTTGGTTTAGGTGAGATATTTTAGTGGAGATTTGATCTCCCCAAATATAGGAAATATCTTTCCTATATAATATGTAATATTCTTGTATGGTTTACAATATAGTAAAGGAAAAATATTATTGTGTTTTAATTTATTTATTTGGTTTATGTAAACTATGTTGATCCTCTATAAATCTAAACTAGATCCATTATCGACTACATATATTCCTTTTTTTAAACATCCAATAATAAATTTAAGAACCCATTTCAAAATAATAAATGACATAACTAGTGCATTCTATATATCATTTCAAAATGGTAAAATTAGAAATTCAATAAACCCTACCTAAATAATTAGATTCGGTAGTGCAAATCTAAATTCTTCCTTTTCTCAGGCTCTCCTCATCTACTATGTCTCTCCCCAAAACCATATACCCTCCATATATCTCCAATTTCTTATATTATGCATATAAAAACACTCAAACAAGTCCCATAAAACTAGGTCTTAGATAATTAATCTCTTGTTCCATAATTATTCTCTAAAATTTTGGCATAGTGGCTGGCCATAACCCATCAATAGTCTAGTTCATCCAATAAATAATGCAATCATAGAAAAAATATGCAGTTCCAAAAGTCTATGTTTTTATTTTAATACTCATTGCTTTTAAAAGTATATAACCCCAATAGTTTGAAGCTATATATTCCTAAAGTATGCCTAATTACATTATCATGTTAGCATCATGGTTAAAAATATTTCCTTTGACCTCAAACAATCATGACTTTATTTAAAAAATATAACCTTTATTAACTCAAACATGGTATAAGGTTAGCCCATAAAACTATTTACACATTAATATTCCATTTGATTAATAAATCAAACATTTTAATTAAAACATTCCACCCATTAAACATCAACCAATTTAATTACCATTGCATAAACATGCCATAAATTCAATCCCTATAATGTTCAACATCAAATCCATAGTGAAGTTTAATCAATGCAAAGACAACAAAATAAGATAATCATACAAGCAGCTCATCCATAATAAGTTACCATTGCACCAAATATTATAATATTTGACTTCAGACTCAAGCAAGATCATAAAAATATACTCATGACTACAAGAATATGATCAATCTTTGTAGCTTGTTCAGTGGCAAATTGATTTGGGTCAACTAGAAGGTTAGTATTATTGGGATTAGATATATCCTCACCAACTAATTTTTAACATGACATTATTATTTCTAATAATATAATAATAAAAATATGTTAGTGGAATCATTGAATCCAAGATTTTGAGCCTCAGCTCTAATACCATAATGTAACAACCCCTAAGGGTTAAACTAGTATTAGGTTAATTTTTTTACTTAATAACAAATTATATTTACTGATTCCAAGTACTAATGATATTTAATTAAATTCATCATTTATGTAAACTATTTTATTAACCATTCAATTAATCATATGATTCATTTAGCTAATGATCACTATATAAAAATACTAATTTACTTTCACAAGTAAATCATATAATAGTACTAAATTACCCAAATTAATAAATTAACCACTACTGGTTTAATATCATAATAGCTACAAATATAAATAACCATATATCATAATTATAGGATTACCATTAAAATAGTACAAGTATACAATATTACATATTTGAATATCAGATTAAAAATATACAATGTTCCATAAAACAAATAAATCTAAATGAACTCATTAATATCCACAAGTAATTATGAGTAAAGCCTCTATTGGTTGACTATTGGAATGGGAATAAAAGTATCATTTGAGTGCTTTTCTACATCAACCATGGACCATTAATCCCATGCATAATGTCCCTATAAAGGAATGGCCTGCTCTTCATGGATGGACAAGTAATGATGGTGAAAAAGTCTAGAATGTCAACTAGAATCCATGTGTTATAAGATAATTATCATATGCAACATATAATAAAGAAATACATTCTCACATGACATCATGCAAAACATGAAAACTAAATCAAACACATGAATTGACAATGTTCAAACTATAAATATTACTTTGGCCAGATTTTTAATATGGTTTTTCAGATCTCAAGATTAGTCAAACTCACATACACAATTCATTTGGATATCCCCAATCTATTTATTAGTGGCACTACATATGTACGTGAATTCCATCTCACCTACTTACTTAGAGTCATTAATACTAGATCAATCTACATATAAATAATACTTAAACCAAAAGATTCAAATAATAAATTTCCATATAAAAATGCTATAACACATTAATATGAGAAAATCATTTAATACCTTATATTTCATTACATGCATCTAAATGGTATAATCAACTAATTAACTTTAAATATAGAGTTTTAAGTAAAACAACTAATTTATTCATAACATATGAAAAATAGTAATAATCAACTATTCCTCCATTAAAATAATGGTCTTTTGTTTAAGAACCCAATTTTCACTATGTTTAGATTATCTATAAAATATTATTCAAGAACACATAAAATTCTTTGTTTTCCATAATAGTGACATAACAGTCTATTATCATATCACAAACTCTTTATAAAATCTTATGTATTGAATAGTCTTTTTATGTTATAAATTTTCATCTTTATAGTTTTTTAATTTAAGCACTCATATTATATCTACAAATGTGATACCATGATATAAGTATTTATGCAAAGTACATCAAATAGAAGTTTAATTCCTAGTAAGACTCATATGAAATTTTTTGGTGAACCCAAATAGTGGTCTCAAAACCCTATATTGACATAGGGTTTTTTATTTTATGATTTATGATTGATGTAAATTACTATTTAATATAATGAATTTTTTATTTATAAGTAATGAAAACTATTAATCACATTTTTTTTTAAATGGAAAAAAATAAATCACTAGTCAATCATCTCAATAATAAAAAGGACTTAATTGATGTGTTATTATATGTTGCAAGAGATGAGATCAATAAAAATGCTAAAGCTAAGGCATCCTAACCTAGTGATGGTGAATCCTTAGGTGGTACCAAAACTGATTCCATACAAATAACCCTCCCTTTGAGCACATCATTAATTACTACATCCAATGTAGGAACAAGTTATGTATTTAGACCATTGTTACTTGAACCAAATCCTACTATTTATACATTCTCCATGATAACTATTAGAATTTCAATCCATGTACAAGTTTTAATGCCTATATCAACTCAAACCATGGGTACACCTCCTTTGGTGGCATCTAAAAATTCCAACCTTAGTGATAAAAATGTGAAAGATATTATACAAATTTGCAAGCTAAGGTTAATAATATTGAGAAAAATTCTATGAAGTCACCTTATGATATTGATTCATAAGAGGTGTTACATAATCCTATTGTACTTGAAATATATTTTCACCCTTTTTCAATTGAATGTGTTTCATACAAGTTCAAATTTTATAATGGCAAGGGTGATCCTGGACAATATATTCAATATTTGTATGTGACATGTCTTGATTAAGACTCTAATGATAAAATTTTTACAAAACCTAAATACTTTGCTTTACAATGGTTTTATGATTTACCACTCTAATTAGTGAAAGCATTCAAACATCTATCTAATCAATTCCTATCACATTTTTCTATCAACATTATTGAAAAGTTGTCATATGCTCAAATTACAAATATAAAACATGGAAATAATGAACCTAGAAATTAATATGTCTTGAGATATGAAATAATGTTGGATAAAATGATAAATCCAATGGAAGAATAATAACTACAAGACATTTTAAAGTAAAACTTGCATGATCCATTACATGAGTCCATTATTTTCAAAAAGTTCAAATATTTTGATGACTCATGTCATATTGTTTGAGACCATGAAATTAAACTTATTTCCTTGAATAAGCTCAAGTATGTAGAAAACACACCAACTACATATACTACCAAGTTTAACTAAGCTACAAGGTGAGACCTACAGAACCTAAAAAAGAAACAACCACAATGGTTAACATAATGTCATAGTAACTTAATCAGATCATCTTATCCAATGCACCTAAAACATAATTTACATGATTATCTGAGTCTTAAATTTATTTAATTTAGAATCTTGTGGAGCTTCATATGATATCTCTCCTTCCTCCCATAGAGGTTGATTTGAATTGACTTCTATCCAAAGGATATAATGCTAATATATATTATGAATAACACTAAGGTCCTAGGCATTCTAAAAATAGATATTATACCTTGAAGCATAAAATTAAATACCTTATCGATGAAAAAAATATTAACTTTGATGATCGTCTAAATAATTTAGGTTCACAACCTGATGGTCATGATAATCAGAAGATATTTAACAATCTTTTTCAAGATCATTCTAAGAAATATCCATAAGTGCAAATCGAATACAATGCACATTCCCCTCCATAAAATTATGAGAAAACATTAGATAGGATTAGTGGTACTTGTACATACACATTACCTCCAATGGTTTAGATACATTCTATTACCTTTTATGACAGTGAAATAGTTGATAATGACTTAGATCTTCATTCACTATTTATTATAGAATATATTGACCTTCAACATATACATAATGTCATAATTAAAAATAGTGTTAATGAAAATGTATATACCATGAAAATAATTACACATTTTGGATGTACACATGATGACTATGACCTTAAAAAAAAACCATTAGATCATTCAATAGGACATCACAATATTTTAGTGGTGAGATTATTTTACCTTTATAGGTTGGTCCAACACACGTGGTTAACATTTATTTAGTTGTACCTTATAAAGGAGTATTTGATATATTATTTAGACTACCTTGTATACATAAAATATGTACAATACCTTCCATAGTACATGGGTGTATTAAATACATTCATACCAATGGGGTATTCATAATTCCTAGAATTACATATGAACATCCACTTGAATAAGAGAAGTTTATTCCAAGACAAATAATTATAAAACCTATTAAGGTTAATCCTCAATGAAACAATAAACAATAAACAATCCCCTTTCCTAGGTAGCCCATACTTGAGAGGCCTTTTCACTAGAGACACATAGTGGATTCCATGGAATCTTCATCTATGCCTATACAAGATACTCAGTTACCTATAGAAACAAAGCTTGTTCAAATTATAGCTACTCCAAATAAAACACAAAGAAATAAAATATGGGTTACAAAAATCCCTACTCATATTAATTTTTTCATGAACATAACTTCCTATTACACATACACAAGATCCTATAAATTCTATAGCTCTAGATATGATAACTATGCATGCTCTTTGGTAGTGCCACCAATTTAACATACCATATTATGAAATTATAACTACCTATGAGTATATATTGGATGGTATAATAGGTTAAAATTTTCCTTTAAAATATTCCAAAAATACAAAAACATTCAAATAGTTCAAAAAATACAAAAATATTCAGTATTCCCATCTTTTACTAGATCATTGACATATATGTTATTTAATGTATGCTAGTAGATAAAAAATAATTTCATACATATATAGACATATATTTAAAGAATATTTTAGTGTGATACAAACATATCTAGATACATGATCTATTAATTTCATTTCTTCTACTCACATCATATAGTATGTTGGGGGCATCTACTTTGTTGATCATGATTAATATAGGTTACACATACTTTATGATCATTTATAAATTTTCATGTTTGAGATTATATTTATTATATATGTCTATATCTATGCTCATATATTTCATAGTGTAATTGATATGCCATACTATATAACATTTTTATTGATAATATATGTAGGGACTAGTATAATATGCTTACGTTGGTTACTTATACTTCATCTATTTACATTTTCACTTATTTGAGTGTATTAAATGGCTTTATATTTTAATACTTATGGAATATTTGCATATGTTCCTTTCTTATTGGTCCCTCTGCCATTTTATGTTAATTGGATATTTGAATATGTCATTCTATGTTAATTAAACATTTAAATGTATCATTAATTTAGATTATGTGGAATTTAAACATGCCCCTTGTATGAGGTATCCTTATACAATTAATTTGCATTACATTGAGTGATCTTGTGTGTGATTTATTTCTTGATGATCTTGTATTGTTACCCTATAGACATTTCCAAGATCCATATCATGCATCATAGGACTTGATGTGATCACATACCAGGATCCTAATTGATATATCTAATTCAACATGTTATCCTTATATGTTACATGATTCATACACATATTATAAATATAAATTATAATTTTGATGTAAGGTAACTACTAGAATATATTTCCATTTCCTTAAAAGGGGGGAGACATATCAATTGGGGCATGCTATATAAACATGACCTCCACATTATTCATAGTTTCCAAATTTTAGTGGGGGCATGTTATAAAAACATAACTTCCATACTTATAAACTTATGTAGTATCTCCATATTTAATTGAGGCTATGTCATAAATACATGACATCCACACTTTCACAAACTCCAATTTAGTTCCATGATTTAGAAGTACAATTGGGTCATGATCCTATACATGGTACTAATTTCTCATATATTTGAAATACATTTTTTCAGATCTATGACACATATATTCAAAATTATACATATTAGAGGTGCATATACCATTATATTTCACCAAAAATTGTATAAATTACCAATTATAATACTCAATAAGACACACCAATTACACCAAGATGTATTGTTATCAAGTTTTTTCTTTTGTAATAGTAGGTAAAATTTATAGGTTAAAGTTATTAAATTATTCAACCTCAAAAGATTTATAGATTAGAGTTATTAAACCATATAATATAACCAAAATTATAGGATGAGTTTATATAATTACTGACCCTCACTAGATTATACATTCACACTTGATTTGTGCAATTAAGATATAATGATCTCAATGGTTGTGTCACAACTCATCCTTTCATGAGATTGGGGAAAAAATAACTTCCAATCTCCCTCTTCAGTGCTCCAAGGTTTAGGTTTAAACATTTTATAAATCAGATTATTCATAAGGAATCATCTTTACCAAGTCAAGTCATCAAGAATCAATATGGTTATATCGACACACATGTGAACTCCTTCCTTGCTCTCATTATTTTTAAGCAATTCAATTATTTAAAAATATATATTATATGCATTGATTTATACTATAAAATGATCTTGGTTATAAGTAATACACTATAAAATCACTCAAAGTGGGCTCAATAAAAGGCAAGGTGTGTTATACACACCTAGGTACACATTTATTTCCTTAAACTAGTAATTTCATCTTTATGCATTACTATAGAAAAATGGGGATGTAGATAATAAAACTAGATATTTATAACATATTAGTCTTGTACATTTGAAAAATATTAATCAAGGCTCTATCCTTCAATTCTATACCTCTCTAGTAGTGAAAATCTCATATTTACCATCTCATTATGTATATATGCTTATCATTTAGTCTAATCCATATAATTTATATGACCCAGGTCCCCTGTACTACACATAAAGTTTAAAATTTGATAAACATCATTCAATATAAGTTTTATACCCATACTTATTCTTTATCCCTCTAGACACTACCAGCCATAGAGGGAAACTACTATTGACACTAGTGTCTAAATCCTTATCTAGTATCCAATAGCCAAAATTCATCCAAATTTCAAAATGATCAAAAAATATGGGCTAGCCTATTTTTATTATTGAAACCTTATATGTGATATTTTCAAAAGGTGTGGTATAAATAAAAGTCTAAGCCTTCTCATTCCTGATATAGAAAATACCAAGCAAACACGTGAAGCTAAATCAATCCACTATACAAGCATTATATTCTACAACATTTGTCCCTATTATCATATCAAGAATAGGAGTAATAATATTATATGTATGAAGCATTCACAGAGCATACCATGAGATATGTTTTTCAAATTAAAAGCTAGATCACTGCATGCATCTTCATATAACATATTTCACCCTTGTGCACCACCTATTGATAAAGGGGTCTTTGGGGTAGATTGACACTATAATCCCACTATCCTTTTTTTAGTAAACTCATTCCAAGGGTGAAGAAGGATGAAGATTCAGGGTTTAATCAATCATCAAAGAGAAATATCCTATATCTTAGATATGAATAGATAATTATAAAGGTGAAAAAACATATAACAAAGAAGTTGGTCACATCCATATCTAGTCATTTTTACATACTGGACACCTCTATCACAATCAAACATTAGAATCGATGGTAGTGTATATATTTTATGATAGTATTCATGGCCATAAAAGTAAATTTTTTTTCATCTAATGATTGATCCAAAATGTTGATCTTGCATATTTCATACATGTATTAATTCTATATCTAGATATATATAGTAAAGAAAATAAGTACCATAGTTATTTATTGTAATTTATTTTAATAGATTAGTTTACTATTTTTAACAATCTTAGTTATATATATTTTAAATATTATTTATTTGAGTTTAGATTGATATAGATTAGTTTATCACACTTATTTTAGAACTAATTATATATTATTAACCATATATCCACATATCAATAATTTAGGGTTAAATTATAACATGGAGTGTTGTTGTCAAACAAATTAATGATGTTTAAATATTTATGGTTGTAAGAACACTTCAGAGAGGAAGAAAATTTTACCCAACTATCAAGAACCATCCATCCAAAGTGTAACTTCAGTGACAAAATTATTCATTATAATGAAATGTCTTAAAATTAATAGGTGGATTGGAAATGGATGCTCTTAAAAATAATCTAAAGATGAAGATCCAAAAAATTATCAATTGTATTATTGCTCTGATAACAATCATTGTAGGTAACTGGAGAGTGTATTTTCCATTTCTAATAAAAGTATCTTCATGATTGGCATGTTTGAGCTATGTGATGTTCTTAATACTAGTGGTGTATAGGTTTTCATTGAGGCATACCTTAGTTGGTGTTGTTGTTGTATAAGGTTCTTATGTTTTAAAATATGCACATCAACCTAATTCTACTTATGTAATGATTTCTACTAATAATTTACAATTTTTTTGGTTACATAAGACATAGATGTCATGATGTATGTTGTATTCAACATTGCATTGGCATAATTTTTTATTTAAATTCCTACATACATGACTTGCAATTTCATAAACACAATCTATGTAGGAATTTAATTTTTTTTTTATGCCAATGCAATGTTGACATCATGACATCTATGTCTTATGATTGTGTTTGTGATGCTTGCACTTGTTAAAATAGTGACTTGTGTATGGAGTGTGGTTGAGATGATTGCATGACGTAATACTATCCATGAGATGGTTTATATGTTGACACATGAATGGAAACCCTTGATACATATTTTTTAGAGTGTTATGTGAAAGCATATATGGTTTTTGACTATGGTAATAAATGTATGAAACCTTAATTGATCATGCTACATTCAGTGTAACCAAGACTTATATTGCATGGTCTCATCTATGTCTAGATGGGATTTATGATGCTTTGTCCATTTTTTATTAGACCTTTTCATTCATAGTATATTTCCATAAATAATCTTGAACCAATTCCATTGACATGTTTATTGAAACTTTGAAACATGACTGATGATGAATTAAACTATGGTGAATGACAATGACTTATAAATTTCTCAAATGTCATTTTATTTGAATTTAATTCCATGATTGGCCCTTTTTGCAAACTGATAACATGAGGATCATGTGATTAAAACTTTGTGCACTTGGATTTGAGTCACTTAATTTATTTATCCTTGGTAGAGAGAACCTACTATAGATTATAGATGCTAATAAAACATCTATTCTTGGCTTGAACAAGGCCGTGGTAGATATGATAAAAAATATTAACACTAGAGGTCATGAGATATATTAGTTTTTTCATGAAAATACTAGTGTAGAGATGGAATACAAAGTGAGTTATATCATGAATTAGTGAATAAAACTTAAATAAGAATAAAAAACATAACTCAAGAAGCCAAATCCATCAATGGGGTCTTGTAAATGAAAATTAAAAGCTATTGAAAGAAGGAATATACCAACAAACCTTCCCAAGAATATCCCTTCTCCAAGAGCAACTCAAAACATGATTTTCCCCTTGATTTGGTGTTCTAAGTCTTTAACAATGATGAGTGACTAGCTCGTCCATCATCTCTCAATTCACCAATGAACTAGGCTCATGAAATTGATCAATGTTATAAAAATAATGAATCTATCCTATTGTAAATAAAGCATAATAACACTAGACAAAGATGTATTATGAAGATAATGTTCATAATAACTTAAAAAGATGAGTGAGAACCCTTATAGGTTTTCATAAATTATAAAAATCAACCATGACCATCCATATTGAGATCAAGATGTGTGGCCATGAATCAATTTAATTTTGGAGGCTCAATCCATAAATATCCCTATTAATAATTGGAAGGGGAATTAATGAGGCATGGGAGGGCTTAAACTAGATATTTTTTTCACTTATGGATTATAGATGCCACCCCACAAATGATGTCACCTAATGATGCAAATATTAAAAATGAATTTTCAATTAATATATCTTTGATAACTTCTATGGATTTTCCACTTAATCGATTAATTTTCTTAAGTTAGGTTAATAGTTTTTCTTGTAATTCTTTGGAAATTGGTTGTCCACTTAATGAAATTGGTCAAAATGTCAATTTACTAGGTCATAATTTGAATGGAGTACAATTAGAATAAGGTGTCAATTACGTACATACCTATACCCCATTTAGAGCATTGTCAACATGAAATAACCCATGCATGTGTCACATGCTTTTGAATTAGAAGAATTTAGTGGTTCAGAGCATTAAATTGCATTTTTGTATTCTTGACTCAAAATGATTTAAGGAAAGTTAATAATAACATAAAATGCATTGCCCCATTTAGGGGTACATTATCCTAAATTGACACTTGTATATGACAAGATTCAACATTTAACATGTTTTAGTGATTTTGGCCTAAATTGTTCATTGTTGTAGAATTTTGAGTAAGATTGATAATTTCAACACAATGGTATTAGGAATTAGATGTCTACATTTTGCCCCTATTTGAGAAGGCATGGTAAGACATTCAAGCAAAGCAATGTCTCTTTAAAGAAAAGAGTTGTCAAGAATTAGTTCGAAAGAAATGAACCATGATTCCCCCTCAAGAAGACATATGAGGATGAAAGAAAGAAATGGACTCTCAAAAAGTGAGAAAGAGAAAGTGAAAGTAACCCATAGATGAGATTAAATCCATATTAAGCTAATACTTACATGCATTGATTCTCAATGACATATAATAAAATGGGCCCTAAGGTGGGGGGAAGTGGGAAGGATACAAGCCCAAAACATAAGCGACACACTTTAAACACACCCAAAAGAGGGTGAAAGCTGTGTACTTAGAGAATGATCGATCTTGAGACAAGTTACATACTTTTAAAATTACTAAAATGAGGGCAAAATATACAAATCTTGGAATTAGAAGAAATATGAGAGCATTTATCCAAATAAAGGAAATAATAATGTGCCCCAATAGAGAAAATTTTGTCTATTGATAAATTTTTTTCCCTAGTAGGGCTGATTTTGATCACTGATAATTAATTGTGCCCCAATAGAGTGGATTTGATTGATGATTGGTATAACCATTGTGCCCCAGTAGGGGAAATTGGAAAGCATATCTCAAGGACATAATCTAATATTATATTAAATATGATTGAGTGCCAAAGTAGATACAATAGTCTAATGACTTGAAGAAGCCATAAAAAATTAGGCATACGAGGATGCACAAAGCGATGCAAGAGATGATTGGAAGAAATAGGGTGGCTAAGATGACTTGAGATATGTCATGTATACAAGTGATGCTTACATAGTCTGAATGGACCTTAAGATAATTTAGTTTTCCTAGAATAAGAGCAAATGGAATGAGAAATGAAGAATAGAAGAAAAATAGACCACTATTCAATTAGACTCATAGTATATGCCAAGAGATGCAAGTCTTGAATAGAGTCTGGTGTGAAGTCATTGGTGCATTTAGAGTTGATCTTTAGATCTAAATTGACATTTGGACTTATAATCCAAAGCACTTAGTGCTTAATTTAGCAAAAAGAAATTATACATCATAAGTATGAGTAACCTATAATGACATTAGATTTTGATTGTGATGAGCTGGTTTAAATGTGAATATTTATAACTAAGTATAATTATAAAACTACCAAGACCAGAGTTACAACTATTTACATTTAAAAAAATAAACAAAAATAAAGACAAAAACAAAACATAAATGTAACCAAAATTAATTTCCAAATATGAACAATTAGGATTTAAGTAGGAACAAGAATGTATAAAAATAAAGAAAGAATAACTCAATAAACAACATGAAAATACGATATGAATAATCAAGATCCATGTGTATTAAGAAGATGTTCCCAAAAATTAAAATAAGAGAATAAGACAAAATAGTAACACAAAAGATCAGACAAACCAACAACAATAAAAACTACATAAACACACACAAAGCTTGAAAGTAAAATCAAAATAAATTAACCTAACAATAGATTTACACTAGTAGGGCAGAGCAAGGATGACTAACTAGACTTAGATAGGATAAATGTTTCTGGATTTTGAAATTTTATGAATGTTTTTGGAATTTTTGAGGTATCTTAACTCATTATATATTGACAAGATACCACTCACAAAATGGTGAGACTGTTGGCTTAGTTTGCTCACAAAATGGCAAGAGTGTATGGAAAAAGAGGATCGAGTTGACCTCAACATGAATCAAGCACGACTTGCATAGTCCCATTAGGAAATCAAGTCATGATAGTTATACCAACACAAAAGGTAGTGAGACTTGACTAAGTAACAATAAGCTCTCAAATTGAGGCAAATGATAATAATAATGACCAGGTGATGCGATAATGCATGATAAAAGGTGTTCCTATTTTTCCCATAGGTAGTTATAATTAGGAAATAACATCATAATACTGATTTTCCCAAAGGTGGTTATAATAAATGGTACCAAATGAAATACTATATTTCCCATAGGTGGTTATAATCAATAGCACCAAATAAAATGTAAATGAAAGATAAATTTATAGATTGACTATCACACTACTTTCATAGACTACCAATTAAACAAAAAATTCTAAAACTACTAAAACTAGATCAGAATCCCCTCACAAAAAGTGTGGGAAGAACCAAAGGAACCAATATAAAAATTGGTTGGGTAGGATGGATAAAAATAGACCTTTGGTTTTAGATTGAGGTAAAAATAGACCTTTGGTTAATAGTAAAGGAATGGTCTAATAAAATGGTATAAGGCACAACATAAAGAAAATGATAAGATGACAATTGGCTATAATGGCAAGAGGGTTTCCCCCAAGTGATGATTTATCATAAAATGGTGAGATCATGGTCTTAGTTTTCTCACAAAATGGAAAGCGCATTCAAAATTAAAAATTACTCTCAAAATGGTGAGAATGTGGTTAAGATGATCGAGTTGACCTCAATAAAAATTGAGCATTGCCTATGTAGTCCCAAAGGACATAAAGTCAATGCAGTTCAAAAGGCATGGTAAATGGGACATAATGATATAAGATGACTATAATTAAATGGTATATAGTGGTAATAGAATTGCCCCTAAGAGATAAGGCAAGGGAAATAGTAGGGTAAAGTGGAAAATGAAAAATGGTTTTGCTACTCCTACTGATGTGGAGATGCATGTCTTAGTCAACATATGAGATAACCAAAATAATTAATCATAAAAATTTCTAACCAATACCTCATATAAATAGTTGCTCTATCAAGAACTTGATATATATTTGGACTCCAAAAATGTTGTTGTGAACCTCCTTGGTTTTTAATTCTATTTCCTTCACAAGGTGTTTTTATAGCCTCTAAAAAGGAAAGAGCTACCAATAGGGATAAATAATGTTAAGCATATGATAAATGATAGAAGTTGGTAATGGATGGGTAGATGATAATGGAATGTATAATGGTTGGAAAACAAATGTAGATCAATATTTTTAAGCACACACAATGTTGCTGATTTTGGATTTGACATAATTTTAGTTGTGGCAAGGTTGAAGACTTCTAAATTAGTTCTCGATAGGACCACTAGATTTTTCTATTATTTGATCTTGAGATTAGATACCATCTGATTTTGCTATAGATTGGAATCTATAATGATTTGATCTTTGATAATGTCTTAGTCAAGTAGTGAATAAATGTTATGCTTAGCTATTAGTACTTCCTTGAGGTTTTCACCAATGGAGTTATCTTGATTATACCATAATGCCTCTAAGAAGGTTTCACTAAGGAATGTTGATTTTTGACTTTGATTTTCTTCTAGTGCCTCAAACAAGGTTTTAATAGAAGATGCTGAGCTTGAAATTTGATTGTCCCCTAGTGTCTCCAAAATTTTTTTACTAGGAGATTATTCTTCTACATGAAAGTGGTCTTGGTCCCCCTAAGATTCTACAAATGATATGTCACCATGGATGTAATTCAACAGAGTATGATTCTATCAGTCGAAATCAATGCTTGTGGGGGATGGAATGTTAATATAGTTGCTATGTTAGGTGGTGATAATGGAATGATGGAAGGCAACACAATCCTCATATAAGATACTAGGATAAATTATATCTATTCTTAATTAATCATCCTAAAAAACCATATAAGGACCACAAATATATTTAAATTGATTCGTAAGGCAAGTGTAACCAATGTTGTAACAACCATGATTGTATTTTGATTCTAAAGATGACTTTGAGTCAAAGGACTCTAAATCTAATGTTGAGACTAATGTTGATTCTACTTCTGATGCTAAATTTGACATCAATTAAAAAATAGAACCTAACTTTAATGTTGACTCTTCATTTTATGTGGATGTTTCTATAATGATGTTTTGTTGAATGATTAATTTTAGAGAAATAATGTCTTGTGATGGCATAATGGGCTATGCAAAAACTGATTCATCTAGGAAGGGTTCAACATAGACTGGATCATCTAGGTGAAGCCCCTTAAAGAGAGGGAATCATTTGAGGGGTGAATTAACAAAAATTGGCCAATTAAAGTGAGATGCCTCAACAGGTGGAAAAAATCAAGACATAACTCCATAAAGGCTAGCTTTTCAAAAGGGTGAGGCTCTTTAAAAATAGGACAATGGTTTAGATAATGATTTTCCCAAAGGATTTTATAATTATTAAGAAGTGATTCAACAAAGACTAGCTTGTTAGAGTGAGACTCCTTAACAATAGATAAAGTATTAAAGGGTGATTCATCATATGTTAACTCATCATAAATGGGTGTTTCAATAATAACATCATGGTATTGGTTTATAATTAGTTTCAAAATGTTAACTTTGAACACATTTGGCTCATCAAAAGATGGTTCTTGAAGAGGTAATAGTTGGCTCTATCATAGTTCAAAGATTGACACATAATTTATAAAGTGGGGAATAGTTAGAACTAAGTGAATAATGGTTTTTGGTTTAATAATGGGCTCTCTAAAAATTAGAGAATTGAAGAAGGGATCATCAAAGATTGGCTCTTCAAATTGACATTCCTCAATAATAGGCTCAATAAATATTGGTGATGGGCTTAGAATGGTACCTTTGAGTACTATAAATTTTGGTTAATAATGCAAGCCAAAGGAGGAGGGCCTCAAAAAATAACCTTGAAGAGTTGTGGTGATCCAAAACTCAAAATTTTTGGTTGACAAATATTTCAAGAACACCAAAAAAAATAACACAATAACAATGAATTCTTTGAGAAGAGATGTTTTATTACTCAAGATTGCAATACAACTATATGATTATCTCTAGGAAGATATGTCTGATTTCCATTTTAGGATAAAACTATATGCTTATCTCTGGAAGGTCACCAATCTCGAGGGAGATGAATTGGTTTAACTTTCATGATTTAAAATAATACATAATTTGAGGAATTACTATTTTTAGACTGCACTACTAAAATTGAAATTTGGGGCACTTTTATTTCATTTTTAGGGGTCAAACTTCATCAAGAAGAGATCATTGACATATCATTGTGTTCTCCTCATTTTTAGATTTCCAAATATTCAAACAGTGAGTCAATTGGAGCTATGGTAAAAAAGTTATGGCTCCTAGAAGTTTCGTCATGAATTGGGGTGGAACTGTCACCCGAATTATCACCTAAATTTTTGCCCAGATCATGTGGAGCTTGGTTATTTACATAAATAGAAGGAGGAAAACTTAAAATGGTAACCTTCATACACTATGGATCTTGATCACTTATGCAAGTTAAAGTAGGATAGCCTAAAATGGTAACCTTCACATGCTGTAGAGCTTGATTTCTCACATAACCTAAAATGGTAACCTTTGTGCACTATGGATCTTGATCACTAATGTAAATTGAAGGAGGAAGATGGGTTTGGTAGGTTAAAATTTTCATGGATTGGATTTTTATTCAACAAATAGGCCCAAAGAAGGTGACATCCTCAAATTAAATGGAATGCTCTTGTTTGTCATAAAAATGCTCTTCCTCGTAACTAGGGCCATAAGAGACCCCACTACGAGTATACCTTTAAATCATGTTTATAAGATTATTCTCTACATTTTATAATATTTGAAATGTGTTTTACAAATTTTTAAAAGGTGTGTTTTGATTTATTTAAAAAATTGACAAGGTAAAAAGAGTCTATAATAAAAGAAGTGGTGTAGTACCACACAATTAAAATAAATGGTTATAAAATTACTCAACTTTGGTGGGTTTAAATTATCAAATTAGAAGAGGGTATGATAAATTTGAAACCTAATGTGCAAGAAGAACAATAAACTTAGGTTAAATATACGTCAATACCATAAAAATCTAGGTAACAATGAAAACTAAGAAGATCAATATTTGAAAACACACAAAAAATCCTAAGTATAAAACTAAAACCAAATGAGCAACACAATACCACCACATGGTAATAGGAAGTATGATTGTTATAGAACTTAGAGCATGAGTGAACACAAGATAACCTAAGTTCACAATGATAAAAAAGAATGATGAGTCTATATAAAGAACTTCAACCCAAATGAGAGATCATACCCAAGTTAAATCAAACCAAGTGTAAACAACAAATTGATTAACATGTTGGCCTAGAACTTAGAAAGGTGAGATTTTCAATTTGAATTAAAAATGAAGGACTTGGATAGTTTTGTAAAATAGTCTATACTCAAATGGGAAGCATAAAAATTTTGTTTAGGAAATACAAACATAATGTTTCAAATGATGATTTGAACAAGGCAAAACGTGATTTTGATTTGGTCAGTGTAACGCCTCCTTGTTCAAATAAAATGATGGATAACAAAGGTGTTTGGTTGTGATGTGTGTGGGGTGGCATCCATATTGAGATCAAGATGTGTGGCCATGAATAAATTCAATTTTATAGGTTCAATACATAAATATACCCATTAATATTTAGAAGAAAGGGGCATTAATGAGGCATGGGAGGGCTTCAACCAGATATTTGTTCTATTTATGGCTTATGAATGCCACCCCACAAATGATGTCATATGATGATGTAGTTATTAGAAATGAATTTATAATTAAGTAATATTCAATAAATTCCATGGATTTTCCACTTAACCTCTTAATTTGGTTTAATTTTATTAAGTGAGGTTAATCAATTTTTTTACAATTCTTTGGAAATTGGTTGTCCACTTAATCAAATTCGTCAAAATGTCAATTTACTAGGTTGTAATTTGACTGGAGTATAATTAAAAGAAGGTGTCCATTATGTATGGACAAATACCCCATTTAGAGTATTGTCAACATGAAATAACACATGCACATGTCGTGTGCTTTTGAATTAGAAAAATTTAATGGTTTAGAGCATAAATTATGTTTTCATCATTTTATCTCGAACTGATTTGAGGAAAGTTCATAATCACATAAAATGCATTACCCTATTTTGGGATACATTAGACTAAATTGTTACTTGTATATGACAAGATTGAACCATTTAGTGTGTTTTAGTGATTTTGGCCTAAATTATGCATTTTTATAGAATTTCAAGTAAGATTGACAATTTTAGAATAATGGTGTTAGGAATTGAATGTCTACATTTTGTCCTTATTTGAGAAGGCATGGTGAGACATTTAGGAAAAACAACATCTTTTCAAAGAAAAGAGTTGTCAAGAATAAGTTGGAAATAAATTACCCATGATGCCCCCTCAAGAGGTCATATAAGGATGAAAGGAAGGGATGGACTCTCAAAAAGAGAGAAAGAGAAAGTGAAATTAACCCATGGATGAGATTAAATCCATATTGAGATAATGCTTTCACACATTGATTCTCAATGATCCTAATATAATATAGAATAAAATAGGCCCTAAGATAGGGGGAAGTGGGAAGGATAAAAACCCAAAACATAAGTGACACACTTTAAACACACCCACAAGAGGGTGAAATCTATGCACTTAGAGAATAATCAATCTTGAGACAAGTTGCATACTTTTAAAATTACTAAAATGAGGGAAAAAGATATAGAGATTGGAATTAGATGAAAGATGAGAGAATTACTCCAGAGAAAGGAAATAATAATGTGCCCCAATAGAGAGAATTTTATCAGTTGATAAAGAAATTTTACCCTAGTAGGGATAATTTTGATCATTAATAATCAATTATGCCCTAATATAGTGGATTTGATCGATGATTAGTCTAAACATAATGACCTAGAAGGGAAAATTGGTAAGCATAACTCAAATATATAACCTAATTCATATATTAAATATGAGTGGGCATAAACATAGATGTTATGGTCTAATGAATTAAATAATCCACAAAAAACTAGGCATACGAGGATGCACAAAGTGATGAAAGAGATGATCAAAATAAAGAAGGTGGCCAAGCTAAGCTGAGATATGTCATGTATCCAAGTTCTACCTACATAGTTTTAATGGACCTTAAAACAAATTGGTTTTCCCAAAAGTGGGAGAAAATGTAATAAGGAATGAAGAATATAAGAAAAATAGACCAATGTTTAATTAGAATCATTGTATATGCCAAGATATACATGTCTTACATAGAGTCTGGTGTGAAGCCATTGGTGTATTGAGAGCTGAGCTTTGGAGTTACATTGAATTTTGGACTTGGAATCTAAAAAACTTGGTTCTTACTTTAGTAAATGAAATTATGCACCATAAGTATGAGTAACCTATAATGACATTGGATTTTGATTGTGATGAGCTGGTTCAAATGTGAATATTTATAACTAAGTATAATGATAAAAACTACCAAGACTAGAGTTACAACTATTTACATTTAAATAAAAACAAACAAAAACAAAGATAAAAATAAAACATAAATGTAACCAAAATTAAAATCTAGATATGAACAATCAAGATTTAAGTAGGATCAATAATGTATAAAATCAAAGCAAAAACAACTCAATAAACAACATGAAAACAAGATATGAATAATCAAGATTCATGTGTATTAAGAAGATGTTTTTAGAAAAGAAACAAGAGAATAAGAAAAAATAGTAACACAAAAGATTAGAACAAACCAACAAAAATAAAAACTAAACAACACACATAAATCTTGAAGTAAAAGCAAAATAAATCATCCTAACAATGGATTTGCCCTAGTAGGGTGGAACGAGGATGACTAACTAGACTTAGATAGGACAAATATTTTTGGATTTTGAAATTTTATGAATGTTTTTGGAATTTTTGGGGTATCTTAAGTCATTAGAGATTGACAAGATACCACTCGCAAAATGGTGAGAGAATTAGCTTAGGTTACTTACAAAATGGTAATAGTGTATGGAAAAGGGGGTCTGAGTTGACCTCAACATCAATCAAGCATGACCTACATAGTCCCATTAGGACCTCAAGTCATGATAGATCCACCAACACAAAAGGTGGTCAGACTTGACCAAGTAACAAAATTCTCTCTAATTGAAGCAAATGACAAGGTAAATGATAATAGTAATGACCAAGTGATGTAACAATGCATGATAAAAAGGCATTTTGCCTAATTTACCCATAGGTAATTATAATTAGGAAGAAACATCATAATACTAATTTGTCCAAAGGCAATTATAATCAGTGGTACCAAATGAAATATTAATTTTCCCATAAGCGGTTATAATCAGTAGTATTAGATAAAATGTAAATGAAAGATAAATTGCCAGATCATCTATCATACTACTTTCATAGACTACCAATTAAACACAAAATTCTAAAACTATTGAAACTAGATCAAAATCCCCTCATAGAAAGTGTAGGAAGAACTAAAGGAACCAAGATTAAAAAGGGTTGGGTAGGATGGCTAAAAATAGGCCTTTGGTCAATAGTAAAGGAATGGTATAAGGCATGACATAAATAAAATTATAAGATGACAATTGGATATAATGGCAAGAGGCTTGCCCCTAAGTAATGATTGCTCAAAAAAATCATGGGCTTAGTTTTCTCAAAAAATGGCAAGAGCATTCAAACTTAAAAATTACTCATAAAACAATAAGAACATGGCTAAGATGACTGAGCTAACCTCAATAAAAATTGAGTGCTACCTACATAGTCTTGAAGGACCTCAAGTCAATGTAGTTCAAAAGGAGTCGTAAATGGGGCACAATGATATAATATGCCTAGAATGAAATGGTCTATAGTGGTAATAGGATTTCCCCCAAGAGATGAGGCAAGGGACATGGTAGGGAAAATGACAAATGAAAAATGGTTTTGTTACTCTTGATGATGTGGAGATGCACATCCTAGTCAACATATGAGACAAATAGAATAATCAATCATAAAAATTACTAGACAACACCTCATCTAAATAATTAATCTATTAAGAACCTATTACAGATTTAGACTCCAAAAATGTTGTTGTGATCTTCGTTGGTTGTTGATTTTATTTCCTTCACAAGGTGTCTTCATAGCATCTACAAAGGAAAGAGATGCTAATAGGGATAAATAATGTTAGGCATATGATAAATGATATAAGTTGGTAATAAATAGGTGGATGATAATGAAATGTATAATAATTAGGAAACAAATGAAGATCAGTATTTTCAAGCACACATAATGTTGTTGATTCTAAATTCAACATAATTTTGGTAGTCGTGGGGCTGAAGACTTCTAAATTAGCTATCGATAGGACCACTAGATTTTTATATTATTTGATCTTGAGAGTAGCTACCATATGATTATGTTATATATTGGAAGCTATAATGATTTTATATTTGATAATGTATTTATCAAGTAGTGAAGAGCTATTGTGCTTAGCTATTAGCACCTTGATGAGGTTTTTACCAATTGAGTTATCTTGATTGTCTCGTAGTGCCTTTGAGAAGGTTTCACTAAGGAATGCTGACTTTTGACTTTGATTTTCTTCTAATTCCTCAAATAAAGTTTCACTAGAAGATGTTGAGCTTGAACTTTGATTATCCCTTAGTGCCTTCAAAAAAGTTTTACTAGGAGATTTTTCTTGTTTTGCATGAATGTGGTCTTGGTCCCACTAATATTCTACAATTGATATGTCACCATGGATGAAATTCAACAAAGTGTGATTCTATTGGTCCCAATTGATACTTGTGGGGGATGGAATGTCAATAGAATGTCTATGCTAGGTGGTGATAATGGAATGATTAAAGGAAACACAATCCTCGTATAAGATATTAGGAGAACCTATATTGATGCTTAATTAATCATCCTCAAAAACAATAGAAAGATCATAAATATATATATATATATATATATATATATATATATATATATATATATATATATATATATATAACAACCATGACTATATTCTGATTCTAAAATTGAATTTGAGTCAAGGGAATCTAAATCTAATGTTGAGACTGATTTTAATTCTACTTCTGATGCTAAATTCGATATTGATTCAAAAATAACATCTAACTTCAATGTTGATTCTTCATCTAATGTGGATGTTTCTATAATGACATTTTGTTGAATGCTTAATTTTGGATAAAAAATGGCCTATGATGGCATAATGGGTTTTATAAAAATTGATTCATCTAAAAAGGGTTCAACATATATTGGATCATCTAAGTGAAGCCCCTCAAAGAGAGGTAACCACTAGAGGGGTGACTCGATAAAAACTGGCCTATCAAAGTGAGATGCCTCAACAACTAGAAAAAAATCAAGAGATAACTCAATAAATATTCCCTTGTCAAAGGGGTGAGGCTCATTGAAAACAAGACAATGGTCAAGGTAATGATTTGTCAAAAGGCTATTATAATCATTAAGAAGTGATTCAATAAAGACTGAATCATCAGAGTGAGACTCCTTGATAATAGGCAAAGTATCAAAGGGTGATTCATCATAGGTTAACTCATCATAAATAGGCATTTCAATAATAACATCATGGTCTTAATTTATAAGTGGTTTTAAAATATCAACTTTGAACACATTTGGGTCCTCAAAATATGGTTCTTAAAGAGGTAATGGTTGGCTCTATTATGGTTTGAAGACTGGCACAAAATTTCTAAAGTGGGGAATAGTTGGCACTAGATAAATAATGGTTTGTGGTTCAATAATGGGCTCTCCAAAAATTAGACTATTGAATAAGGGATCAACAAAGACTGGCTCTTCAAATTAACATTCCTTAATAATAGGCTCAATAAATAATAGTGATAGGCCTAAAATGGTAACCTTTGGGAACTACAAAGTTTGGTTAATAGTGCAAGCCAAAGGAGGAGGGCCTAAAATGGTAACCTTAGAGCATTATGGAGCTTGGTTACTCATGAAAATTGAAGGAAGAAAACCTTAAATGGTAACCTTCATGCACTTTAGAGATTGATCACTCATGTAAGCTAAAGTAGGATAGCCTAAAATGGTAACCTTCATGCGATATAGAGCTTTATTGATCACACAGATTGAATGAGGATAAACTTAAATGATAACCTTTGTGTATTATGGATATTGATCACTCATGTAAGCCGAAGGAGGAGGACAGGGTTGGTGGATGAAAATTGGCATGGATTAGATTGGTATTTAATAAATAGGCCCAAAGAGGGTGACATCCTCAAACAATATGGAGTGCTCATGTCTACCATAAAAATTCTCTTCTTCGCAACTAGGGCCATAAGAGACCCCACTACGAGTATACCTTTGCATCATGTTTTTATGATTTTTATCTACATTTGATAAGGTTTGAAATGTGTTTTACAAACATTTAAAAGGTATGTTTTGATTTTTTCAAAAAATTGACAAGGTAAAAAGAGACTAATAAAATAAGTGGCATAGTATCTGTTGCCACAGAAAATTGCACCCTTGGGAGGATGCCGAGCTCCTACCTCCTTCACACAATGATGGAAACTCCCCTCTCACCTATGGGACTGGTGAAGCTAGAGGGGAGAGTCTCTAGGTAAGGGCTAGCTCCCTTTGATGCATCTGATTTGTTCTTGTAAGTGATAACATATATATATATATATATATATATATATTTTCCTACAATCTTTCTCCCTTTTCATCCCCCCCATTATATATATATATATATATATAATGGGGGGGATGAAAAGGGAGAAAGATTGTAGGAAAACAAACTACTCTAAAGGAGGTGATGCACCAAAATGATCCGACCTTCTCACACTCACACTTAAAATCAGACAAACACATACATACACTTCAAGTTGGTAGAAGGACTAGGCTGCAAGAAGCTTGGCAAGGAGGCTTTAATGGAAAATACAAAAAATAGAGCTTCACCAAAGGTGCTGTGAAAGGCACAATGTATAGTAATTTCTTCTATTTCTGCACTTCCAAATACAACTATCCTTATCAGCTGTAGAAATGGTACCTTATAGACACTAGGTATGTTGGTGTTGAACCTGTGGAAACATCAAGAAGCAATGACTAACATAAACTAACACTCAGACATACACAGAGATATATATGTAGGAAAGAGGTAAAAAATGCGTTTATTGATTTAGGTAAAAAATTTGCCAGGACTATGCCTTACAAATATAGAAGATGATTTCTCAAATGACAAGTCTTCATTATATATCAGAAGAAAAGAGGCCCTTTGACACCCTTTTTAACAAGTGACCCATGCACCTTCCAAGCATTGGGATGAGGAAACCGTCTGAATCTAATGCTACATCAGCTCCTATCAGGATTTGAATTTATGAGCTACACCATTTGACTACTCTCCAATGCATTTTAAAGAAAACCAGTTGCATCAACCACTATTGTGCCTCTTTGATGATGGCATGGTAGGCACTGTGTCGACCACTAAAATAACTTCTTGAATTGACACCTTCCTATGTCACTTGGATTACTTCATCTTCTTCTACGTGATGGCCATTCTACTATCAGGATTTGAATTTATGAGCTACACTGTCTGCCTATTCTTTGTTCTCTGGGCTCTTTGTCTTTTTCTGCTCCTTCAGCCCTCAAGAGCGATCTTCTGGCAAGTTGCTACGTTCCTTGGACTCCTTTCATGCTTGGCACTCAAATAGTTCAAAACCAAATGAATATATCACTGTATTAAATTTGATGTTCATGTGGCCATCACCCAATGGCTAGTTCATCTGCTTAAATTTGATGGCTTTTGGGACGTCATCGTCCTCGGCAAAAGTCATCAGATCCTTTTCTATAGCTTTTCTACTTTGCAAGCTTTTATTTCAGGCTTTTTTCCTATAGACAAAAGTCCACAAGAATTGGCCGCTCTTTGTCCTTTTCTTCAAGCTCTTTGAAACTCTCTTTGCCCTCTGCAAGGGCTTCTAGACTTGAACTACCCTTTGCAAGGGCTTTCAGACCTTCAGCTGTGCCCTTTGTCTTTCCTTGGAATGTTTCTTACCCTCCATAAGGGCATTTGAATCTTGAACTGCCCTTTGGCTGTAGGCTACACCCTTGAACCAAGCCATTGAACCAACCTATTGAACCAAAATTGGTTTAACAGCTCAATCGGTTCAACAGTTCAACCACTGCGCACCGAGCCTGTTGAACCAAGCCTTTGAACCGATTCATTGAACCTCCTTGTTGAACCATCTATTAAACTGAAGCATTTAAACCAAAGTGTTAAAATTAAGTGTTGAACCAAATGGTTGAACCAATTTGTTGAACCGGTCCATTGAACTTTGCCAATTGAACTCTGCGTTGAACCAAAGCATTGAACCAAAGTCTTAAATTGAAGCGTTGAACCGGTTCAATGGTTCAATGGTTCAAAGATGCCAACTTTATTTGTGAATTTTTTTAGACAAAAATATGAAGAAGCTTTGTAAAATCTTGCCCTTTTTGACTGGTTCTTCAACTACCAAAAGAAAACCTGTAGAGTCCGTAGAAAACCAAGCTCTATAGAGTCCGTAGAAATAGACCTATAGAGTTCATAGAAATGGACCTTCAAAGTTCATAGAAATTCTACAGAGTTTGTAGAAATCTAAAACCTGCAGAGTCCATAGAAATGAATAGATTCATGCAAAACTAAAAAATGAAAAGGCCTAGAATAGTAGGGACTGAAGGGGACCAATTTTTGGCCTATTGGGCAAAACATGGTCAACAAATTGGTGACTCCTAGGGGAAGCATGCCTGCTATGCTTAGAAGCTAGTTGCCTTAAAAATCCATTAGGCATGGGGTCAGATTATAACTTAAAGATCAATAATATCTTTGATAAATCTAGAACCAATCATGCAGATTCACCTCAAAGGGAAAAGAGAAAACACACACAAGGCTAAGAAAACTACTAACATGTGCAGAAAGCACTTAGGGAAAGTAGGAGAAAAAACAAGGGAAAAAAATACATGATGAAAAGAGACTCAGTGGTAGTGCTTCAGATGTATCCCATTAATTGGGATATACAGTTCTTCACCATCCAACTTGGAGAGTTAGAATGCATTATGCTTCTTGCACTGAGTGATTATGTATGGGCCACTCCTTAGGGAATCAAACTTTGCATGATTTTTAGGCTTAGCTTAGTCTTCATCCCATTTCAAGACAATGTCTCCTTCAGAGAAACCTTTTGATGAATATTTCTTATCGAAGTGTCTCTTCACTTGCCATTGGCTGCTAGTCATGGAAGCTATAGCCTGGTCCCTTGCCTCTTAGAGTTCCATCAACTCACATAATCTAATCTCCATGCTAGTTCCTTCCTCTAATTACAACTGGTGAGTGAGATCCAAGGCTGGCAACTCGAGTGCAATGGGGAGCCTAGCTTCCCTTCCATAGATGAGTGTGTATGGTGAGTTGCCAATTGCCCTCTTCAAGGTGACCCTATCTGCCCACAAGGCTATTTTTAGCTTGGCATGCCAAGTCATCTAATTTTCTTCCATGGTCCTCTTGATGATCTTGATCAAGTTCTTGTTGGTGGACTCAACTAGCCCATTCCCTTGTGGGTAATAATTGGATGAAGTGCTGAGGTATATACCATATTTCAGCACCCATTCACTTATTTTGGTTCCTAGAAAAGCCAATGTATTATCTGAGATTATGGTTGCTAGAACCTCAAACCTCACCACCAAGTCCTCATAAAACTCTAGGACCACACTTTCATTTGCCTCCTTAAGAGCAACAGCGTCCACCCACCTTGTGAAATAGTTCGTGGCAGTTAGGACCCACTTGTGTCCAACACTAGAGGGAGGATTAATCATCCCTATGAAGTCCAGGCCCCACTACATAATGGCTGCTCCACCTGAATAGGCTATAGGGGCATGGCAACCAACCATTGCTTCCCATCAAAAAGTGCACACTTCTTGCACTTTCTTAACCAGGCATGGGTGTCCCTAAAAAGAGTACGCCATAAATAGCCAGCTCTCATTATCCTTTCTACAGTAGCCCTAAGAGTAAAATGACCACTTGTTGGCCCATCATGGAACTCAGACAACACCTTGTCAACCTGATTTGAGTCTATGCATCTTAGAAAGACCCCTGAGAGATCCTTCCTAAACAATACTCCATCAACCAAGACATAAGGGAGAGACTAGAGCCTGAAGTACCTTCTTTTGGTGCTATCAAAACCCTACGGGCACTCACCAATGAGAAGAAAATACCTCAGGTCCAATGTTCAATTCCTTCATGACAGCTAGTTCTTCTATCATAGCTACATCATGAATTAGTAAGCTATCTTCCCTTTTTTGTTTGAAGTCTATAGCAAGGTGTTCATACAAGCCTCTTCCCCTCACCAGCTTGGTGATCTTGATGTCTACATCATACTTCATCACCTTGGTGATCCATCCCACTCTCTTTTCATTTAGGTCTTAGTTGGTCAAGAAATCCTTGACACCAGGATGTGGAACCATGAGGTGAATCCTGCTATTGGACAACATATGCCTAAATTTCTTCAGGCTTCATACTACTACTAGGACTTGCTTCTCTACATACATGTATCTGACTTCAAAATCCTCTAACACCTAGCTAAAAAATGCAAGTGGTTGCTCGAGGTCATCACCATTTGCTTGGGTAAGCATGGCAAAGATTACCTCTTCATTGCCAAAAGTGTAGAGGTTGAAGTCTTTATTGAAGTCAGGGTTGATCAAAGTAGGAGCCTAGGTTATAGCCTGCTTGATGGCTTTAAAGTCGTCCTTCCTTTGTGTTGTCCACTTGAACTCCTCACCCTTCCTTAGCATAGAGGTCAGTGGCTTGACTATCTCTGCAAAATTTAGAATAAATCTCTGAGTGAAATTTATCCTACCAAAGAAGCTCCACAGGCCTTTCTTATGCTTAGTTAGGGATATCTCTAGGATAAAAAAACTCTCTCAGGGTCAATGGATAAGCCCTCCTTAAACACAATGTGGCCAAGGAGTTTCCCCTTGTGAATAGAAAACACACATTTCTTCAGGTTAAGAGAGATGCCAAACTCCCTACACCTTTCAAAGATCTACCTGAGGTGTTTCATGTGTTGGCTCACTTCCTTGGAGAATACTGTCACATCATCAAGGTATACTAGCACATTATTGTTTATCAAGCCTCAAAAAGCCATGTCCATGGCTTGCTAGAAGGTAGCACCGGCATTAGATAGCCTGCATGGAATCTTCTTGTAGGCAAATGTTCCCCATTTAGTAGTGAAGGCTATTTTGTGCTGGTCACAGCCTTACACCAAAATCTAATTATATCCTGAATATCCATCTAGGAGGGAGAAACACTTGCTGCCTATTACTTTCTAAAGGATCCACTCCATGCTTGGGAGAGGGTAATGGTGTTTCAAAGAGACTTTATTAAGGTCTCTAAAATCAACACATAGCCTGATCTCCCCACTCTTCTTTTAGACAGGAACAAGATTAGCCAGCCAAGAGGAATTTTTGATTGGAAATATAATCTCAGGCTCAATCAATTTGGCCAATTCCTTCTACATGAGAGGCTCAATCCTCGGGTTGATAGGTCTCTACTTCTACATGATTGGCCTGGTGCCTTCTTCTAATATGATGGCATGCTAGGTGAGTCTTGGGTCAAAACCCTTCAAATCACTATAATCCCAAGTGAAAACATCAACAAACTCCTGACACAACAAAATGAAAGTCCACCTTTCTTGAACTATGCAGACTTATCCAAGTGCAAGCAACTTATCCTTGAAGATCTTGACCTTCTCATTATTATCCTCCTTAGTTGTGATGCATGCCTTATCACTTCTCAATTGGTCATCTCCATTGAAGATACTCTCAAGAGTGACCAAACCTTTAGGGAGCTTATTGTTCTTCAATTGAACAATCTGGTTGCCATATTGCTGTTACAGCTTTCCCTAGTTCTTTATTGTGAACTCAACTTCTTCCTACAAGAAGAATGCTATTTGCTGGTCATTGTTAAAGACCTACTAGTTTGTAATGTTATCAGGGATAGAGGGTCAAACTATCACCTTCAAGTAGCGTGAACCGCAGTCTTGACTTATCTCCCTAGAAATGTCGAACTGAGCACCAATTGCTGCTAACCTATCTACTTGTTTATTCTACTCTCTAGGAATGGAGGTGATATTGAAAGCGAAGAAATCTTCCACCAAGTCCTAGACCCTATGCTTGTAGGACTTTAGCAAAGAATTTTTTGTCAGATTCTAGCCTTTCACTTGATTTACAATTAACTCACTGTCTCCCAAAACTTGTAACTCCTTAATCCCTCTTTTCCTTGCCCATTCTAGACCATGGATAAGATACTCATATTCTACAACATTACTTGTGTAAGAAAATTGGAAATGGAAAGATGAAAAGTATCTCTCATTTGAAGGGGAGACTAACATCGCTCCACCACCAGCTCCCAACCTACTTTTGAAACCATCAAAGTACAACTGTCATAGACCTAGGTCCTCTTACCTTGCCTTCATTATATTTGGTATGAAGGTACCCTCTTCATTTATGTAGTAGACTCCAAGGTCTGCCTCCTCTATGAACTTGTAAGGGTCATGCTCAAAGTTATCACTTCCCCACTCATCCAAGAGTAGGTCTGCAACTCCTTCAAGAGTAGAGGATGGAGATTGGTCTATTTGGGACTCTTCTTGGTTGATAATGGTGTAGCTGACGTTCACTACCTTGAGTGAATATGGTTCTAGATGGTCCTTGTGGAGTGGCTCAGATTCAATCTTTACCTTGGTCCCATACTTGGTTCTAAAAACTAGATATGACCAATTCACTGCTAGATAGCCACCTATCTTGGATGTGAAGTCCCTAGATAAGCAAATTGTGAAATAAGGAGGAACATCTGCCACTACTATATCATGGGGAGCTGAGAAAGTTGGGCAAGCATGTAATGTCAAGCTTAAACCCTTCATTATCCCAACTATTTTTGTAGGTGTCCCATCCAGCTACATGACTCCCTTATTCATCTCTTCATATTTCAGTCCCATCTTGTCAGCTATGCACTTGGGCATTACTAAGGTACTAGCCCCACTATTGATGATGCAGTTGTGCACCAAGAAATACCCTATAACCAAGGACACATAGAAAGGGGGAATTTTCTTTTCTTTCTTGACCTAACTTGAAGTGGAAGGTTGTCCATTCATCATCAAGACATTATCGGTGCTCGCTGGGATAGCTTGTCGATCCAGCTCATGCAATTCCCTTTGTAGCATGTCCTTTTGTCCTAGTAGAGACAATAGATCTCATAAGGAGATGTTCATATGCAACTTCTTCATTTGGTCCACCACATTGACCTAAGGACTGCCTCCCTTCAAGCTTTCTTTGGGGCTAACTCCAACCTTAGGTGTAGGCTGAGGGGCTGAAGGTACAAATGGCAGTCTAAAGTTTGGGACCTTTTGATTTGAGTGTGATGGAGAAGGTGCTGCTACCATTTGGTAGTAGCTTGGGCTTCTCCCATTGCTCTCCTCTTGAATCTTGTATTGGCTACAACACAGTCAGCCTAATTGTCTGTAGCACCCACATAATTAATTGCATAGAACTCACCTTCTAGGTGGTTTATAAGAGTAGAGTCAGGTTGACTCTGACTGTTGCTTGTGCTGGGTTACATTAGAGCCTTGAAGACCTGGGGGTGAGTGACTACCTGATTATCTGCATTTGGGTAATAACCCATCATCTCATTTGTATAAATAGCTTGTTCCTAACTATATCCCATGGTCGAACAACTTGGCTGTTCTTATACCAGATTGTTTTGAATAGGCACCATGACTTTAGATGATGAAGGGGGGCCTGGGTTGTAGCCTTGAATTGGTCTGGTCTAAGTAAGCTGACCCTGTTCTTGATTGTATTTTTAGAAAGAGGGTTTAGGGGCTTGACCATAATGTTGGTATCCCTGATTGGGTCTATTGCTTTGAGCTTGTTGCCTTTTAAGAGCTACAAGTTCATTTGACATGCTCTACAATAGTCTCTTAACTTCATGAAGCTCACTGGATGGAGCAACAGTTGGTTTCTCTATGCTAGGTAGAGGAGATAATGTGGGAGCAATGGCCTAAATTAGAGGTAGCATTTTTTGGAAAAGTGGCATATGGGGTCTAGGGGCTATTTTCTCAGCTTGTACTAAGCAATTTTTAGCTGCTATGGCTATGTCATAGGTAGTAGGCAGCACATGCCCTCCCATGGATTGTTGTTAGGGTGTGGAGCTAAAAGTTTCACCAAGGAGCAGACTTAAACAGGTTCGGGTCTACACAGACACCGGCGTCGGTCAGGAGCGACCGACGTCGGTCAATTGCAGTTACAGAGGTGCCGACGTCGGCAGTAGGGTCGGCCGGCGACGGCCACAGGCGAACAGGCAGGAATCGACATCGGTTACCTGCGTGTCTAGAAAGCTATTTCTGTGGACAGAAGCGAGTGTTTGCATGATAAGTTTGAGTTGTGGACTCAAGCTTGTGTCTCTATTATTAACATTACTATTTTTAGAGCCCTTGTTGAAGAGGCTTAACTATTTTTTGTAAGAGCATGCTCAAGTTTCCTATTTCTATATGTAGGAAAGATCTTCTTAGCTTAGAATGGTAGAAGAGAGAAGAACTATAAAAGTAGAACATTGTGAATGTTTGAAGGACAGTACTGAGTTGCATCAATTCACGTTGTTGGATTTGATTGTACTTGAGAGAGAGCTCTTGAGGAATAGAGATCTAGTGAGAGATCTCGTGTGCATTTGAGAGAGGTGTGGAAGAACGAAGTTTCTTCAATTGTATTTCTATTGTAAAGATTTTTAATACAAGTTTTCAGGGTGTTTTCTTGTATATCTTGTTTTGTGTTATTTATCATTTTAGTTACTTATCTATCTGATTTATTTCCATGTTTATTGCTTGCACAATTGTAATCTATTGTTGGTTTGATCCCCCAATAAGTGGTATCAGAGCCTTGGTTACAGGTTCAGAGCTTGATAATTGGTATCAAAGTTTAAGTTCACTAACAGGTGGTTCAGATCTGTATAGTGTGTTTGGATTACAGGTTGCTCACAGGAGTTTTCTGCAGGGATTTCTGTTTGAGTGGGAGAAGCAATGGCAGAAGAAAGTAAGTTGAGAATGGAAAAGTTTAATGGCAAGAACTATCAACAATGGAGAATGCAGATATAGGACTATCTGTATCAGAAGGATCTCTACTTACCGTTAGGTGGGATAGCAAAGAAGTCCAAGGACATGGAGGATGAAGAATGGGAAGTTCTTGACAGAAAGGCTCTAGGGTCTATGAGACTGAGTCTGGCCTCCACTGTGATATCTAATTTGTCACAGGCAAAAACAATGGTAGAGTTGATGACTACGTTAGCAAATATGTATGAAAAACCCTCAGCTTCAAATAAGGTATATCTTATGAAGCAGTTATTTAATTTGCATATGAATGAAGGTGGATCTGTTTCTACTCATCTGAATGATTTCAATGGTATTGTAAATCAATTAAGCTCAGTAAATATAGTGTTTGATGATGAGATAAAAGCTCTTTTAATATTATGTTCTTTGCCTGAAAGCTGGCATGGCTTAGTAATGGCAGTAAGTAATACTGCATCTGCATCAAATATTTTGAAAGTAGAGGATGTTGTTAGTGTTATCTTGAATGAGGAAATACGCAGGAAAAGCACAAAAGAGGCATCTGGGAATGCTTTAAGTTTTGAGAGCAGGGGAAGGAAAAAAGAGAAGAGCAAGAAAGGCAGAGCAAGATCCAAGTCTAAGGGGAAAGGCAGATCTAAATCCAGAAATGGTAGGAAGCCACAATGCTGGAATTGTGGAAAGATGGGGCACATAAGCAGAGATTGTTGGTCAAAGCCCAAGGAAGACAACCAACACGAAGGAAAGGAAGAAGCCAAGATTGCAGGTATTGCACAGGATGCTTTAATTTTCTCTCTGCATAATAATATAGAGTCTTGGGTATTAGATTCTGGTGCATCTTTCCATGCTACTCCTAACAGAGAATATTTCAGTGACTATATCCATGGAGATTTTGGAATAGTGTACTTAGGGGATGATGAGCCTTGTAAGATTACTGGCAAAGGTAAAGTGCAGCTGAAGATGCAGAATGGCAACACATGGGTGTTGAGAGAAGTGATGCATGTTGCTAGTTTGAAGAGAAATTTGATTTCTGCAGGTAAGCTAGGTGATGAGGGTTGTACAGTAACTCTCACAGCAGATTCTTGGAAAGTGACCAAGGGTGCACTTGTTATGGCCAGAGGTAAGAGAGAAGGTACTCTCTATTTGTGTAATTGTGTTATTAACAAATCTCCTTCAGTTTTATCTACTTCAAATGTGGATGCTAAATTGTGGCACTCAAGGCTTGGCCACATGAGTGAGAAGGGGATGCCAATTCTTAAGTCTAAAGGTATGCTTTCAGATTTGAAAAGTATGGATCTAGAATTTTGTGAGCATTGTGTATTTGGAAAATAGAAAAGGGTTAGTTTTCTCAAGACTGGGTCTACTAAGAAAAGGCAGAAGTTGCAGCTTGTTCACACAGATGTGTGGGGACTGGCTCAGGTAGCCTCTATTGGCGGATCACGGTACTATGTTACATTCATAGATGACGCCACAAGAAAGGTATGGATCTACTATATTAAAAAGAAATCTGATGTTTTTGAGACTTTTAAGATTTGGAAAGCTATGGCTGAGAATGAAACAGGCAGAAGATTAAAGTGCTTGAGATCTGATAATGGCGGTGAGTTCTGCAGTCTTAAGTTTAACTGGTATTGTTACACTCACAGAATCCAAAGGCAAAGGACGGTTCCAAGGACACCTCAGCAGAATGGTATTGCTGAAAGGATGAACAGAACTATCATGGAGCGTGCAAGATGTATGAGATTGCATGCAGGGTTGCCCTTAGAGTTTTGGACAGAAGCAGTTGAGACCGCAGTGTACCTGATTAACAGAGGACCCTCTACAGCTCTGGATGGTGGAATTCCAGAAGAGGCATGGACAGGTAAAAAGGTAGATCTCTCATATCTCAAAGTTTTTGGTTGTGAAGCCTTTGTGCACATAGATAAGGAAAATAGAAAGAAGCTTGATGCTAAGTTTATGAGGTGCACGTTTATTGGCTATGGCTCAGATGATTTTGGTTTTAGATTTTGGAATCTAGGAACTAACAAGGTAATCAGGAGTCGTGATGTTGTTTTCAATGAAAGAGTGATGTACAATGATCAGATAAGGAAGCTAGATCAATCTAGGCAGAGCAATAATGAATTGGACGAAGTTATGGTCCAAAATGAGCTCGCGGGAAAAAGAAATAATCACTTACAGGAAAACACAGAGACCGACATCGGCGGGTTAGGAACCGGCGTCAGCAGTATAAAAACTGACATCGGTCGTACAGAGACCGACGTCAGCAGACTAGGCACCGAGGTCGGTCAGGCAGAACTGATGTTGGCTAGTGACAGGTCTACAGGTGGCCGAGGTCGGTCACTGTCAGAAAATTTGGGTGGACAGATTGTTGAGAACGAGTCCAAGTCACCCATCAGGAGGTCTGAAAGGGTAAGTAAGCCTCCAATTAGATATTCTCCTTCCTTATATTATTTATTGCTAACCGATGGTGGAGAACCAGAGAGTTTTGAAGAAGCATTACAGGTGGAGTCCAGGAGTAAGTGGGAGCGTGGCATGGTTGAGGAGATGGAGTCCTTAAGAGAGAACCAAACATGGGATTTGGTTGAATTGCCAGCTGGTAAGAGAACACTGAAGAACAGATGGACCTACAGGTTGAAGGAATATGAGGATGGACAGATGAGATATAAGGCCAGATTGGTAGTAAAAGGATTTGCACAAAAGCCAGGTATTGACTTTGGTGAGATTTTTTCTCCTGTTGTTAAGATGACTTCAATAAGGGTTGTATTATCTTTGGTTGCTTTTGAGGATTTGCATCTTGAGCAGCTAGATGTTAAGACAACATTTCTTCATGGAGATTTGGATGAGGAAATATACATGGAACAGCCAGAAGGTTTTGAGGTCAAGGGTAAGGAGAAGTTTGTGTGCAGGTTAAAGAAAAGCTTGTATGGCCTCAAGCAAGCTCTTAGGCAATGGTACTTAAAATTTGATAGGTTTATGACTGAGCATGGCTACAGTAGGTGTCAATCAGACCATTGTGTGTATTTTAAGAGATTTGATAATGGTAGATATATTATTCTATTGTTGTATGTAGATGACATGCTGGTTGCAGGGTCTCACATGCAAGATATCTCAGAGCTTAAGGTAAAGTTAGCTCAAACATTTGCTATGAAGGATTTGGGAGCAGCTAAGAAAATCCTTGGCATGAGCATTAAGAGAGACAGGAAAAATCACAGGTTGATATTATCTCAAGAAGATTATGTGAACAAGGTGTTGGAACGGTTTAATATGCAGGATGCAAAACCGGTAAGTACACCTATGGCTGGACATTTTAAGTTGAGTAAAGAACAATGTCCTAATTCACATGAAGAGGTAGAGTACATGAGTAAGGTTCCATATTCTTCCGCAGTAAGAAGTTTGATGTATGCAATGGTGTGTACTAGACCTGATATTGCCCAAGTAGTGGGAGTTGTAAGTATATGGCCAATCCAGGTAAGGAACATTGGAAAGCAGTTCAATGGATCCTTAGATATCTGAGAGGAACCAGCAGTAGGCACTTATGCTATGGAGGTTTAGATACTTCTCTACATGGTTATGTAGATTTAGATATGGCAGGTGATTTGGATGGCAGGAGGAGCACCACAGGTTATGTTTTTACTGTAGGTGGAATGGCAGTTAGCTGGATATCTAAGTTGCAGAAGGTTGTTGCCTTGTCAACTACAGAAGCAGAGTATATTGTAGCCACAGAAGCTAGCAAGGAGATGATATGGATGACACGGTTCATGGATGAGCTTGGTAGGGAGCATGAGAGTTGTAGATTGTATAGTGACAGTCAGAGTGTAATCCATTTGGCCAAGAATTTGGCCTTTCATTCTAGAACAAAACATATACAGCTAAGGTACCACTTCATACGGCAGGTATTGGAAGATGGTGAGTTGAAGCTGGAGAAGATCCATACAGACAAGAATCCTGCTGATATGCTAACCAAGCCGGTTACTAAGGAGAAGTTGAATCTTCATTCAACTTTTATTGGTCTTCATGATTGAGTTGAAGATGGAAGAGCTAGAAGATGTTGCTGTACAGGTACTGGTGCAGCTAGTTTATCTCCAAGTGGGAGATTGTTAGGGTGTGGAGCTAAAAGCTTCACCAAGGAGCAGACTTAAACAGGTTCAGGTCTACATAGACGCTGGCGTCGGTTAGGAGCGATCGACGTCGGTCAGTTGCAGTTACAGAGGTGCCGACATTGGCAGTAGGGTCGGCCGGCGATGGTCACAGGCGAACAGGCAGGAACCGACGTCAGTTACCTGCGTGTCCAGAAAGCTATTTTCGTGGACAGAAGCGAGTGTTTGCATGATAAGTTTGAGTTGTGGACTCAAGCTTGCATCTCTATTATTAGCATTACTATTTTTAGAGCCCTTGTTAAAGAGGCTTAACTGTTTGTTGTAAGAGCATGCTCAAGTTTCCTATTTGTATATGTAGGAAAGATCTTCTTAGCTTAGAATGGTAGAAGAGAGAAGAACTGTAAAAGTAGAACATTGTGAATGTTTGAAGGACAGTACTGAGTTGCATCAATCCAGGTTGTTGGATTTGATTGTACTTGAGAGAGAGCTCTTGAGGAATAGAGATCTAGTGAGAGATCTCGTGTGCATCTGAGAGAGGTGTGGAAGAACGAAGTTTCTTCAATTGTATTCCTATTGTAAAGAGTTTTAATACAAGTTTTCAGGGTGTTTTCTTGTATATCTTGTTCTGTGCTATTTATCATTTCAGTTACTTATCTATCTGATTTATTTCCGCGTTTATTGCTTGCACAATTGTAATCTATTATTGGTTTGATCCCCCAACAATTGTATCATAATAGTAATATCACTATTTAGTGTTCTTAAATAATACAAGAAAGCATAGCTAGCAGTCAGTCTTACCAAAATGGGGATTCTATCCTATGTCTTCTAAAACTACATGTTGAAGTCCTATATATATTCGTGTGGGGCTCTTTTCATGGTCATCAGCTGCTCAACAAGCGAGAGGTGGTCACTCTTTTCTCCAAAATGGTCAGTCAATTGAGTACCTAATTCATTCCAAGAATGGATTAAATTTATAGGCAAAGTCTCGTACCAGTCAAGAGCTTTGCCCTTGAGAGACAATTGCAACAATCTGATTGTGATATTTTCTTCTGTGACATTGTGAATATTACAGAGGTTAGCAATATTTCTAATGTGCTCAATGACTATAATGGGTCCCTCTCCATTGAAAGAAGGCACATTTTTGAGGGCTGCTCCTAGGATTGGGTCATAATGTGGGAGATTCAAGGGGCTCCCACCATGAAAAGCTGCAAAGGGTAATGCCATAGCTTGATGGGATGTAACTGCAGCTTTGCTGCGTATGTATTCCTTACAATAGGTCTGGGAGGGTGGTTTGCTAAATAAGGATGGGTCTTCTCAAACCTCAATATTTTTGTTGAGTTTAAAGGAAATTCAACAAATTCGAAAGGGATGCCCTTAGAAGTAGATCGTGTGGTGACTTTAGGCATAAGAAGTCAGACTAGTCTTTGATTAGGAAATGAAGTTCTTACTAGCGGAGTCACCAGATGCTATAAATACTTAATTTTCTGTAATAAGACCAACATCAATCCTAAAACCTTACCAAGTTGTAAAACTTGGTCCCATTAGGCATGCCAAAACTGTTGAAGCAGAAGATTGCACCCTTGGCAGGAGGCTAAGCTCCTGCCTCCTTCACGCAATGATGGAAACTTCCCTCTCACCTGTGGGACTAGCGAAGCTAGAGGGGAGAGTTTCTAGGTAAGGGATAGCTCCGTTTGATGCATCTAATTTGTTCCAATAAGTGCTAACACACACACACACACACACACACACACACACACACACACACACACACATAATGGGGGGGATGAAAAGGGAGAAAGATTGCAGGAAAACAAACTACTCTAAATGAGGTGATGCACCAAAATGATCTGACCTTCTCACACTCACACTTAAAATCAGACAAACACATACATACACTTCAAGCTGGTAGAAGGACTAGGCTGCAAGAAGCTTGGTAGGGAGGCTTTAATGGAAAATACAGAAAATAGAGATTCACCAAAGGTGCTGTGAAAGGCACACTGTATAGTAATTTCTTCTATTTTTGCACTTCCAAATACAACTCTCCTTGTTAGCTATAGAAATGGCACCTTATAGACACCAAGTATGTTGGTGTTGAACCTGTGGAAGCATCAAGAAGCAATGACTAACACAAACTAACACTCAGACATACATAGAGATATCTAACTAGGATAGAGGTAAAAAATGCATTTATTGATTCAGGTAAAAAATTTTCCAGGGCTACGCCTCACAAATGTGGAAGATGATTTCTCAAATGATAAGTCTTCATTATATATCAAAAGAAAAGAGGCCCTTTGGCACCCTTTTTAACAAGTGACCCATTCACCTTCTGAGAATTGGGATGAGGAAACCATTTGAATCTAACATTGCATTAGCTCCTATTAGGATTTGAATTTATGAGCTGCACCGTTTGACTGCTCTCCAATGTATTTTGAATAAAACCAGTCACGTCAACCACTATTGTGCCTCTTTGATGATGGCATGGTAGGCACTGTGTCAATCACTAAAATAACTTCTTGAATTGACACCTTCCTACATCACTTGGATCACTTCATCTACTTCTATGTGATGGCCATTTTGCTGTCAGGATTTGAATTTATAAGCTACACCGTTTGCCTATTCTTTGTTCTCTGGGTTCTTTGTCCTTTTTTGCTCCTTCAGCCCTTAGGGGTGATCTTTTGGGACATCACTATGTTCCTTGGACTCCTTTCATGCTTGGCACTCAAATAGTTCAAAACCAAATGAATATTTCACTGTATTAAATTTAACATTCACGCGGCTGTCACCCAACGACTAGTTCATCTGCTTAAATTTGATGGCTTTCAGGATGTCACCATCCTCGACAAAAGTCATTAGATCCTTTTTTGTGACTTTTCTACTTCATAGGCTTTTGTTTCAGGATTTTTTCTCATGGACAAAAGTCTGTAGGAATTGACCACTCTTTGTCCTTTTCTTTGGGCTCTTTGAAACTCTCTCTACCCTCTACAAGGGCTTCTAGACTTGAACTACCGTCCGCAAGGGCTTCCAAACCTTCAAGTGTGCCCTTTATCTTTCCTTGGAATGTTTCTTTCCCTTTGCAAGGGCATTTAAACCTTGAACTACCCTTTAGATGTAGGGTACACCCTTGAACCAAGCTGTTGAACCAACCCATTAAACCAAAATTGGTTCAATGGTTGAATCGGTTCAACAGTTCAACCACTACGCACTGAACCCGTTGAACCAAGCCTTTGAACCAATTCATTGAACGTCCTTTTTGAACCATCTATTAAACTAAAGTGTTTGAACCAAAGCATTGAACTTAAGTGTTGAACCAAATGGTTGAACCAGTTTGTTGAACCAGTCCGTTGAACTTTGACGATTGAACTCTATGTTAAACCAAAGCGTTGAACCAAAGTCTTAAACTGAAGTGTTGAACTGGTTCAATGGTTTAAAGATGCCAACTTTCTTTGTGAATTTCTTCAGAAAAAAATCCAAAGAAACTTTGTAAAATCTTGCCCTTTTTGACTGGTTCTTCAACTGCTGAAAGAAAACCTGCAGAGTCTGTAGAAAACCAAGCTCTGCAGAGTCCATAGAAATAGACCTACAGAGTCTATAGAAATGGACCTATAGAGTTCATATAAATTATGTAGAGTCCATATAAATCTAAAACCTATAGAGTCCATAGATTTATACTTGCAGAGTCTGTAGAAATGAACAGATTCATGCAAAACTAAAAAATGAAAAGGCCTAGAACAATAGGGACAGAAGGGGACTGATTTTTGGCCTGTTGGGAAAAAAATGGTCAACATTGCCACATAATTAAAAGAAATGGTTATGAAATTACTCAACTTTGGTGGGTTAAAATAATCAAATTAGAAGAGGGTATGATAAATTTAAAACCTAAAGTGCAAGAAATATAACAAACTTAGGTCAAAAATATGTCGATACCTTAAAAATATAGGTACAAATTGGATGAGTTGTGACTATAAAATTAGAAGAGTCTATTTTTTATGAGGAAGGCAATAATGTAAATTAAGAAACTTAAGATGTGAAAACACACAAGAACTCCTAAGTGTAAAACTAAAACCAAATGGGAAACACAATGCCACGATATAGTAATAAGAAGTAGAATTGTTTAAGAACTTAGAGCATGAATGAACTCAATATAACCTAAGTTCACAATGATAAGAAAGGATGATGAGTCTATATAACAACCTTCAACCCAAACGGAAAATTGTACCCAAGTTAACTCAAACCAAGTGCAAATAGAAAATTGATTAACACATTGGCATAGAATTTAAAAGGTGAGATTCCAAATTTGAATTAAAAATGAAGGACTTAGATATTTTTTCAAAATAGTTTAGACTCAAATGGGTAGCATAACAATGCTGTTTAAGAAAGGCAAACACAATGTTTCAAATGATGATTTGAAAAATGCAAAAGTTTATTTTCATTTGGTTAGCATAATGCCTCCTTATTCAAATAAAATGGTGGGTGAAAAAGGTGTTTGGTTTTGATGTGTTTTGATTTTCAAACAAGTTTTAACTTAATAAAACAAAGCAAGTAAAGGATAAAATGAAAAAATACAACTAAATATAACGTCTAAAGTTCTAAAAATGACAAGGTTACATCATGCCATTGAATTTTATCTATATACATGCTCTTAGGAGGATTTTAAGTGTTAATCCAAAAATAAAAACACATGAAGAGGTAGGATTTATACACCCTCTTCTCCTAAGAGATTGTATAGAGACATAGAACTTTGGGCTGCTCATCCTACATCAACAATATATCTTTCGCATGTGGGGTTGTTCTAAAACTATACATTTTTTTCATCTAGATGGTCTCAAGTGTGGTTAACAATAGAGATACCTCAAATTAATTGAGTTCATATTAGCTAACTTAATATGCACATGTCTCTTCTTTTGCATAGCGATTCCATCAGTGTACTTAGTGGAATCCCTTGGTTAGCTAGACTTGACTCGAGTTTTCATTATGATTAGAGAGGCTAGTCACTTGACCCCTAGAAATCATAATGTATGTGCCCTAATTTATATACCCCACCATGGTTTAGGGTTCATATGATGCTAGGAGATGAAACCCTAGGTCAATGCACCCATAGATAACTCATGAGGAGGCTATTAACTCCTAATCACAAGCCAAGTTTCATAAACTACATGATAAAGTGAAAAGACTTTAAGGTCATGTTTAGATCATTCAGACCATATATATTTGAGGAGAGCCATAATGATGTTCTTTTCAACCCTTTAGACCAAGTCGCAAAGTGAAAATAAGGAATGCTTTTGGTCACCTGAGTTCTCTAAAAAGAATGGGGGGAGAACATACACGCATCCTTCATTTTATGAAAAACAAACAAGTATAAATGATCTAACATAGAAAAAAAATTGTGAATGTTTATTTTAATGCAACAAAGTGAAGTGTTGATGAAGTTTTTTTTCCCCTTGGCCTTAGTTGAAAACTTGTAAAAAACTTTCACAAAATAAACTAAGCACAAAACATCTAAATTCATTTTTAGCACCAAATGAAAGTATTCAAGACTTAACCATTTTAAAATTTGGCACTTTTCCAACGTGTGTCCTACAATTTTTAGAGGGTTTATGTCTACCTTGAAGCCCAAAAGAAAATTAGAAAACAAGATTTGAAATTCAAGTTCTTAGGTCTATGTTTTTTTTGACACAAAGACTAACATCGGTCCATGCAGGGATCAATGTCAGTTACAAGAAAACTGATGCTGATTATAATAAAATAGATGTTGATTGACTTAAATAGATGCTCGTTACCTATAAAAATCTAGGAAACACACAATGTTTTCAAAATTGACTTTTTAGTGGAACAAGCATAAAAATAAAATAGTTCTTTGGATTATGCAAGAAAATAACTAGACAGAGATTATGCAAGTTCACAAAACTCATAACAACAACTAGAAACTTCAAGAAAAACCCAAAAATATTCCTTTCTACCATGTTATACCCTTCACATAAGGGCCAATTCTGGTTAAGATAGGACCGATGTCAGTTAGAGTAAACTGATGCTAGTTACTGTGTAAATTATGTGTCTTTAAAAGAAAAAAACACAAAAAAATAAAGACAACTTGATTTTTAGAGAATTTTAAGCATGTTTTAGAAAATATAAGAGTTCCAAATTATTCTCCTTGTTTTTATGGGGTATGTGGTCCCACCGGGTATGTCAAGATGTAGATATGGAATCTAAAGTGAGTTAGATCATGCGTTAGTGAAAAAAAATTAAATAAACATAAAGAACATAACACACAAAGCCAACTCCCTCAATGGGGTTTTGAAAATGAAAATTAAGAGATATTAAAAAAAGGAATACACCAACAAACCTTCCCAAGAGCATCCCTCTTCTAAATGTGGCTCAAGATGTGATTTTCCCCTTGATTTGGTACTCCAAGTCTTTAACAATGATTAGTCGCTTGATCCTCCATCATCTTTCAATGAAATAATGAACTAGGCTCATGAAATTAATTAATGTTATGCGAATTGTGAAGCTATCCTATTACAAATTAAGCATAATAATACTACACAAAGATGGCTTGTGAAGATAATTCTACATAATAAGTTTACACCAAAAGAGATTAAAAAAATGAGCGAGGACCCTTGTCTTTATAGGTTTTTAGAAATGATCAGAATCAACCATGACCATACATCTTGAGATTAAGATGTGTGGCCATGAATCAATTCAATTTTGGAGGCTCAATCCATAAATATCCACTTTAATATTTGGAAGAAAGGGGAATTAATGAGGCATGGGAGGGCTTAAACTAGATATTTGTTCAATTTATTGCTTATGGATGCAAATCCACAATTAATAAATCTTTAATAACTTCCATGGATTTTACACTTAAGCTTTTGATTTGGTTTAATTTGCTTAAGTGAGGTTAATAATTTTTTTTTTACAATTATTTAGAAATGGGTGTCCATTTAATCAAACTGGTCAAAATGTCAATTTACTAAGTCATAATTTGAATAGAGTATAATTATAAGAAGATTTAGTTGCATACAAACCAATACCCCATTTATAACATTGTCAACATGAAATAACAAATGCACATGTCATGTGCTTCTGAATTAGAATAATTCAATGGTTCAAAGTGTCAAATTGCATTTTAATCATTTTAACTCAAAATGATTTGAAGACAGTTAATAATCACATAAAATGTATTGCCCTATTCAGGGATACATTAGCCTAAATTGGAACTTATATATGACAAGCTTAAACCATTTATCACATTTTAGTGATTTTGGCCCAAATTGTGTGTTATTGCAGAATTTTGAGTAAGATTGACAATTTTAGCACAATGGTGTTAGGAATTGGATATCTACAACTAGAACCCTTCTTCTTAGATTGGAGATCAACTTGAAACTATTGATTCTAGTGCTAGATATGTTAGATCTCCTTGAGCAAGTGTGCGTTCTCTTTCATAGACTTTGAAAGAGACAATCACATTTGGGATTTTTTGCCTTCTTTCTCACTTTTACCATGACTAAAACAAATAAAGAAAGGAGAATATTTATGAATAACTATTCATTGGCTTAGTATAGACAACTAAAGACATGAATGTTTAATAAAATCTAGTTTGATATTACTAATTTGGGGCCTAGGAAGAGACCCAATATAAAATATACTTAAAAGTATTTAAGGAAATTATATGCATAAGTGTTGACAATGTTAAAATTATTTAAATATAGTTGTAGATTTTAGAACATGTGATATAATATAATAAATAGATGCTAATAAAACCATTACACATTCAACACATGAGATTGGTATAATGGTACCACTTATATTAAATAGAGATAATAAGATATATTACATATGCATATAATGCACAATAGGAAAGAAATACAAGTTCATATAATTAGAGATTGATAAGCATCCTAATTAAGTTGTCTAGAATGTGGTCTCATTAGAAAAGACAAGGAAAGTAGGTTCCTATGATTAGAGAGGTATGAAAAGACCAACTAATTTACCTAGTCTAAGAAGGGATAATTTGATATGAGATGATTAAGGCATGTAAGTATTCAATATTTTATAGACATGGCTGATTAGGAAAGAGGATAATGTTCACTCGATAATGTGATTTCTCATGAGCTTGATTGTTTGTGAACCTAATTATATCTTTGTTTGGTGTATTACTGTATATGTCATTATAAAGGAGTAGTTACAATAGATATTTTAAAAAGGAGATAGTTACAAGAATGGTTTATATTTTTCTTGAGTGATGGTCCAAATTCATTTTATGTTTGATGGTTACACTTTCATTGGTGATACGATACACAAAATACCCCTAACATGACCTATACCTAGATAAAACCACTTGTTATTCTACATGGAAGAAAAATTATAGTATGTGGATGTTGAGTCATGCACTAAACTAGATGAATGTGTGATATGCTACAAGGTACTATGGAAGAACATAAGGGTGCCATATGTCTCTATGCTTAGCATGAGATGTCACAAAAGTGTTGAGTCATGTTTAGGGATAGTTTTGTATGGTATTTTTATTGATGGCATGGAAGTGAATAAAGGTAATGAAAAGGTTATATGAACCATCTAGAACCAATTAAGTTATATTTAGTTTTATAAATGCATTTATAACCAACAATATTAATTTTAAAAGGAGGGGAGACAAGATCCCATAAATAATTATTAGTTAAGGATCTATATTCAGATTGCATAACATATTTACATCT